>JAODKL010000052.1:328451-367620 GCA_026780765.1 Petrocephalus schoutedeni
ACAGGAAAGGAAATCAAACCAGCTTTCCTGGGGGGTATTCAAAGAAAGTCACTAAACAAAGCCAGACTTCCATGTAAAAGTGAGACTCGATCTAGCGCCATTTCCCACTTAAGCCTCAAGTCATTCCAATAACGCAGTTCAGGCTTTTCCAATCAAGGCTAATTGATGATGATGATAATGATGATGAAACCTTTATTGCTGTTGCAATAAACCTTGTCACTAGTCACAAGTACCAGCGAAATAGTGGCCATCAACCCGACCATACATATACACAACATTCACATTAATATTAAATGGAAATTGAGTAGGTGTGCCACATATATAATTCTTATAATATTCATACAATGTGTGGCACAGTGGCTCAATGGGACTACAGCTGGAGATCTGACTGCTGCCTCTGCTCTGATTGCATGGTGTTTAAACTGTAGATGGAAATCATAGGGTTTTGTTCCAATGAATTTATTCTTTTGAGTCTGTTCAACTAAAAGTAATTATATATAATTATAAATATTCTATATTGATCATAGATCTACATGTTTCGCTATATTGCACGCAATACTAATTATTATTATTATCATTACTATGTTATGATTAATAATAATAAAATTATAATGAATATTATTATTATTGTATTTATTGTTGTTGTTAGCCACACTGACTCGTTCAGACATCTATGCATCACTACGCCAGAGGGTGGCGGAAAAGGGGATATTCGAGTATTTCTTTTTACGTTTATTCCCGGAACTCATTGTGTGGAAGTTGCGTGGTAGTTGTTTCCAGCCGACGGTGTTTCGTATGTGGGACCGGAAATTTGCCGCAACGTTGTCACATTTATGGTGGGAAAGTAGGTTCATTGTCAAATTATGTTAGTGTAATGGTATCTTCTCAAGAAAAATACATTTAGTGTAGAGGTTATGGCCACAAAACGGAAAGCGGATGTATCGGTTCCTGCCGAGGAGAGTGACCAGCTTCTTATAAGACCGCTGTAAGTATTCTTATGGTCCAATGGGTTTAAATGTGGTGTAGCTGTCAGTTTTGCATTTCAGATTAAAACTTGATTTAATATTTGATAGAAGTCAGGTTTCCAAAGGAATGTCTGGAAGGATCTGTAGATAACTGTAACTTGCATTATATATTACAATGCGTCTACCCACAATAAAATGCTTCCTTAAGAAAATAACCTTAGTAATGAAGATGATTATGATTAATTCAGTGTTTTAACTCCGGAAAACAAATTGCGTTTAGCTTAATTATTTATTTGCCATCATGGCTGTGAACAAATGCGAAATATATATTCTGGCATGAAATTGTGTATTTAGTTGTATATTAGCAGTTCAAAAAAAGAACGTCTTAAAGAAAGAACAGTAATTCAGGATGACTTATTTCAGCAATTATACAATACAGTTTTATTTATATAGCGCATTATCACAACATTACATTGTTTCAATGTGCTTTACATTACCTCTGCCACATAAAGACCCCTGTCTGACCTACATGAGGTTACTGACTTTGCTTTTCTATGTGCTTTAACAGTGGTGCTGGGCAGGAGGTGGGCAGGTCATGCATTATCTTGGAATTCAAAGGAAGAAAAATTATGGTAAGGTGCCTTTTTCTGAAGCACTTTGTAATTTGGAAGAATTGCATGGTGTTTTATTTTATGTATCTCTGCAGCTGGACTGTGGCATTCATCCAGGTTTAGAAGGCATGGACGCCCTTCCGTACATTGACTTGATTGATCCGGCCGAGATCGATCTCCTTCTGATCAGCCAGTGAGTTGGACTTGTCTCCTTGCCCTTCACACCCAGCTCTATGCTTCTGCTGTGTACAAAATGAGCTGCTTCCTTTGTTGCCCCCCCCCAGCTTCCATTTGGACCACTGTGGTGCCTTGCCATGGTTTCTACAGAAGACCAGCTTCAAAGGAAGAACCTTCATGACACACGCTACCAAAGCCATCTACCGATGGCTCTTATCAGATTATGTCAAAGTCAGGTTGGTGAGCTTTTGTTATGTAACTGTAATGAAAATCGGGGAAAAATCTCTAGAGATAGTAAATAGATCATTTCAATGAAAAAAGCATCTATGATTATGATTATCTAGGGTTTCCTTGTCCAGTTTTAAGTTGGTATAGTTGATTTGATCATGATGAAGAGTACTTTGCTGTCATCATTAACTCTGTTACATTCATCATATTTCATTTTTTGTCTTTTTTTGTGTACAGTAATATCTCTGCGGACGACATGCTCTACACAGAGACTGATCTGGAGGAGAGCATGGACAAGATAGAGACCATCAACTTCCATGAGGTGAAGGAGGTGGCCGGCATAAAGTTCTGGTGCTACCATGCGGGCCACGTCCTGGGGGCCGCTATGTTCATGATCGAGATCGCCGGCGTGAAGGTCCGTCACCTCGTCCTGATTCCACATGGCTCAGGTCTGCAAAGGATCATGGGGGTTTTCAAAGTCATGGACTAAGTGAGCTGTTTCTACCTGTCGTCCTTCAGCTGCTCTATACAGGAGACTTTTCCCGCCAGGAAGACAGGCACTTGATGGCAGCTGAGATCCCCAGTGTGAAACCTGATATCCTTATCATTGTGAGTCCTTCTGAATAGCCTGTTATGAATTTAAAATTTTTGTATGACACAACTTTTGCATTTCCTTTAGGGAAATGTGAGGTTAATGAATCATTCATTTGTATTTCCATAAATTCTTAACTATTATGTGTTTTTTGGCTGTCACACATATGTAATATATGTAAACTAGACATTAATTTTCCAAGTTTCAGTGTTGTACAGTAAACGCTCCTGTATTTAGCATTCAATAATCGGCACAGTAAAGTAACTGACACAGTTCTAAAATACCAGTATAGAAATAAAAAATTCAGAATAATAAGTTATAATACTGTTTTTAATAAACAACGCACTAAATTAAAAATAACAAAATAAAAACAAAGCAGCACACTTTTATCGTCTTTCTGCTTGCCCCACGATTATTTACCTCACAGCGTCTTGTCTTCTGTCTGGCAGTGACACTTGAGTATGTTAAAGTAACAGCGTAGCGTTGAAACTGATTCTGTGGATTTATTTATATTAGTGATTTTTTAAGTTCTAGTTCTGGTAACCAAAGGAGTATTATTGTTATGGCTATTCAGTACTCAGCCGAAGTAATTTCTTGCATTTTAGCTAGTCAGTTCGTTAGTTGAGATGCGTATCACATTTGTGGGTGATTGAATAGGGTGACATATGAGGTCCATAACATGTCCGTGCTCGTCTCTTAGGAGTCCACTTACGGCACGCACATCCACGAGAAGCGGGAAGAGAGGGAAGCCCGTTTCTGCAACACCGTGCATGACATTGTCAACAGGGAGGGCCGCTGCCTCATCCCCGTGTTCGCTTTGGGGAGAGCACAGGAGCTGCTGCTCATTCTGGGTGAGCCCCTTCCCACAATGCACCTGTCTGAATATGGGCGGCTGGTCATGTTTAGCAGCATTAGCGTCTGATATTCTGGTTTGTGCTAATGTCCAGCACTTGCCTTCTTGTTAGAATTGCTTCCTGTGATTCAAACATGAAGGGTTAATCACAGGTGTTTTGGCTCGGTGGGTAGCAGTGTCATCTCACACTTCCCAATACAACAAAGTGAGGTTTTTCAAACTGAAGCAGAGTCCTCAGTAGGGATGGGTACTGAAACACGGTACTAAACGGGCACCAGGGCTAAATTTTTAAAGACCGCATCGATAAGCTCTGACGTTAACGGTATTGCTTTCAGTACTGAAGGAATAAATAAATCTGATTAGATTTGAATGCATTGTAAGATATAAAAGCATACGTACACAATCACATAATACTTAACTTTAATATATGACAAGTACAGCCTGCCTGCCAGGCATATATACAGCTTTTCATTTTATGTAATATTGTAAAGCACTTAAATAAAAGAACACAAAGTCGTCTTGGACTGAGAATTTGTTAGAAAGAATTTAAACTAACAAAAACGATTGTGTATGTTATTTTATTTTATTATAATGATTTTTGCAATATCGTAACTCCCATGCCAGAGGAGTATTTGCCAGCTTACCATGTCGACGGTATTGCATGAAAAGTTTGTTCCTGCGTTCACAAATAGGACAGAGATATTAACACAGTGCTATACAGATCTGCGGTACCGTAAAATATGCGTATGCGCCCACAGATCAGGCAGGGACCGCAGATCTGGCAGCCGTGACTAGTGATGATGGCGGAGAGAGGGAAGAGGAGTGTGGTAGTTGACAGTGTTGACAGTGCTCGGTTATTTTGTGTGTAAAGGCAGAAACACGAGCTATCTGTCTAAGCATTTATCGAAAGTGCACCACATCTCATACTTCATCCGTCGTTGCCCCAGGTTTGTTATGCATGCCAGCACACACACGATTATCTGAAATATGAACGTGGGTAGTACCGGTAATAGTAGTAGTACCGTTAATATCTTAACGATGCCCATCCCTAGTCCTCAGTAGGGCTGGGCATATAAGAAGAAATCATGTGTGATATTTTAATTTACATTTGCACACAGGCACTAAGTGGGGTCCTTCAATTTTTTTAGCTGACAGAAAATGTGAAAGCACAATAAAAGAAACACCCCACAGTCTCGATTTAATTAAACTTTAAAAACATGACTAACATCTAAAACAGTGATTCACAAACTTGACAAATCCAACACGTAAGATCAGACTCTATGATTCCTCCTAGTGAAAAATCTTGTAGTGTGTGACCCCCTGTCGCTGATCAGTAGCGTAGTATATTACCACAACGACTCCAAGACTCCCGATTACAAGATGACAAGTCATGTAGTGTGAACAGCTCAGTGATCTGACAACTTTACAAGTTGTGTAGTGTAGACGCGACTTAAGCCTAAGTCCCTGACAAAGGTGATAATTGCCGGTTAGTCACTGTCTGATACCAACACGGGGTTGTTTGTCTGATATCGCCAATTGGCGATAATATCATCATATAGCCCAGCCCTGTTCCATAGCCCCCCGGTTATTTCCTTATTATCTAGGGCCGAAGGTGCAGTGTTTTAAGAACTGAAGTTTGCTGTAGTAGATGAAAAGGCCAGGCTGGTATTTCATATCTGAGAACCTGCTACTTTGTGAGAACAATGTGAATTGGCCGCTGACGTTGCACGTGTTCTGTGACATGCCCCATAAAGACGAGTACTGGCAGAACCACCCAGAGCTCCATGACATCCCCATCTACTACGCCTCCTCGCTGGCCAAGAAGTGCATGGCGGTCTACCAGACCTACGTCAACGCCATGAACGACAAGATCCGCAAGGCCATCAACATCAACAACCCCTTCGTCTTCAAGCACATCAGTAACCTCAAGGTAGGTCGGCTCAAGGGGCATTTGGGTGTCGATTAGCAGTACAAAGAGCGGTGAAATGCTGGGGTTGATTTCAGGTTATTCAACCATTTTATGATTTCTGGACGTTGGTCTGCACACATTCCCATTTATGCACAAAAAAAGTTAAGCACCCAGAAGTATTTAATTTGGATATAATTGGGTACACGTGCAGACCAGCGATGGGTATGAAAATAATTAGGTTTGCAAGGAGCTGCCACGTCTAGTCACACGAAACAGAGGATGCCTCGTAGACGCATTAGACAGAATTACCAGCAGGTGGTCGTATTGTGAAATTGCCGGGCATGTGGGGAATGCAGATGTCATAGTCGCCCGATGTTGGAACCAATGGGCATGTGAGGGCACCCACACGCGTTGTGAAGGTTCCTGTTGCCCCAGACAGTCCACACCAAGGAAGGATTGTTGTACTGTGTGGCAAGCATTACAGAACCCCATGACATCTGTACTTGCCATCCGGACACAGGTATTGGTCCAATACTCTGTGTCATCCCACACTTTGTCTTAACGACTGGCATCAGCCGGACTACAGGTTCACCGTCCCACGTGTACACCGTGTGCACAATTATTAGGCAAGTGAGTATTTTATGTTAATTTTAATATAGATTTAAGTTAACTTTAATATAGAACAAAAACAGTGCTAACCCTCAATCCAACATGTTAATACACCTGAAACATGATTTTTTGTGCAAATGTGAGTGTGCACATTCTCAGGAAAATACATATGTGTGCACAATTATTAGTGTGCAGAATTATTATGTGACTAAATGAAACTCAAATTTAACAGATAAACATTTCTGTCATTTAAACAAAATTCAGTGACCAGTATAGCCACCCTTCTTTTCAATAACTGTAATAATCCTGCCATTTATGGAATCTGTCAGTTTCTTGATCAGTTGAAGATCAACTTTTTGTGCTGCAGCAATTACAGCCTCCCAGACACTGTTCAGAGAGGTGTACTGCTTTCCATCCCTGTAAATCTCCCGTTTAATAAGGGCCCACAAGTTCTCAATAGGGTTTAGGTCAGGTGAGGAGGGGGAGCATGTCATTATTCTTTCATCTTTCAGACCTTTACTGGCCAGCCGTGCAGTGGAGTACTTTGATGCATGCGATGGAGCATTGTCCTGCATAAAAATCATGGTCTTCTTAAAGAAGCAGATTTTTTCCTGGGCCACTGCTTGAAGAAAGTGTCTTCTAAAAACTGGCAGTAGGTTTGGGAGTTGATTTTGAGTCCATCTTGAACCCGAAAAGGGTTATAATAGGTATAATAATGGGTATAATAACTTCACGCTTGATTCTTCTCAAATCTTTGGCAGTTAACTTGCGTCTTTTTTTATCAACACATTTCTTGTGACCCTGTTGACTGTTTGCAACAAAACATTTGATTGTTCATACCACAATACTGATTACACACAATTTACTAATTTCAAGAGTGCTGCATACCTCTGAAAGTTTTGAGTATTTGAATTTCTGGGTCCGTTAAATCTCTTTTTTGGCCCATTTTGCCTGAGGAAAAGAAGGTGCCTAATAATTATGCATACCTTGATATGCTTCAATTCAATAAGCATTCAAGTTTATACAGCTTGGAGTTGGAATATATGCATGTAAATGATAATATGGTCAAAATACTCACTTGCCTAATTGTGCACACAGTGTAGGCTGCCATTAACACCAGTACGGAGATGGCTGTGTTAGGAGTGGTGCCGTAACCGGGACGCATGGACTGATGACGAGTGGCATCGTACCATGTTCAGCAATGAATCTCAGTTCTGCATTACCACAGATGACCGTGGTAATGACTAGTCCTGCCAATGTTGTGGAAAGACAGTTACTCCTGGCATCATGGTATGACTTCAGGTTATCTCTGGTAGTGATTCTGGGGACCCTGATGGCACAGCGCTGCATCAGTGACATCCTGCGTCCGCATGTCTTAGCCCTCTTGAGACTTTCAACAAGACGATGCCCGTCCACACATGGCACGTGTGTCTATGGACTGCCTGCGTCATGTTAAGGTCCTCGCGTGGCCAGCCAGGTTCGCTGATCCTCAGTTGAACATGTGTGGGATCAGATCAGGCGTCAAATCAGACCCACTGCCAATCTGCAGGATCTTGAGGGCCAGATACAACAGCTGTGGGCCGATTTGCCACAGAAGGGGATACAACAACTGCACGACTCGGCCTGGGGGGTGTCACACCCTACTGACATGGGACCAGCAGTGTGCCCATACTGTTGCCCATTTCATTCAGTATTATAATCATAGTGATACAGTCACACAACCTTTCACCACATGCAGATTCATTTGATTTCCACCACTCTGTCTGGCTGCTTAACTCCTTTGTCACTGAGAGTACATCAAACACTAAACAGGCTTTCAAAATAAATGCCTGGCAAAAGACAGCATTACCATTATTGTGTTTATTCATGCACAGAACTTAAAAACAAGTCTTCTGCGTAACTTTTATTTTGAAACTATGGTGAATCCCCCCCTTACCCCCAAACCATTGAGCTATGTCGCCCTGCCACAACAGAGCATGGACCACTTTGATGACATCGGCCCCAGCGTGGTGATGGCGTCGCCAGGGATGATGCAGAGCGGCCTCTCCAGGGAGCTTTTTGAGAGCTGGTGCACGGACAAGCGCAATGGCGTCATCATCGCCGGCTACTGCGTGGAGGGGACCCTAGCCAAAGTGAGTGAGGTTCTCTGGGACACAGTGTCCTCCTGTCCAAATGATGCAGGCTCAGTTTAAGTGTCAAGTGAAGTGTCCTGTGTCTAGGTAAGATGTTTCTGAATGATTGGTGTCAGTGTCAGCCATGACAGAAAAGGCGTTGGAAAGATGTTGTTGGTTGTCAGAGATTGTCGTTTCATACACAATAAGGTTTACAGTGCAGAGGTTCCATGGGGGTGTCCGAGGGTCTCTTATTCACGGTTTGCAATGTCCCATAATCCTCTTGTCTCCACCACAGCACATTATGTCTGAACCGGAGGAGATAACCACCATGTCTGGGCAGAAGCTGCCCCTCAAGATGTCTGTGGACTACATCTCCTTCTCTGCTCACACGGACTACCAACAGACCAGCGAGTTCATCCGTGCCCTCAAGCCCCCTCATGTGGTGAGGATCTGTTACGGCTGCCGTGTGTGTTTGTTTTTTCACAAGAGAGCCAGTCAGTATGAACAATATGTATGAGGACTGTCAGTCTTCGAACAGGTGGGAAACACAGACACTCTGATCACAACGACACATACATGTTCAGGCCTTCAGGGGGTCACAGTTCTGTAAAACAGAAATATAGGGTCATTAGGTACACACTGCTGTTAAATGGTTTAACAGAATAGCCAAATCAGCAGTTATCAAATGCTTCTTGTACTATGACTAATGTTTTATTCAAATGTTAATATGAATCTTAAAATGAGGTTTAGAAATTGGGATTAACTTAACTTAATTAAAAATAACTTCTAGTTATTCTAACTTCTACTTCTAATTATATTTTTATTGCTATTTATGGTTATTGTCTGTGTTTAATGATTCTCTCCTGCTTTAATTTTTATACGTATACTTAATACCTAATGCGTATAAAATACGGTCTTGCACCTTGACCACCAAGCTTTCCCTCCACATTGCACCGAGTATAACTGTGTTTGTGATGAATGAAACTATGATCTGATACCTGTCTGATTTTGTCCCCCCCCCAGATCCTGGTGCATGGGGAGCAGAACGAGATGGCCCGCTTAAAAGCTGCCCTGATCCGCGAGTACGAGGACAACGACGAGGTCCACATCGAGGTGCACAATCCCCGCAACACCGAGGCTGTCACACTCAACTTCCGGGGGGAGAAGCTGGCAAAGGTGAGTGGCTGGCGTTTGGGGCTGGAAGCAGTCCAAAGAGTGAAACCCCATGCATCACCTAGGGGGACATGGGGGTAGTCAGGGTGCAGCAGTTTATCCTTGACAATTCCTCATGAACTTATATTAATGGATAGGAGATGACCTCAGTAATTACAGAGTACTCTCTGTGTATGTATGCGTGAGATTTGTGAATGTAATCAAAAAAGTAAAAATGCCAAAAGCCTTTTTTGTTTGGCTACTTATGGTTTAGGTTAGTGCTGGGTAGGGCTTAAGGGTGTCATAACCCTAATCCCAATTATGGCCATAGAAGTGAATGGAGAGTCCCCACAAATGTATAATCTGTGTATGTGTATGCGGTTGTCTGATTCCCGCTGTAGGTCATGGGCTCTCTAGCTGACAGGAAGTGTGTGCAGGGTCAGAGAGTCTCCGGGATCCTCGTGAAACGCAACTTCAGCTACCACATCCTCACCCCATCCGATCTGTCCAGTAAGTGTCTCCTAGTGGCCCGCTGCGTCCGGGGGAGCCTACCGGAACCTTGATGCTTCTACTGCAGACCACAGGGCCTGTGTCCCATCATCACCCTGAGGTCCTGAGTCTGTGTTGTGCAGATTACACGGACCTGGCCATGAGCACGGTGAAGCAGACGCAGGCCGTCCCTTTTACAGGGCCCTTTCCCCTGCTGGTCAGCCAGCTGCGCAACCTGGCAGGTAAGTGCCAGAATCTGTCCACTGCAGGTGTGTCAGCTCATTATGTGCGTTTGATATATTTCAAACCAGGGGTGCCCACACGTTTTTGGCTTCCGAGCCACCTTTAAACTGACCAGGTCAAGATGATCTACCTACATCAAAAATGCTATGCATATATATTATATATATAATTATATGTGTATATATCTATATATAATATATATATATTATGTGTGTGTGTGTATATATATATATGCATACAGACACACACTGAGTATACTTTATGTATACAGTACATGTTGGCGAACCTTGCATCACTGGATGAACCATCACAGTACAATACAATGCATTACATTTATGGTTTCTTACTTGGTCCGGCTCCCCCACTCATTTTCATATCCCTTTTTTAGTAGATATAAATCGGACGGCTAGCTGGGTCACTTTGCTCGCTGGAGTTTTGTATTACCTTGCAATATAGCCGCGTTTTGTTCCGGTAACCTAATATAGCAACGTTTTAAGCAACAGCAGACTGCTCGCCCTTTACGTCAGTCAAAGGGGGGATAGATGATAGGCTAACATCTAAGACAATTTTAAATGTCGCACGTTCTACCTGCACTACCTTCGTGATCTACTGGTCAATCGCGATCGACGTATTGGGTACCCCTGTTTCAAACCATGATTTTAATTACCCTATTCAAGTTTCAAGCTTTATTTGTCAAACACACTAACATCTGGTACATGTGGAGAATTGATTGTCCCTTTTAGCTGGACACAAAATTGGAGGGATTATAAGTGATAGGAAATAGCTTGCATCGGTTTAATTTACCATCTAATTTTTCCATACACCGCTAATGTGTGGCCTCTGCTGCCCCCTGCTGTCACACTCCATCTTCTTGGCCGTCTTCCTCTTCCATAGGAGACGTAGAGGAGCTGGACATCCCCGACCGGACCGCTCTGAGAATCTTTAAGAACATCACACTAGTGCATGAAGTTGGGGTGGTGGTGCTGGAGGTGAGATCACACCAGCGTGCATACATGTGAAGAAGAGAGAGAGAGAGAGAGCGAGAGAAATGATAGTGTTCACGGTGTGACAGTTCATATTCTAAAAAATGCATTGTAATTGTTTAATAACTTAAAACTTTCAGTTTTCATTCTTTAAAAGACCTCTCATAGAAGAACAGTGCATTTAAGAACAATGCATTTGAAGTCACCACAGCACTCAGTGCTTAGTATGTTGACAAAAATAAAACAAAACAGCTGAACAGTGCTTTTGCACCCACGTAACGCTGTCAGTTACATAACAGCATCTACACGTAAACAGTGTCGTCTGCAACGCTAGCACAAAAAAAGGCTCGGAGCCAGTGGCATAGCCACGGTAGCTGACACACGTCCACTACATTATTTTTGTTACTATAGTAACGCAAGGCTTTCTACAGTCACTGGAGATGTGATTTGTGAGGTGAGGTTTTAAAGCTTGGGGAGTGTTAGCCTAAAAATTCTACATAAAAGCACTGAGAAAATGCTGATAGCTTGGCCAGGAGGTTACACTCGGAGTGGACCCAGACACACGTCATCTCAGAAGCGGGATAGCTCGTGAGCATCCTGGCTGCACAGCTCCCAGAATCCCCGGTGGTCCCCACTGAACGCAGCTCAGGCACTTATTGTGTAATTATTGTGTAATTATCGATATGCTTGAAACGGGAGGTTTCTGGTGCAGCAAGGCTGCCGCTTGAGGTTTTGTGTGAGTATTCCATAATATAAAGGATACATTTTTTTCTGCCAATGATGTCTTTACAGCAATTTTAAGGAGAATTTTGGAAATTTATTATCACAGTGATGTTGAATAACGGGTGTCTCTGGCGTGTCCATTACAAGTGTTTTTCTTTTTGTCCTGCTAGTGGATTGCCAACCCCTTAAACGACATGTACGCCGACGCTGTCACAACTGTGGTTTTAGAGGTCCAGTCCAACCCGAAAGCACAGAAAGGTCAGAGAATAGTAAACCTGTAAATCGACTGTTAAATCTGCACGATTCTCTCTGGGGTCTCCGGGGCATTACACTGGAGACACTTTGGGCCTGTTTGGCAAGTATTTAGCTGCTGTCTCTTCCGTTGATAGTCATGGATTCCACAAAGGGCAAAGTGGACACGGAGGTTTACCAGAAGAGATTGGAAATCATGCTACAGTAAGTACATTTGCTGGTGTGTAACTCGCCACACCAGGGTACTAGACCTGAATTGACCTGACGCCTCTCAGCTCAGGAGCCTCATTGGGACTTACACTGCAGAGGCACTGGGTGCCTCCCAGCTGAAACACTCCATCGCCCTCCTACCTACGTCAGTCCGCCCACTTAATCGTTTATGCTTTTGCACCGCCCACCTGCTGCAGAGACATGTTCGGTGAAGACTGCGTGGATTTCAAGGATGAGAAGAACCCGTCAGTGACGGTCGATGGGAAGACGGCGTACATCTGCCTGGAGACCCGGGTGAGTCTTTCAGAGTCCCTGCATCTCTGTCTTCCCTGGCATGTCAGGTCGTGCCTCTGAGGTAGTTGGGAGCAATGCTTCGCCTGAGGTACCAGTACTGAGCACAAAGCCTCCAAAGTAAATACAGACGGTGATTGACATTATCTGGTGAAGGGCCATCTGAAAGGCCTAACAGTGATGAGTCTATTCTGCCAAGGCTCAGACCTCGAGTCGGTCACACTGTAGCCCAGGCGCCCAGAAAGTGCAGGTTGTGTGTCAGACAGTAAAAACATGGAGTGTCCCCCAGGACCAAGAAACACTGCTGTAGCCCCCTGCCCCATCTTTCCATAAGGCCGTGGTGAGAGAGCTCTAGCGCATGTTTGCTGACTGTGTCCCCCCCCAGACCGTGGACTACGAGGAGGGCAGCGCAGAGGACGAGTCCCTGAAGGAGATGGTGGAGCTGGCTGTGCAGAGACTGTACGACGCGTTGTGCCCGGCCCTCTGAGAAGGCCCATGGCTCCCTGTGCTTTAGCGAGTCAGGTCGTACTGAAGCTGCCCCGAACGGGCCACACTCGCCACAGCCCTACCTGCTGGTATAGCCATGGGCGCTGTGTTTTGAACCTTTGTTGAAGAAAACCTGGTTAAACATCCAGTGCAACAAATGTTTGTATTATTTTTTTTATTTGGTCCACTGAGCTTATGGTCAGTTATATCAGTGTGATGCATTTGGGATATCATCCCAATAGCCTGCTGTTTCATAGAATTAGCAGACAGTGACGTTTTTTCGGCCTGTTCAAAACTAAATATTGCAGAACTATAGGCACATATTTGACATGCTTGAGTAATTTCCACTAAGCTTTTGTAAGCTGTATGAAGTATCAAAATATAGTTTTTATGTTTGTGATTTATTAATGTAATAAACTTTCTTTTTTCCATTTTGGTTTTGAGTTCAGTTTCTAAATAAAGAAACCATTACAGAATCCAGTCTTGTATTCCAGGGAAGCTAAAATGAGATGCATGGCGTGTAATCAAATTTGGCTCCACTAGTTTTAAGAAGTCATGAAGAATGATATAATTTGTCATGAAACCATGATTATTTTATCTGAGAGCACGACAGGCATCAGAACCTGCACGCATAAGTACAGCTGAGGTCTGATTCTCCTACGTATGTACGATGGAATCATCCCATCTCAAATCTCTGATCCTCAGACTTGGGATCTTGCCTTTAAGCTTCTTGGCAACGCCACTCTTTGGCTTCACAAAACTTTAAATACTTGCTTAAAAACTTGACCTACCTCCTATTGTTCATACTCATTTGGTGTTGGCAAAAAGCATTCGGACTCCTCCTTGATGTTTTAAAATAACTTATAATGGCACAAGCTTTTTAATGTCTTTAAGAAGCCAGCAGAACTAAACCCTTCCCTAAGGCAGACGCCATGGCTTTGTATGACTGCCTGTGATTTCCGACTGCAAGCCCAAAATAGAAAGTGTTCTCAGCAGCCATCCTGACAGACCATATAATCTTCAGAGGGCATCTCAGAGAAACGCCTTAGTAGACTGCTGCCCGGGACCCAAATCACATCCCCGGACACGCCACCGCCCCCCAAACAATATGCGGCCAGCATCGAATGTGTCACATTCTTCATCTTCACGTGGAAGGCATCCCACTAAAGAAACCTAAAAGCAGAAAATCTGCAAATGTTACACCCAAATATTTCAATTGTACCACTTATGAATTATGTATCTAACATTTAAGCTGAAGTGTAAATTTGACAGGTTCTTCTTACTTACATTATATTGCCAAAAGTATTGGGACGCCTGCTTTTATACTTACATGAACTTTAATGACATCCCATTCTTAATACATAGGCTTCTATATAAAGTTGGCCCACCCATTGCAGCTATAACAGCTTCAACTCTTCTGGGGAGGCTTTTCACAAGGTTTAGGAGTGAGTCTATGGGAATTTTAGACCAGAGAGCATTTGTAAGGTCAAGCACTGATGTTGGACAAGAAGGCCTGGCTCACAGTCTCTGCTCTAATTCATCCCAAAGGTGTTCCATCAGGTTGAGGTCAGGGTTCTGGGCAGGCCAGTCAAATTCCTCCACACCAAACTCACTCATCCATGTCTTAATAGACCTTGCTTTGTGCACTGGTGCGGTTATGTTGGAACAGGAAGGGGCCATCCCCAAACTGTTCCCACAAAGTTGGGAGCATGAAATTGTCCAAAATGGCTTTGTATGGTGAAGCTTTAAGAGTTCCTTTCACTATAACTAAGGGGCTAAGCTCATCCCCTGAAAAACAACCCCACACCGTAATCCCCCCGCCACCAAACTTTACACTTGGCTCAATGCAGTCAGACAAGTACTGTTCTCCTGGCAACTGGTAAACCCAGACAAGTCCAATGGATTGCCAGAGTGAAGCGTGATTCGTCACTTCAGAGGACACGTCTCCACTGCTCTAGAGTCCAGTGGTGGTGTGCTTTACACCACTGCAATGCTTTGCATTGCACTTGATGATGTAAGGCTTGGATGCAGCTGCTCGGCCATGGAAACCCATTCCATGAAGCTCTCTATATTCTGTTCTTGAACAAATCTGAAGGCCACACGAAGTTTGGAGGTCTGTAGCTATTGACTACAGAAACTTGGCAACTTCTGCACCCTATGAGCCTCAGCATGCGCTGTCCCCAGTCTGTGATTTTTACGTGGCCTACCACTTCGTGGCTGAGTTGCTGTTGTTCCCAGTTGCTTCCACTTTGTTATAATACCACTTACAGGTGACTTTGGAATATTTAGTAGCAAGGAAATTTCATGAATGGACTTATTGCACAGGTGGCATCCTATCATGGTACCCAGAGCATGTGAGCGGAGCGGGCGGAATTTAGTCAGAGCGCGGAGCGGTTTTTTTTTACTAAGGCTGGAGCTGTTGCTCTGTCCCGCTCTAATTTTGCTCCGATACCGCTCATACCATGAGCCTGATGCGTGCCCAAATCTACCCAGGATTCATCTGTACAATTATCAAGGCTGCTACACAAATTGTGCTTTTCCACCGCAGCAAGTTCCGTACTTTTAATACTGTTGGTACCTCAATAAAGAACCAAAAGTTAGGTACTTCATTTGCGCTGGTTTTCCACTGGCGTAAAAACTGGTACACACGTGAGGCGGGGCATTTCATACTGAATTCTGAAATTAAAAAATGGCTGTAGTATAGAGCTTGACGATGTTGGATATTAAATCTAACATCGCATGTTATGCACATACAGTTCTTACATCGCTAGTGAGTTACATTAAGATCAGACTTTTTCTTATTTTCAGTTTTGTACGGACATTACGGACGGCGCAGGGGTTAATGTTTCGTTAATCATTTTTACTTTGGTATAGGGAAAAAGCTTAGCTAACTGTTGAACTTTAATGATTATTCCTTTTATAGATTATCCAATATATATTTTTTAAATCAGTTTAAAGTTTACCGCTGCTTTTGCTTGAGCGCTGCATGTGCTCTATGAGACTATCATAATCTCTCATCATTGCTGTTTAAATCACTCCTAGACAGGTTTAACTGTTTTATGCTTTATAAATACCCCAATATGTATTATAACAAAATCACATCGCAATATTTGGAAATTCTCCATTACAGTGCTGCCCAAGTATATTAAATAAAACGAGACGCTCTCTGACATCATGGTGGGGGGGAACAAGGCCGCTCAGAATGCCAGGCTCTGAGAACTTTCAATCAGCCGCAAAGCAAACAAATGTGTAGCTTATATCTTTGTGCCGACTGCCGATAGGATATTTGTCAAAGCACATGAAATTATGTTGACAAATACTACTGTCATGAATAAATAACATTAAAGTTACCGACAATTCGCATTGTTTTAAATGCTATAGCGCCAAAATTAGTATGCGATTTGCTTTCCTTTCACGAAAACATATTTTTGTCTATGCCTCATTTTAATTTCCGTCCCTCCACGCAAACAGCGACACGTCAAAAATAATTTAATAAAATACTCTACCTTTGTATTGAAAGTTCCTTTTTAACATAAAAATGCAAGTCTATACGGGTTTTTTAAACGCATAGATTTATGCCACGGGCATTTTTTTACTGTCTAGAGAGTAAAAAATGCCATACACGTGGCCACAGAAGTGATTGAAGCACCTGAATTCAATGATTTTAAGGGTGTCCAAATACTTTTGGCAATATATTGTATGCCTGGGAGTTTTGTGTAACAGTTTCAAAGTGTCTCAACAAACAGCATTATGATCAAACCTCACTTAAAAGTAAACCATATTACCCAACCCATGCAACTTCTGTACCTCGATTTGACTTTAGGTAATGCAGCCCATATTGCTAAATTTTTCCACGATTAAACTAAACCACCAAACAGCCCCATTTTCAGAGCATTAATGTGCCACATGAAAGCCCATTCTTAACCTAAAAATACACATTAACCACATTTCCTCTGGGGGGTACTGAACCCCAGTGCAGGAACTGCCAAGCATTGCTTTCACGGTTGATAAGCTATCAGTAATGTAAACACAATCTAAGATGCCTAACCAGTGACACTGCTCGCATTTGACTAGAATGTCAGTGAAGCATTAAGAACACAACTGTTCCAACACCTCAGTAGCTCTCAAGAAGGGTAATTAGGACATTGTGGGTTAATAGCTACAAAAAGTAATAAACAAAAAAAACCAGGGCCGACAGTATAACAATTACTAAAGGTGTCCACAGGACTTGATACCAGTTGATTAAAAATGGCCCAGTCTGTAAATTACGCACCCATTTTGTTTGAACCACATGCCCTTCGGAGGCTTCAGCACAGTTTCATAACCTTAGTAATTTGTCATTTAGTATATAGTAGATTTTTTTTGTAGGCTACAAGCCTAAAAGGTTTAATTTCTGTCACACACACTTTTATCCATAGTGATGTACAAGGGAGAGAACAGTGAGGCTAGCACAATTGGGGCTAATGGCCTTGCTCAGGGCCCCAAAAGGCAAAATCACTCTGCCGACCACAGGATTTGAACCAGCGACCTGCCAATCACAGACCAAACCCAAAGAGCCACACACCAGCCCAAAGACTTATTCCTAATTTCTAGACATTTCCCCACTGTAAACAAAAACCCACACATGCATTAACAGTAACAAAATAATTGGTTGTTGGTTTATAAAATGTCATTTTATTCATGGTACATAGCTGTTACACAGGGCATTTAACATTTTCACAAGGCTTTTGGGAACTACAATCAATCAGTGATAAGCAGAGCACAACAGTGGTCCAAATTGCGAAATGGCAGTCACTGGACAAACCATACACCCTCCGGACATGTGCATATACCCACATTGAAGAGAACTAAACAGAACACTTTGACTAGTGTGTGATTTATTTCCCATTCCAAAGTACATTAAAATAAAAACATGCACATAGGCCGTCACTGTTCAGTCTTTAGGCATCACCCTTTAAGTCAGGCATGCTACAAAGTAACACACTGAAGTGAGTACCACAGAGGACTGGAGCGTTTCATGACCTTTGGAGGAATGACCGACAAATGAGTGACTGCAAGCAACCACTGCCTCGCCGGGACAGAGCACAGATCAACCAATTACGGCTCACGGATGCTTTGCCACCATAATGCACCCAAGCAAGCTGGGTTCTTAAACAACTGGTTCGGACATCAACTGCTGTAATACTATTGGATAAACTTGCAGAGAATCATGGGACAAGGGAGAACTAAGAATACAGGAACTTTCATGAAGTTTTCCCCCTAAATCCAGTGTTTTAGATTTATTTAGCACTGAAAGTATTCAGACTCACAAAAGCCCTTCGAGGTCATTTTCAAATTTTAAATGGAAGTTAATCTCAATGTAAAGTGAAGCGATTAATACTTTCCTACATAAGAAGTGACATGAGGAATGTAGGGACAACACAGATACTTTAAAATATCAGTATGGATGAATTGTTTTGCTCTCCCAAAAGCAGCTGTGTGAAAAATTTCCACAAATAGCTCTTCCGTAATGATGGGCTTCCATTGCTAGAATAGTGGAACGATAAGGAATGACGGTGTGTAAAAAGGTTCTCTTCTTTTTCCATTTTTGTGTCGATGGGGTGACCCCTTGGGCATCTAATTATCGCCTGCATCTCCGGCCTCGCCATCATCTGTTGCGTTGTCAGATGTCCATAACTGGAGAGAGACATTTCAATTTCAGCATCTCGGGATTCAGTTACAGAGTACTAAAATACAAACCACCCGGGTTGTATTTGCTAGACTTGCTTTTAAATAAACCAAATACACCCTACTGCTTACTTAAAGCCAGCAAATATTCACATTTCTGGTTAATGTATATGGGAATTTGCCAAAATACTGCACCGGACTGCATACTGGGTAGCTGAACAGGCAATTACCTGACCCGTTGAGCCAGATAAACTGGAATGACAGGCCCACTCACTTTCCAGGAAAGCCTGCAGCGAACACCACACGCAGCTGCTAGACAGTGTAAACCTGAATAGCAGGAAGCCGGGGATACTCACTGTCAGATTGTCTCTTAGCAGCTGCATGATGAGAGTGCTGTCTTTGTATGAGTCTTCGTTCAGAGTATCAAGCTCCGCGATGGCTTCGTCAAAGGCCTACGCGCACAAGCAAAATACATCAGCTCACTTGTTTTGCATTTGCTAAATGAAAACATCTCCCTATGCTGCTTAGCTAGCCCCAGGAGAGCTAGGACTTCCTGGCCATTTGCAGCAGCTGGATGACCACAAGGGCCAGCAGAAGCATAATAACCATTAAACTGGCTACATGGCTTTCCCACTACAAGTTAACATCTCATCAGTATCTGGTCCTCATGACTGCATCTACAGTTCTAAGGCACAGGGACTGGACTACCATAATGACTCAGGTTACATGTCTGGGCCAATCAGAAAGAGAGCTATCAAAATCCTAAGCCCTAACAGAAAACATACCAAAGCCAAAGCTGTCATATTAAACAGGACTAAACATTCAACTAGTACCAGTGAAAGTTCATTTGGTTATGCCTAGATGAGGTTGCATCACGTTACCATAGTTCCTTAAACAACCATGGAGCAAAATTGCCGTTATAAAGAACAAACCTGTTTCGCCAGTGCACACGCCTGGTCCGGAGAGTTGAGAATCTCATAGTAGAAGACCGAGAAGTTGAGGGCCAGGCCCAAGCGGATGGGGTGTGTGGGCTGCATCTCCCCCTTGCTGATGTCAAACGCCTCCTGATAAGCACCCTGAGAGTCGCCTATCGTATCTGCGGGGAGGGCGGGGGGGGGGGGCTGTGAGTGTGGCATGATGTTCTCAGGAACGGCGAAGTGAAGAGCATTTCAGAAGAGGAGCTCAATAACAGACATTTTGTGGGGGCTGCATCAGCAGGACGTCAGCTGACGCCCTGAGGAGTGGGACAAGGCTGCAGTGCAGGCAGCTGTGTTCCAGGATACATCTACCAGTGATGCCAGACAAGGCTCATACAAATGGAGCAAGCACAAACACACAGATACAAATAACAGGGTTTCATCACATTGTGGGAAAACACACATAACCAACTATAATGCCGAGCTATCCAGGGGGAAAATCCACAGCAACTATACATGTGGCATTTTGGCTTAATGAATTTCAACACTAACATCGTGAGATTAAAACACAGCCAGGCCAGCAGATCAGAAACACCCTGAAGTAAGCCAGCTTGAAGCTACTGCAAGCTTTAATCAACTTTCATTAAAGTAGTTACATTTAATTCCCTGTAAATAAATAAGTGTGGGCTAATTTTCTGGAGTCACACAGTGATTCTGTAAAAGCAATCATGTACATGCCTATTACTGCTGGAAGAAGGGAAAAAAAATAATAATAAATTTAAAAAAATAAAAGGTTTCCCTGTGGCATGGAGGAATCAGGAATGTCTGACGAGCATCAAGTCAGGAAAGGGATCCGTGCTGAGGCACACTCACCTTTTCGGTTGTCTCCAGATGCAACTTCAGCAAGGTATCTGTAGTAGTCTCCCTTCATCTTTAAATAGAAGACTTTGCTCTCAGGGTTGGTGGAGTTGACGATTAGGTATTTACCCAGCAGTCCCTGAGAAGAGAAGAACACGTAAAAATCTGTACTGTTAACTGCAATTAAGAGTTAGCAGCAAGTGCCAATGAGCCGAGAGACCGGGTCTCGAACCCCTCCGTACCCGACTGCATCCCCTTATTTGTTCAATTAATTTCCCGTTTTCACAACTGTCTATGCTTGTGCTCCATTGCCGAATCTGACAGTCACACAGAATGTGACGTCATCTCCCATCGAGTATTTATCGATATTGAAGAGTCACATTCCGATAATTACCATTATGGTTTTAAATCGCCTAGGCATACAATGTGGTCACTGTTTGGGTCTCAGGACAGCTGAGAAACCCCCCCTCTAAAAGTCGTTACAAGAAACAGGCAGGTGTAGCCCAAATATGTAACACCCACTCGTCCTGTCTGAGGGACTCAGCCAGCAACTGTGTTCTTGCTTCTTGGTGGCCTGACACTGAATTTTAAATTAAAATTTTTTCCAAGATGTACAGCACAGTTGTACAGTGGAAGGCGGTCGCTTTTTGGTCTCAAACCACAGCCGAGAGACCTGCTTTTGGTTACCATGGTAACCACTGGTGCAAGCCATCACCACAGACCAAGTAATCTAACAGACCATCACACTGATTCTCATACCACTAAATTTTCGAAAACACCCACATGAGTCCTGCAGCCTGTAATCTAGGCTTTAATCTAGGCTCACTTTTCAGGTATAAAAACAAGCACTTAACCATAGGTCTTTGAGCCAAGAGAGGTTTACGTTTAAGTTTGCCGATATGCATGAAGCAAACATCTCATGCCCCAGACAGAATAAGTACCATAATTACAAACTGTCAGCTTCAGCTGATCTCTCCTGCTGGTGCGTGACGGGCTGCACAGCACTCACAGTAAGGCCGGCCCCGACTTTCAGAGACCAATCTGTGTCCCCTGTCCTCTCACAAGACATCTGTGACAAGCTGAGCCACAGTGACCCAACACAGCCCAGCCCAGTCCCTCAGAGCACAGTTTCAGCTTCCTGTCCTTCCAGTTAGCTTTTTAACAAGGCTTCAGTCAGATCAAATGAGTCAGACGAGTCACAAGACAAAATTACGAAACCTGAAATCCTATGCATTTTTATGCCATTTAAGATTCTCTAATAACTGAAAGTTTCAAATTAGATTCATAGATTAATCTAATTAATGAGCCCTTCATTTATTTCTATAAATGAACAGCAGATGTTGACAAATTGACTAATGAATTAAATTTCGATTGTTCCACCATAACATTTACCCAACAATCTGTTTTATGATAACAGGAATTAGAGCTGGGCAATAAATCGATTTAATAGATTAATTTGAATTTACAGTTCAGGACGATGTGTTTTTATGAAAATCGATGTTATTACTTCTTTTACACGCGAGCGCCAAAAGTGGAACTAATGTTACGCACTGTTCTTCACGGGTAAATTAGCGCGGCGCACCCAAACAATGTAGCAGATTCACAAAGAACATGGTAACGACAGGGGAAAAGCTGGAGCTTGTGCCCAAGAAAGGTGCTGCTACATCTGTAATATGGAATTGGTTCGGCGCCGTCGGACACAGACCAAACAAGTCCTCGTTGCAGTCGGTTTAAAAACTGTGGCAACCAAAGGAAGCAGCACGACATTTATCCCAGCACTTAAAGCAGAGGCACGCAGCGGAGTGGGAGAAGTGCGGCTCCCTGCAAAATGAAAATAGACGGAGCACCAGCACAACATCCAAAGTTAAGCAAGCGACCGTCCCCGACACGTTTTCGAACTGTGTGCCATATGATAAGAATGGGGCACGGTGGGAGACGATAAACGCTGTCGCCATGTATACTGCAAGTGCACTTTAACTGTAAAGTATAAATAAATAAATAAAGTTAAAACTTGTTTTGAACCATTTATTTGTCATCTGTAGTTTGATTTTGAGCAGCGGAAGGGAAAATCGATTAAAATCGAAAATCGGATTTACTGTGAAAAAAATCTGTGATTTTATTTTTAGGCCATATCGCCCAGCCCTAACATCATCCTTATCCCACAAATATTTCTATTGGCCACTGTGCACAGTAGCAGTCATTATTTGTGGGCAAATCCCCTCCAAGAAGCTTCCATTTCTCCTTAAAATATTTGTTTTGTTCAGCTTTGTAATTACTACCTATGGTGGGTTTTTTTTAATGTAGCCACAAGGAGCGCGGAATCAGGGACAGACAATTGGCAGACACACGTCCACAGGGACCTGCTGTCCTCATACATTCATCACGTTTCAAGGAGCATGACCCGCAACATCAAATTATCTTTTCTGAGTGTTCGGATGCCAGGACCCCCCTCGCCAGCTGCAGCTGTGACCTGCCTGACCTGTCCCCTAAGTGCTCCTCACACAGCTCCCCCCAGACGTGGCCTTTCCGCTCGCCAGTGGCACATTACACCAGGAGAGACAGACGATCAGACTAACTAATGCAGAGCGAAAGTCAATCTGTCGCATGCAGCTCCACAAGGTCCACCTGGAGCTCTGCAGACATGTGACCGCTCACCTGACCATGGATCTCAGGGAAAAAAAAATCACCGCAGCAATAGAAGGAAGCAAACTGACACCCCCTTTCTCCCAGAGTCCCCCCCTCCCCCCCCCCACAGAACAAGGTGCCAGTTTTTGAGAATACCTGTGGAAAATGCCCCGGGCAGCACAGAGCCCCCATCATTAGAAGTAAGGGCAAGGTAAATGTGAGAAATGTGTGCACCCAAATCTAAAACTAATGGAGGAAAAGACAATAAAAGCAGAAACTCGGAGAGTCTCGCCTTATTTAGGATTTTTCTGTCAAAAAATGATTTATTTACGAGCTAGAATTTCCTGTTTGGCTGATGGTCTCATGATAAATTGTTTAAAAGTTCACCCACTTAAACAGTGGGATACTTAACTGCATATATTCAGATTAAAATGGCTCTCTGTTATCAGAAGGTTGAACAGGAGCCATTAAGTCCTTTTCCCCTTTCCATAATAGTTTAGTCTTTGTAGTTAAGTGGAAACCTTTTCACCTATGCCCGCCCATTCACCACGCGAGTAGTTTCTAAATCCTACACTCACAAAGAACATCTCCTTCCCATGGTAGCAGGATGGTTCATGGGAAATGTGGCCAGATTAGAGTAAGCATATAAAGCTAAATCAGTCATGCCAGCACTCTTAACTGGTACAGATCAGGGACTACAGGGGATGGTAAAAACCAAACAGAAGCCTTAAAGATTTGCTGCGAGCTTTCCTAACACAGGGCAAAAAATGGGGCCAACCATATCAACTGGAATTTAAGTTTAAGCAATGCCCCTGTATTGTGTATGTTAGAGCTAGAAAAGGTACGAGATATAATCTATGATGGTGTCCTCATTATAAGATTCACAGAATGGAGATCATCAATGAGTTTTGCTGAAATATTATTACTATATTATTGTTCCTTTTCAAGATTATCTGAAAAATGTAATTTTGCATGAGCTCTGCACATACTGTCCAAGCCAATCATAATCAGTCTTGACTTAGTTGTTGAACTCACTCATGGACAGTGTAACGTGTGAGAAATTTAACAAAAATGAGTGAGGAGAAGAAAAGTGAACAAGAACTGGTTGCTAAAAGACATTCGCCTTCCACTGTATGGAAATATTTTGGATTGGAGACAATATTGAGCAAAATCAAGTGATTTATCAGCACAGCTTGTACCAACAGCACCAACTTATTTGATGGTCTCTAAAGGCAGATAATATTTTAGGTGCATTTCAGCTCCTTTTTTTACAGATATTTACAGATATTGCAATATTTATTGCAAGAAATTCACATATCATTTTTTTCCCAATATCCTGCAACCCTATGTGTAATATATTTATTTGTTTTGTTCTTTTGTAGCCACCCATACCAATGTTTCTGTTGCTGTCGTAACCATTTACAGCAACAGTGCCATCATGTCACCAGTTCTCTTTGGTGTGGCTGAGCTGAATTGTCCATAGACAACAGATTATACTAATTTATAGTACGTGTACGTGCCAACCAACAAATGTAATAATAGTCGTACCCTAACATGATACATTTAAAACTGGAAATGAACAAAATCGTATTTACCCTATAGGTACAAAGTGAGGAAAGTAAAGGTGACTCAACAATACAAACATCTGAGTCACTTTAGTCAGAACAAAACCCCAAGCCCTGTAATAATGAGGGGTAACCTGGCAACAGCCTCCATGTGGGAAACTACCCATGAGTGATAACATCACAGGCATGGCAAGTTCTGGCATGAAAACCAACTTTTGTCAAAGAAAAGTGACATCCTACTAAGAGACCAAAACAAATTAGCATCTGTTGCCTGGCAAAACTACTTAAGGTACACTAAATTAGTCACTATAGCTTCACCACACCTAATCCTTAGAAGAGAGAAGAAACTTAAACATAAACCTACCTTTTAGGTAGCTTTTTAATGTTCGGTTTTGACTAAGAGTATAGCACTTTAGCTAAACTTTGGCTAAAAGTATAGCAGTTTACCTAAACTTTGGCTAAGAGTATAGCACTTTAACTCAAGTTTGGTTGAGTGTAGCACTTTAAATTAAATTTGGCCAAGAGTGTTGCACTTGGTTTTGGCCAAAAGTGTAGCATTTTAGCTTCACTGTGGCTAAGAATGTAGCACTTCAGCTCGATTTTAGCTGAGTGTAGCACTCTAGCTGGATTTTGGCTATGAGTGTAGCACTCTAGCCCGACTGTCAAATAAATGTGCATTTTCAGACTTTTATCTGAAGCTACTCAACAAACATTTTGAAAGCAAACACTCAATTGGTTCTATTCAGTTTGGAATTTGGTAGAAATGCTACACCTCAGTATAAACTACATGCTGTCAGAACGGCAACAATTTATTCCCCATCACCCACTCTCCCCCAATATTCCCCAACCATCAAGCCCCTACACACTCTCCAAAAAATCTCCATTAAAAGCCCATCTTTGTGTGAATTGTCTTAGGCTTACCATATCTGTGTCTGTGACTCTCACTTTCATGTGCCACCGTTATGTGATACTGCTTCACTTTTCAAGCAGTTTGTCTAAAAATTAAAAAACATATTGATCTTCATCCATG
The DNA here is from genome assembly GCA_026780765.1 of Petrocephalus schoutedeni. Classification (NCBI taxonomy): domain Eukaryota; kingdom Metazoa; phylum Chordata; class Actinopteri; order Osteoglossiformes; family Mormyridae; genus Petrocephalus; species Petrocephalus schoutedeni. Next base: position 354,001 of record JAODKL010000052.1, read on the forward strand.
ATGTTTTTGTGAAATTGTAAAAGGATCCATCAAATACTTTTTGAGTTATAATGTTCACAAAAATCAAGCATAATATGCAGTTTCTTTTGCTGTTTCTAAGAGACATTGCTTCAGATGCAATTTGTCTCACAATGAAATCAGTCTCTGACCATTACCTACATAACGTTACTTTTAGAGTTACTGTGATCTCTGCAGTGCCCTCTGCAGGCACCCTTTCCTTCCTTCACTGCTACCTAGCGCTGCTGTTTCAATTCTGGTGAAACTCACCTCAAAATTAAACCAGGTGTAGATATAATGCTTTTTTGAATTGGTAGTAAAATACACCAAATGCTTTTTGAGTTATCAGATCTTCACCCATAAACGTGTCTATCGAATATGTTTTGAGTTATCATGCAAATGGTACAAGTGTCTTTGGCTGACCTTAAAACATATGTATTCCCCATCTGGGGAATACAATAAGCCTACTGATCAACCACAAAAATGTGCTAAGAAACAAGATCCTTAATTTGTGGGTTTGTACCACAGCTGTGAGCATTTATTACCCTTAAATATGTAGAATATATAAGAAAAATTACCTAATGTTATTCACCTGTTAAAAAGGATATATGAAAGATAGTTATGGCATTACTTTAGTGCACGTAAAAGTTAATCAGCTTCACCATAATACATCTGAGGGTTGATCTCATTGTGAGGTGAGTAAATCTCATTGCTGAGAGACTAATGGCAGATGCGCGTTACAAGAGCTTGCATACATGCATATACTCAATTCCTGCCCTCCTAAAAAAGAACCCATAAGGAGCACACTAGCACTTATTGGAAAGTTTCATATTAATTTATATTTCGAACACTTTTTTTGCACATACCCCAAAAGCTCTTTGCACGCTATACCTAGCTATCGCACCATTATTTATATGTTAGCATGGTTTATTTTCCATTTGTATACTATTTATTGTCTTTTGTATTTCTGTCTTGATTGTATATTTAGTTGTATACCTCATGCACCAAAACAAATTCTTCATGCTTTTTATACTAGGTGAATAAAAGGATTCCGATTTTCTTTTGTGCACTGGCTTCAGGGTTTCACACACATAGGTTCACAAGTGCACTGCCTTCACCCACTTACAAAAACAACCCTGGTAGTGCCGACAGATACACACCTGTACATCCCAGTCTCACATTTAATTTCCCCAAGTCCATGATGGTCACCCCTAAATCCCCAGAGCTCATTTGTTAATTGCTTTATTCAAATTTTATTTAAATAGTTAGCCAGCTATCCGTATGTTTCAGCTGTCAAACATGAGCCGATACAAATTACCTCCTGCAGCACTGTGACAATCCCACACTTTTGCAATAATCGGCATTCCCAGAAGGCCGAGTTTCCTTCCTGTCAAAGCCGTGATTCGTGCATCAAGCATAAAACTTTTGTCCTGCCATTTGTAAAGACAAACAGGCTCCTGATTTTTCTTTTCTTACCACGCGATGAATAAAGCTGCTTTGATTCAGTAGCAACGCCATCAGACAAAGTGACCTTAAACAATCTGCTCTGTTTCTGAAAATAGGCTGTTTACTAATTAGTGTCAAAAAGACTCCTGGGAAAATCATGATAGATTAAATGTGGAGAATTGAGGGATTTATTGGACAGCTGAAAGAGAAGGGCTCTTTGGTTAATATAAAGGAAAGCAGGTCTTGTTTTTCTTAAGAACAGATGAATGATGCAACCATTGAAAATGCAGGACCATTATTGGCTCTCCTTAGAAATGCTCATGCACATGCTAAATGGTAAAGACTTCAGGTAGCCTTTCGATGTGCATCTGTGTGCAGGGCCCATAGGGCTGTCCATTCCCATCCAAAGCAGAAAGCCCAGCCATTTGGATATGAAGTAACACTTTGCACATATCCCAGAGGTATCCTGCTGCAATTGTGCCAAAAAACATACTAATTGTCAATTACCAAAGCATAGCACACAGAGAGGCTCCTGTGTTAAGACTCCTTGCCAATGATCAGAAGGATCCCAAATCCCATGGTCAGCAGAGTGATGTCACTGTCGGGTTCCAGAGCAAGACCCTTACCTCCAGCTGTTCCAGGGACTGGCTGACACTGCTTCCTCTATTGCATGTCACTTAATATGTAAATTTATGTTACAAACTGTAGAGTGCTATTAAACATGTCAGCTAAGGCCCTGTTTACACTTGGTTTTAAAATGAGTTTTCTATGTTGGGATTGCAAGTGGACAGCGCTAAACACAAGAGTAAATGGCCACCAAAACGCATTGTGACCCGATCACTCAAACCACTCGCAGAGGTGGTCTGGGACACATTTGACTACATTCATTTTGTGGTGTAAACACTATTGCATCCTGAGGTATCCTATAGGACTTCACTATAACTGGGCATAGGGTAGTAATCAGACAGAATCTGAACACAAATGGTCTTGTGGACACCTTGGAGAGTAATGATAATCACAGGGGAAAATGGCGGTGAGTCTCAGGTATTTACTTGTTATATGATCGCCCAAAACGCATTTTAAAATCATAAACTGGGCCTAAGTTGCTTAGAATAAACTACCTTGATACCGCTGTATCCGTAATGGTAAAGTTCAATAGTGTGTATTTTAATTTCTTCATGGGAAGGATCTATGGCACTGTTTTGACAGGTGTGCTTTGAAGAACACCGCTGTCTAAATGAACACCTGTTTGGGGGCTCACTAAGCCCACAGACAGCTATGGGTTACAGCTATGGGAGGCTGAAAAATGTCAGTCACAGAAAAAAGAAAAAGAAAGAAAAGAAAAAACAAATCCCACTACAAAGCTGCTAAAGATTTACTGTTGGGTGACACAGATGAAGTTGTCTATAGTGCCAAATGTTTGCCACCCTGCAATCAGACAAAAGCTGGTGCTTATCCAACACAAGTCCTGACTGAAAACTGAGCTCCTGCGAGGAACTCGACCCCTTGGCTGAAAAGACCGAATCCTATCACGCTCCCTGTGAATGAAAGATCTTGAAAAACTAAAACAAAATTATGCATAACAAACGTTTGATCTTTGAGTAAATATGCATAACAAACTTTGATCATTGAGTAAATGTTCTTCTTTCACTATTCTAATTAACGACAGTAATTCATACGACCTAAAATTTAAACCGATCTATTACATATGACTCGTCCGAGTCGTCCATTTAAAGCACGGCAATGGGCTAAATGTCAATATGACCACAGAAAACAGCAGATCTGACATCCTTCCCGACCAATCACTGGGACTAACTATTTAAGCAGTCCACCTCTTGTTTGTATTCGCATATTGAAAAATCATTTAATATTTAAAATAAAAATTCCTGCAACACAAGTTAACTTAAGGAAACAGTCCGCATTTCGCCTAAAAAAAGGTATGCTTTTTAATTCAAAAGAATTGAAAAGATTTTACAAGATGGATATAATCTTTTTATTATCCTGAACTAATAAATCAACTGTATTGAGTCCTGTTTGATTAATGTACTTACACTTAACCTGGTAGTACATCCCCCAGACGCTGTTTAATCACCGCATTCACAAGTTTATACTATTCTCTGTGAGGATAATAAACAGTAATACAGTATCGCTCTTTAAAGTGCCGATCACAGCAAACAGTTCAATCCGCTGCACGATTGATGTAAAAAGGCACTTGTAGAAGCTCGCAATGTCACTGACACATAAACTTTAGAATACAGAATAGCTCTTTGTGATGCATGACCGATTCGGGAGTGCAGTTATACAAAAGCACTTTTTTATCCTACCTTTCATCCATTCGACCACACACTTCGGCGACCACTTCGTTATGGGATCCATCGGTTTTCTATTTCAGATCCAGATACACGTTACAGCAGAAACTTCATATGTCTGGAGTGTTTATGCTTTGACTGACATATCTGTAACTTTATCTGTTACTCCCATACTGCAAAATAAAACGTAAAATTGTTTTAGTGAGGACAGCTACAGCTCCGGCTTACTCACAAGCAGTCGGTGTTTTTGTGCATGCACTTAGGCAGCCAGTGTCAGCGCTAAAGAGGTAGGCGGAGAAATCCGTCCTAGGATCGGCTTTCAGTTCCTACTTACGTAGCCTAGTTTTGAGCTAAAACTTATTCAAAGATTACCATGTTCGTGCCTCTTTTTTTCAATCTAACGACATTGTTGATAACTATAACACGTTTGGGTCGTAACAGCAACACACAAGATACTCGTGAGGGTTTTACATAGCTTCAATGTAAATGACATTTCTTTTAAAATATGTAGCTATTAAAAAGTACTCGCCGTATTTTAATCATGGATTGAAATGTTCTTAAATAAAAGTACTGGCAAACTGGCGGCGGATAAAACGAGATTGTGTTATTTATTATGCTCTTAAAGTATAACAGTTGACTGCGAAAAACTAGCAATATTGTATGTATTGCATTTATACCATTATGAGTACAAACATATTTCCGGTAATTACAATTAAAGTTTATAAAGTCAAACGCTACAAGTGTCGTGCGCAACTCTTTAGCGCACTCTGCTGATGGGATACGACATTGCAGCCTTTAACAAACCGCTCACAGTACTAACGATAAATATTTCCAAATACATGTCAATGAAAAAAGGTGGGTAAAAGTAAATAAAAAACATAAACATGAGACATTGACCTTATCTCACAGAAAAAAAAAATATTATAGAAAACGTTAAACTGTTAAAATGTTAAACTTTGGACATGTTAGGCCTACTCCTTACATGGGTCAAATAACACCATTTCCCATAAGACCACGATAATAAAGTAGTCTAAGTTCAACGATGGATTAGACCCGCTATATGATTAGGTTGCGTACGCCATCCAGGACGATGTTCAGATATCTAGGCATTACTCTACAGATTAATTGTGAATTCGCTAGACAGTAAAGCATCCGCATCGAATAAGTCAGGGTGCATGGATATCAAAACATGAAATATTTATTTGATAGGTCCATTGCATGATAGAGTTGGTGTTTACAGTTATAAAGTACTTATATTAGCATCTATAGAATATAGTTTGTGTTGTTGACAGAATTCTAGTAGACTACTTCAGAAATATGTCCCTATTAAAAATGCCAATACTTAATTTAAATAATAGTAATATATAAAAAGATGAAATAATATTAACTATTTATATCTTCATACAACTTTATAATGGTGACGAGATAAACTTTAATTCCAGTAGGCTATACGTCGATTGTCAAAACATATTTTGACCATTTTGTTCCCACGAACACTCGTAAATAAGTGTTGCGAAACCTCATACTGGTGCAATACAAGACAAAAGAGTGCAACATAAGAAGGAAAGGACATGGCAATAAATAAGTAGTAAATCACAGGACGATTTGCAAGTGCTTCATGAGTTCATTAGTCTCTACATGGTTGCTGTCATAGCAACGCAATGGGGAAAGCAAGACTCCCCCACACAAGGATCTGAACCAGAGGTTTCAGAAACAGCCTAAAATCTCATAGCCTCTGTTGATTTCCCCTATATGGTAGTTGGAAGGACTTTAAAATGAGACCACATCACTTTCTTCCCTTACAAAACATCTTTCCCAAAGTTTGAAATGGAGACCAAAATGGTATGTTTGGTCAGTCTAATTTTTCTTACCCAGCCAATAATAATAATCCTGTAAACATGTTATCGAGCAAGCTCTTGCATTTCTGGGTTTTTTGTTTATAGGCACACCCGGGGTAAGGAAAATTTTTTTCACTGCGATTTTGGTACTCTTTTTGATTCAGCTTAAAGCTAACTTGCCCTGGCAAGTTGGAAAAATGAGCAAGCTAATTGTATTATCATACATTGTTCTGGTTTTTTTGGCCAGGTTCACAGACTGTCTGATTTATGACTCTCTGCTCTGATATGAACACAACACAGAGCAAAAGTGATTACTTCATTGGCTTACTTTATAAATTACATCGACCAATAGTATTTGCTTTTTAAGTGAGGCTCAGAACAACTTGTCCAACCACATGCACTCTTAATCCTCAGTTCTGCGAAGAGTGACTGTGAGTGCATATTATAGGCTTGTAAAGGAGAGTGTCTCAGACTGCTTTGTTAAAAGACAAAACATTAACATCACATGAAGTGGGCTATTATCATACCATTCATACACACGAAATGATGTTCTCCCAGGATCACAGTGTGGCATACAAACGGCAAGTGTCAAGGCGAGGGTGTAACAATACGTAAGTTACAAAACTAGAACAGTGTACACATATGCAAAAAATAAAAAGTTGCATTAATTATAAGGACATGTTCCAGAGATACAATACCTGTACTTTATTATGTATACCCGTGCAACTGCTCGTTGAAGCAAATATCTAATCAGCCAATCATATGTCAGCAGCACAGCATTTAAAATCATGCAGATGCATGTCAGGAGCTTCAGTTAATGTTCACATCAAACACCAGATTGGGGAAGAAAGGTGACTTTTGTGACTTGGAATTTGGCCTGGCTGTTGGTGCCAGATGGGCTGGTATAAGAATTTCAGAAACTACTCAACATGCACAGCCAACTCTAAGGTTCACAGAGAATGGGCTAACAAAGAAAAAAAAGATCCAGTGAGTCTCTGGTCTCTGGGCGAAAATGCCTTGTTAATAGCAGAGGTCAGAGAATAATGGCTAGACTGGTTCAAGCTGATAGAAAGGTAACAGTAACTCTACTAACCCCTGTTTACAACCAAGGTATGCAGAAGAGCATCTCCGAACGCACAACACGTCGAACCTTGGGGCAGATGGGCTACAGCAGCAGAAGACCACACCGGGTGCCACTTCTGTCGGCAAAGAACAGGAAACTGAGGCCACACCAAAATTAGACAATGAAAGATTGGGAAAATGTTGCCTGGTCAGAAAAGGCTTGGTTTCTGCTGCGACATTCCAAATTTAGCATAAACAACATGAAAGCATGGATCCATCCTGCCTTGTATCAACAATTCAGGCTGATGGTGGTGGTGTAATGATGTGGGGGATATTTTCTTAGTACCAACTGAGCATTGTTTAAATGTCACAGCCTATCTTAGTCTTGTTGCTGACCATGTCCATCCCTTTATGACCACAGTGTACCCAGCTTATAAGGGCTATACTTCCAGCACGCAGGCCCACCCATCCATCCGTGCATCTATTTTCTGAAACTACTTGTCCTATTCAGGGTTGCAGGGGGTCCGGAGTCTATCCCGGAGGTAATGGGAGCAGAGCAGGGAACAACCCAGGATGGGGCACCATCACATTGCAGGGCACACTCACACACCAGTCACTCATGCATGCTCCTTACTAATAATATAAATATAACATGTATAATACGTTTTTAAAATAAATAATGACAAAATAACATTATTATTTAATTTAATTTAATTAATACAATTTCTAAATTCTGGAAACGGATTCCAGTATGATTGTCCTTACAGCATATATGGAGTATAAGAGCAGGCATGGCGGCCTCGCACCCCTGGAGGCCAGAGTTCGCATTCCCACCCAACTCTGTATGCCCTGTGTTTCCTGGGATTAGCCCCAGGCTGCCCTGGAGCCTGACCCGGATAAGAAACTGGAAGGTTGATGAATTGGGGGATGAATATTGTAGAATGTATAGCTCAATGTAGTTGTTTGTAATCCTGTGTTTGTCTCTGACCATTGGACTAAGCTAATTAATGCACTATCCAGGAAAACTGAACAACTTAAAAATGAACACGAGGGAACAAATAATGAATGCTTAAAAATCCACAGACTTTTCCACAAAGACACAGAGAAACCAATCTGAAAAAACAGCTAAATGTTACTTTGTAAATTCTGGACCAAATCAGACTTATTATAAAGTACAACGTACAAGACAAAGTATACATGTAGAATTTGCACAAATATTTGGATTCTAATTGAGTGTCACGTCCAGCCTCACCCTGCTTGACTGCTCCCTGTATTTCTAAACAAGTCACGCCTGATGCTCGTTTGTCTACCTCTTCTCTTGTACCTGTCCTAATGGTAACCATTCACAGCTGCCTCTTGTTTAATCCTTCGTTAGTCTAGCATTTAAGCGCTTCCCAGTCCTGTGTTCCCCAGATCTGTCACTGTTACCTGTCTGTTCCTGTAGCTAGTGTTTTTGTTAAAATAAAGTTCCCTGCATGGGTTAAACCTGCATCACAGCCTGCCTACGGGTCATGCCTTACCTCTCAGATGTGACATTGAGGTTACTCTTTGTCATTTTTATGCAAAAATGATTAAACTCATTAAATGGTTTGTGGACTGAGGATAGAGTTCTGAAAATACATCTTTTAGAAACCATGTTTAGTCTTTAAATTCACGTTTTAATTAAGAGACCTTAATGGCCTTACTCCAGGGCCCAGTGGTAAAATCACTCTGTTGACTCCGAGATTTGAATGGCAACTTTCTGATCACGGGCCCAGCATGTTTGTTAACCATCCAAAGCAAAAACTGCAAGTCCTTCTGTAAACCAGTAGTTGCTTATTTAAGCTGGATGGTTGAAGCACAGTTCTTGAAAAAGGGGTGAGACAGACACTCATGAATGCATGAATGACTGAGCTACATCTGTGCGCCAGCTTCACCTACATGTGCGTTGTTAACTGGGAAATGATGCATGGTTGACAGTGATCCAGAGATGCAGTAACAAAAGGCGATGGTGCACAATTTTTGCCTTTTTACATCTATCAGGAGTGACTAACCACAGTGGTCTGAGGCTTGTTTCTCTGAAGACCTTAAACTTTTGCTTTCTAATTTCAGTTTGAAGCTTCTTTAATTTTTAATGTGTTTACTGAATTTGATTTCTGTTGGAAGAACTTTTTGGCATTATTGGTGTACGCTAATTCTATAATATGTACTATAGAGTCCCCGACCCGCAAGTACCACTGAGGTACCCTGAGCAAGGTACCGTCCCCAAGCACTGCTCCCCGGGCGCCCACGTAGCTGCCCCCTGCTGTGTCACAGTGTCACATGGGTTAAATGCAGAGGACACATTTCGTTGTTGTGTACTGTGGTGCGTCAACAATGACGATTAATCACCTTCCACTTTAGTGTTGTTTTTAAAACCCACTTTCTCTTAGCAATTGGCAATGTATACTCATTAACTGTTTTACTTAAATAGTTGCTTGTTTCTGAGCTGTGCCTGTGTATAGAGCACACCCAGGAAATTGTCAGGCACCCATTCAAGTTTAATTCAGCATTCACAGAAAATAGCCCAGTATAACTGATTATACAGTATTTATTAAATTTTCTGGTAATATTTCTGTTTTGCAATTATAAATTACAGCATGCTGAGACAATTCGGAACGTTAAATTCTAAATGTTACTTTTAAAAGCATTTTTATGGCAACTGGCATTCCACAAAGCAAACACAACCTTCATAACCTTGTCTTAAGAAGGTGAAAAATGCTACTGTAGATAACTCACATTTGAATCAAACAGAGATCTGATTTGAGATCAGCTGTCTCACATAAAGCCAGCAGCCAGCAAGAAAAAAGAACTTTCCAAACTCCAATTTATGCACCAATGAAATCTATGCATTTAACCTATAAAGCTAGACGGCATATATTTTTTATCTATTATCTACTCTAATAAGTTATGTGAGCTAAGAAAAAGTGCACCTATGTTAACTTAAACGCTTACTTTGATAACTTGAAAAATTCAAGAACGCTTTTCGATTAGCTGATCTTATCTTTTCCTGATATCAATACTATAGTTCACTTTCTTTAACTTAAATTAGTGTGTAGACAACCTATTCTTTATTGTTCTCAAGAACACCATTAGAGGTCGCAGATACAACAATGAAGCAAGCTGAACCACATAACGGGAAAAAAAGTTTTAGATACTGGGCATGCGCACCTTGTTAAAACAGCCCGTTGTGATTTTGTTTTGGGAAATGTAGTGTAATTGACTACAATGTACAGTGAAACGCCCGAAGTAAAAAGGCAAATGAACACCATTTCCCACAATGCCCCATTACTACTCAATCGTTAGGGCCAATATAGCTGGAGGAATAATAAGATGCGCATGAACTGCGAATTGACTGCGAGAAGAAGAAAGTTTTCGCGGAGTGGAAATAACTGGAAATGTTACTTCGAGTTCGCTTATTATTGTCAGTTCAAGCAAACTAATAACGAGACAGCGGTAGTATCAACAGTTTGTTAGTAAATGTACCATTTATTTTTTCGCAAATTCAATTTTGTGCCGCCTCCTCCCAACAACGGATAAAGGTAATGCCGCGCTTTAAATGGTGTTATCTTCTCTAGATATTTAGCGGTATGTGTGCCTTTATTAAGCTATTAAGCTCTTTGAAATGTGCTGTTTGAAAGAACAAAGAAATAGCATTGCATAATATGTCGTGCCTGCGTGTGTAGAGTTACAGATAATTTCAGCAGCGGAAAGTGGGAGTGTCGCGATGTTTACATTGTAATTCCACATGTATACTAAAAAAACAACAACAACAAAAAAATACTTCTATGGATTGCTTATAAACGAGTATGTTTTCATTTGAATAATAATAACAAGTATATTATTATCATAATTATAATAAGTTTTAACAATAAACAGTTAAATTAAGATAAATATTTAATTATACGGTTAAAATGTATATATGTTCTGGGGAGGTCATGTTTACGCTTGGCATTGTGATTTATTATTTGTGTTTTCACAATTATATTTTTGAGGAAATGTATATCCCACTAGTTAATGTTATTAAATTATACGTATATGCGTGTGTTTACTCGTTAACAGGGAAAATGCAATGTACTTTGGCAATCAGTCTGAGAAAACAATGATTTTCGACGTTAGGGTTTTTGTTAGGGCAAATATTAGTGTTATGCTTTAATAAACAGCATGGATTCCATGGAATCAATATGACCCTTAATAAACGTGTAATATCTGGGGTGTATGTTTAATGAAATCTGTAGTTGGACTCTTACTTTGTGTGATAATTCCCTTTTCTTTGTGTTGGGCTATTTTGTTACTGTGTTTCCGGGGGCTCTAGGAAGAAGACGGGCAATACCGAAGCAGAACAAGACTGTCCGTCCCCCGCTGAAAGCCCACAAACTCTCCCAGCTTTCTGCAGGAGCCACGCAGTGTATTGAATGCACAAGGACATTACTAGCAAGCTATTATAGCTTAATAAGGAAGATATTGGCGACGCATTGACCCCCCTTTGCATGTATTCCGTACCAACTTGTTTTATTTCAACATGAATACGATTTCAGACTGCAAAACGATATCTGCGTCGGTGACTAATACGCCCGTCTCCACCAAATCAGAGGAAACGGCATTTGTTTAATGGCTCTATTAACTGTGTTATGCATCGTACCCAAGCTGCTCGAGTAGAGTGATTGAAAATGCAGGAACCAAACAGCTGCTGCTGAAACAACTTATGCAACTAGGAATTATCCCCCTTTTTAACATCAAAACGGAAGAAAGCCAATGTCTACCTGTAGCGACTCACCTACTCCTTCATTTCCAAGATCGTTTCCCCTTGCTCAGCACCCAGCTGCCCCGTCAGCTCCTTCCCCGTCAGCCAGCCCGCCGGCGCCGCTCTACCACCGCTTTTCCAACGGGAGCGTCAGCGCTCCGAGCCCCCGCAGCTACCGGAGCTCATTCCGTGGGGTATCTTTCCTGCTCCAGATCGGTCTCACCAGAGAAACTGTCACCCTCGAAGCTGGCGATGTGTCACTTTCCGCCGTAAAAGACCTCGTCTGCTCCATAGTGGACCAGAAGGTATTTCTATTACTTTATGATTTTACTACTTGCATTGTTTTTTGTTGCATGAACGCAGGAATAGTAACGGTATCCCATTCAACTGTTGATTCATCACGTTTTTTCATGTATCAATTTTGCCTGCCAGTTTAACTTAAATATATAAGTAGGCCTACAAATAAATTGATATATATATATATATATATATATATATATGAATATTGCAGAGTATACATTAATATACAAAATTTACTCACATGCAATTATGATTATTATTATTATTATTATGAGTATTATTATTATTATTATGGAACTGAATTATGAGTTCCTCAGCTGTCTGTAATAATGCATTCACTTGCAGTTACATAATTATCTTCTGGGTTGATGATGCACAGTTTATGCCATTTAAAGAAAAGTTTGCCTTATCGGAAAATCTGCATGTTCTCTGCTTTTAAAACTTAAGTATGCTTTGCAGAAGTCATGCAGAAACGGTCGACGCTTGCGGTTTGTAAAATGTCACCGATGTCGTCCGGCAGGAAGGTAGCATTCTGCGCCTTCGCCCGTAGGTCGGAAACGTGGCGGCTTTCCCTGCATCAGCCGTATTGTAGACTCGCAGGTGTGTGTGTTACTTTCCTGGCAGGTAAACACTGCTGTAATACTACTCCGCCGGATGACGCAGCATCTGACAGGACATCCCGCATACGGAGCACTGTCACCTTTCCACTGCCCGGGGCTGCTTGCACAGCTGCACATTGTAATTGCGTTTCCATTGTAGGTAGTTTTTTTCTGTAAATGACGATAAAACGCGTCTTAAGAAATGCGATCCTTGCAGAGCAGCCAGGCAGTGTGCGATGGGGCGGTAACCAGGTATGGGCAAACGGCTGCAATGAATTATAAGACAAAAGGGTAAAGAAAGCAACCTTAAGCTTCCGTGCCTGCAGTAGTGGATCCTCCAGGTTGTAGGACTTTCAGGCGCACTTAATGCTGTCTCGTGGGATGGATTTCACAGGACCGATATGTGCTTATCAAAGCACGACAAGCATGACAGTTATCATTACTAAGAAAACTGTGGGCTGTTCTACACAGATTCTCCAGTCTCAGTGCATTGACATTGGTTTGATCTTTCTTGGAAACTTTGGAGGAAAGTACTACTTATTCATTGCAGTTACCTAGTTTATTCTTTCATGAAATATTTTGCCACCAGACTCAATCAGTTAAAATAAATCAATTAAAAGCAAAACAAAAACACAGAAGTGCTGCAAAGTAACGAAAGCATGAATGTCAAGGTTTAAATTTGGCCCCTGAGCTGGAAAAGTTTGCAGATGCTAAAAGAATAAAGATAATTCATCTACATTCTGCTGTTCTTTTGTGCGAATAGTGTTTTTACTAATGCTGTTGAGTGTTTTTTAAGAATTTGATGTTTTCTCTGGCAGTTGCAAATTGCAGGGCTTTTAAGAAAAATGTGCAACTAAAAAGATATAATTAGTGCATAATTTAGTTTGGTGTCTAAGTAGAGCTGGGCGATTAAATCGATTTAATTGATTAATTCAAATTTACGGTTCAGGACGATGTGTTTTTATGAAAATCGATTTTATTACTTTATTATTATTTATTACTTTACGCGAGCGCCAAAAGTGGAACTAATGTTACGCACTGTTCTTCACGGGTAAATTAGCGCGGCGCACCCAAACACTGTAGCAGATTCACAAAGAACATGGTAACGACAGGGGAAAAGCTGGAGCTTGTGCCCAAGAAAGGTGCTGCTACATCTGTAATATGGAATTGGTTCGGCGCCGTCGGACACAGACCAAACAAGTCCTCGTTGCAGTCAGTTTAAAAACTGTTGCAACCAAAGGAAGCAGCACGACATTTATCCCAGCACTTAAAGCAGAGGCACGCAGCGGAGTGGGAGAAGTGCGGCT
>JAODKL010000052.1:367720-394597 GCA_026780765.1 Petrocephalus schoutedeni
ATCTGTAGTTTGATTTTGAGCAGCGGAAGGGAAAATCGATTAAAATCGAAAATCGGATTTACTGTGAAAAAAATCTGAGATTTTACTTTTAGGCCATATCACCCAGCTTTATGTCTAAGTTTAAAAACTGTTAAATAAAATTAACCTTTCGCTTTAGGTCCATAGAATGACTCCCTTATGTGGGCAGCAGTGACTTCTAAGGTACATGCTCTGAATGCAGCCCATCCAAAGTGGTTACCAGATACTTTCTGTGGATGCTTGCTTCCGGCTTCTCTCATTATACTATCATTATAAATCTTGCTAACTATCACCCAGAATGCATTGCTTTGGCGATTTTAAAGTAAGACAGCCAGTGGTGTCATAGTGTGTCAAATGAAAACATTGTAATGACAATGTAAATCCTGAATCAGTGGATTTTGAAAATTTTTTCAGAGCTGGATACTTTTTAAGCAGCTGTTTATAAGCTTTGTTTTGTAAGAGTATGGCTGTAAAGTTGTTTGTAGCAATGAAAGGGTTTGTGAGATGGTCTAAAGATTTGGATCTGCTGCCCGCACTCAACACAAACTTATGGCAATGATAGTCTGTGTGAGTGCCTATTTAATAATTATTATGATTAACTCTGCTTGATTAATGATTAATTGTTATTCTGTGTGTATTCACATCTATCCCTGACTTGTTCCTTATACTGTCTGGGATGGTTTAGACATTAGCTATTCAAAATCCCTACCAAAGTCACCCCAGTATTTCCAACAGTGTTATATTAGTTTATATGTCTATGTCTATTTAGTTTTTATATATTATAGTTTCAGTTTAAACTTTAGTAATTTTATTTCCATGGATGGATTGAAAGTTGTTGATCTAGTTTCTCTGTCTACTCTTCAGAGAATCTCACATGGAAACATAGTCCACATTATGTACTAATGTCCTCTAAGTGGGCAAAACATGTTCCATATTTAATTTGGATTAATTCACCCCCCCCCTAATAAAAAGCCCTTCATATTCAGATGATTAAGTGGTATGTGTCATGCCTTGAGGGACGAAGGACTTGTTTCAAGGCAGGCGTTGTTTCAAGACAGAAGGTGTTTATTTGAATTTAATAGGGTATGGAAACAAACTGAACTGCAAGAGACCAAAATGGGAGAGGTGGAAGTTAGGAGGGGCACAGGCAACAGGAAGTTATGACATCAATGACTGGACTGGGGAAAACAGGCCTGGGAAGCAGGTACATACTGGACTAACGAGGGAGCCAACGCAAGGCAGCTGGGAGCGATTAACATGAGGGGGTAGGAATGAGAGGTAAGACAAATGAGTAACAGGTGTGGCTTGTTAGGGTCTCCCTAGGGAGGAGACAAAAGGGTCAGGTGGGCATTGTGGGCAGTGCCCCCCCAAAAACAAACTATGTACAATGCTGTTGGTTCCAGGTGTTATTAATGTAAATAAAGATATATACATTATTATTTTAGCTGAATGGTAATTGTATTTAATTTGACAATTGTTTATATTTGTTAGTTTCTGAAGCAATATTTATTCTTTTTGATTAGTTGTTGGTTTTAATGTTATTTTTGTGTCATTTTATTTCAGTTTACAGAAATGCTTTCTTAATGTTTTAGTTAGTTTAGTTTAGTTTAGGCTTGTTTCCTTGATTAAAAGACTCATCCAACCATTTCACCTTTACATCCAGGTCCTTTTGATTGAAATGGTAGTTTGCATATCCTGTCCTAGCTCAGTGTCCCGGATGACATGGATTATCTGCTCACCCTAAATAACCTCGATTTTCAATAACCATCCAATACACCCATGTATTTCTTGAACACAACCATTACGCCTCTTGTTTGGTGAAAGTTAATTAATTAATTCTTTGGCGTTAATTAAGGTAATTAATTAAGTGAGCTGGTGTTGAAGTTTAAGAAATATGTGTAATGGCTGGGGTGCCCCTGAAGGGTGGTTTTGGGAACCGAATTTGTGTTGTTCTAATCATCCAACAAAGTACCAGTAACAGACAGAAACAATTATTACTGTATTACTGTTTACTTTTATATATTAGTCTTAGTGTTGTCGTTTTTTTTTAAATAAACTTGTACTGTCCGGATAAATGCCTTTAAACATAATTTTCCATAGTGGCCAAAGACTTGCACATAATACTATACATATGGCATTATACACTGTACTGTAGCTGAAGATTATTTAGAAATCCACCTCCAGGAAAAATTATGAAGTTCATATCATGATAAATGTACTTGACAATGACAAGGACTGTCTAGTAGACTATTGAACTGTTTGGCGTTGTTCCATATTTCAGAAATCAATACGGAACTGAAAGAATAATTCAGTATTTATTATATGTACTGTTACTCATTAATAGTCTTCTGGTTACTGTGCTTTCGGTTTAGGCTGGTTACTGTGCTGTTATGTGTTCTGCTTTCCTGCTGTGATTCACCCAATTGTTGTTTGAGTTTCTAGTTATTAAGCAGAAAATTGGTCCAGTAGCTGTTGGAATTGCTGAGCTTTCAAGAAAAAAAAGGCATTACTTAAGGAAAAGAAGTAAAATAGAAACAAAGAGAAGTTTATGTGCATAAAGGGATGAATGTTTGAGTTTTGACACTTACACGTCAATTATCCCTCTCATATCAAAGGTAAAAAAACAACCTTAAATACCCTTAAATGAAGTTTGCTGGCACATCTGAGAGAGACTGTACACGTCACAGGAGTGGGAAGGCCAAGGTTGCTTACTCATTAAGAATTGATAAAAGTTCTGGTAAATGAGTCTCGATGTCCTTGCTGGCTGTTGAAACTAAATTCTGTTCTCTCTGAGTCATTTCCACAAGTTAGCTGTAGGTGGCTTACTGTTAATTGCACATTAATGGTGTGAATGGATAAAAGCAAACAAGTGTCTGTGTAACACTCTTGACTGTACTGTAGCTCATTGTGGCCTGCATACCAGTATATATTATACATACATATACAGTGTATTACCATATTATTAACATGCCCTATTGAATCAGTGTTGACTGCTGGTTCCCATATAGCTGGTATTCTTCGTTCTCTCTGGTTCTTCCGGCTTCCCAATGGCTTGTTCATTGTTGTGATGATTGAGTCCGTCTTTTTGATGGTACAATATGGGTTTTTCAATAGCCGATGCCAATATTTAGAAGTCAGGGTCAGCCGAAGGCTGATATATGCTGCTGATTTTTTCTGGTCAGTAATTGGACATTTTCCCTTGTATTTGCATGGTAAACTATCACACAAATAATATAGGATACACAACATTTCTCAACTTAACAACATTTATTGAACACTGACTTAGAACATAAGTGTAAACTTAAATATAAATAGGATGACCAGGGTAAGAGCTGCGGGCCACATTTTGCGGGCCATATAAATAAAATTCTAAACCGACTATTGGTCATATCTATAATGCTAGATAAATTGATCATGATCGTATCCAGTCACGGATTTATCTGGATGAGTTCATTTTCTTCCATTTACGGCCATAAACTGCATTCTGCGGTTAAGGTACAGTCACAGGTACCTTAAGTTATTCGCCTCATTTTGGTTCTTAAAGTGTTTTATGCAACTGCTAAGGGGCCTTTAAGGAGATAAACTTAAACTTAAATACTTACGTGAACATTTTAAGGAAACCTTAAGGATATTTTGTGCAACTGACTTGACTTTAAGGAAATCTTAACGTAAGGCGTTTTATGCAACTGGCCCCAGAATTTAAGCCATTCCTTTCTCTCCCAGGACTCTTATGAAAGTTCTGGCTGGGGTCCTGCACAGGCAGCAGCATGGGTCACGTGTTCCACAGCAACTGGGCTGCCCGTAGACGTGCCCGTTTGTAAATCGGCACAGTACACTCAGATATTGGCCGATGCCGATACATCTAAAAATGCCAAATATTGGCCGATATTGGTGTCAACCTCTAGTGCATAGGAGGCTTGGGAGGAATCCAAATGTATATGCTGTCATAGCATATACCCCGGCTAATTTTTTTGCCAAGGCTTAAAAATATTGCAGTATTGATATTGTGTGGGGTTTACATGATTCTGGTGGTCTCTGTGGGGCTGAAGGGAAGTAAAGGGGACTATTTTGCTATTAGAAAAACGTGCCAGTGAATGGGCTCCAGTGTGGTTCATATCAAGCTGCTGCTGTGATTCTGCTGGCTGAACAATGGTGGGTTGCCCTGGGTTACAGTTGTTCATTGTCTGCATTTCCTGGAGTCATTTTATGATTTTCATTTGTGTTTAGGCACCAGAACCATGTGTCGCAGCAAATGGGAATCAAAACCGAAATCATGAAAGTGTATCTTTCCCCAATCCAAAGTGAACATTGCCTTCATGGTTCAATTGTTCAACAAGTACTTCCTGTGATAGACCCCCCATCTGAGGAAAGGAAACAAGTCAGAGATTTGCACAGGCTTTCTGTAGTGGCTGGGTGTGCGTGTTAATTCTGCATAATCCCGCTTGTGTAATTGCTGCAAACGCTGTTGAGGCACGACAGTAGAATGGTGCATTTGCATGGGGCGGCTACTCCTGCCCCTCTAACATTATTATGTTGCCAGTAAAGATTGACAGCTGACTGATTTCTCCCAGCCCCAAACAGGTCAAGTGCAATGCAGGCAGCTCAAACATCACTTCAGAAACTGTGGGTTTCTTCTATCATAAAATTTCAGTTTTTCCAAGCCGCAATGAAATTATAGCTTTCACAAGCATTCAAGCCAAGTCATGTCAGGTGAGCTTTATTTTCAGGTTTACAGTACTGTAGAAAAGTCTTAGGCAGTCAATTTATCTAGGTTGTAAGTGTTTATTTGCTCAGAACAAAAACACTATTTAACATTAAAGCATATGCAAATTAAGAATAACAATAAAAACTGACAGGAATATCTTCTGTTCTCCTGAAAGTCACTGATATCTTGCAGGATGGCTAGAAGAACACCTCTTCTGTTCCCAGACTTGGTAAAGAAAACATTGTAAGGCGAAAGTGCAGTACACTTAACCTAAGAAACATCATAGCCTAGTCTAGTCTACCATAAACATGATTAGAACATTTGCATTAGCCTACAGTTGGGCAAAATCATTAACACAAAGCCTATTTTATCATAAAGTGTTCAGTATTTCATGTAATTAATTGGATAAATATATGGTGGGGATACCCATCGTAAAGTTGACCATAGTAACATGGTAATGGCTGTACACTGCATGAAGTTGAGTGTAATTATGGGAAATTTTGAGTGAAGATTTGCATTTGTTTGTTTGCATTTGTAATCATTGTTGTAGTCAGAACAGCAAAGTTTAATTGAAAATAGGGGTGCACTGATCTGATATTCGGGATCGGTATCAGCACCAATCCATACCTATTAGACCAGGGATGGCTAATCTTATCTACAAAGATAGTATGTATGTAGGTTTTTGGGATAACCTTTAGGTTTACTCTCCAAGCCCAGTTGTGAGAACTCTTCAGCCCGTCAGTCATCTCATTAGTAATCTAATTAGGGAGTTGCAGCAAAAACCTGCAGAGACAATGGCCCTTTCTGGCTAAGATTGGCCACCCCTGTATAAAATGCATCATGTATTGGCCATATTTGACTGGTCCAGGGGTGCTTTTCCCAAAAACATAACTACATTAGCAACTTACATAGTTGGACCCATGCAACTGAATGAATCCAACTATGTAAGTTGCTAATGGGAGCTTTTGGGACACGCACCCCAGGTCGATAATTACTTACTTAATTTTTGGCAGTCTGTAAAAAGATAGGTCCTATTTTTTGTTAAATTGATTTGTACCTTGATTTGTACAATTAGTCAGATGACAGTTCCTTCCCATTCTAGATGTGCGCTTTTTTTTTTTCAAGCTGAACACTAACGCTGCCACTCAGTGGGCTTGCACGCAGTGACTTCTGCCTGCAGTGATGTCACGGGGATACCATCTGCGGTAGGAGGAGCATAAGAACATCAGCTAAAAGGGTGACGATCTGGATGAATTTTACACTAGAAACAACTAGTACTTGTAGTACAACAATTCACAATCTTTGTAAAAATAAAATGTTGAGAGGTGGAAATAGTGTTTAGTGGAGAATAAACAAGACAACACGAATAACATGAAAAGAGGAATTGGATGATTTGGGAGTTGCTGGCTTGGGCTGTTTTGCACACTCGCTACAACTTGTGATACACAAAGGGCTGCTATTCCAACAAAGTGTAATTAACGCTGTTGTCAGAAGGAGAAAAATCAGGGGGCATTTTTAGTGCAAATTCTGGAGAAGTGAGAGGAAATGAAAACTGAAGCATCATTTATTTGTAACTAATTAACTTGTTAATTTAAAATGAAATGCCTCATTGAAATACTTTGAGTCAATATCCAATTCTGTTACACATCTGACCAGTCTGAAGAACCGTGCCACAAGGAGTAATTCTTTTGTATCTGTGGTGATTCATAAGGTGTTAGACATTCTTTTGGGTGAGGTGAGAATACTGGCCAATCGCGTGCCAGCTGAAACGGAGACTCACAATGCGAAAGAATGGAAGTGGCCAGTTTGATTGGGTTCAGGGCTGCCTTTGCAGCTGCGCCGTGCGTCCTCTCCCCTAGCAGCAGTGTTTGGGGAGCAGCAGTGTACGGTGCAGTGTCCTCTCACCCCCGCCCTTCCTGTTTAGCATCTCCCAGGCACTTGGAGGGTTTCCAAGTTCATGACTCCTGCCAGAGGAAGCATGAGGCGGGAAAAAGAAAAAACAGCCAGCCTGTTTCTGTGTGAGGAGATCAGATTGTGGGGAAAGTGGGCTGATCAGAGCCTTTTGTTTACCGGCATAGTGTTAACCCTTTCATTCGCCATGTCACCATGTGATGGCTGCATGTTTACGGTGCCACAGTATACCCCATGTTTACATGTTAAAGGCTTTCTCATAATGGTGTCCATTCCGTTCGTTTAATTTCTACATTGAAAATATTTATGATCATGCATAATAAAGTTGCGAACATAGAAGCAGAGGTGTTTTTTTTTTTACTGATGGGAAGTATAAATCTAAAGTGAAATTATTTCATTAGAACAGGGAACTTAGCCAACAGAAGAATTATTTGGAAGTAGAAAAGGAATCATTTGCTTGTCACCATTTGCATGCTGAACTAATATTTAATAGAATTGTCAGTGATCCAAAATTCTATGTGTTTACAGTCACGCTTCTGTTAGTAGATTGGTAACTACGGGGTGGTTATGTGCAGTGTTCTGCAACAACAAAGATGTGGAGTGCTGTAAATAACCAAAGGGTGATCTATTTAACTCTTCACCAAGAGTCATCTGCTTGTTTTCCTAGTGCTCAGCATCCACTCTGGTCCCTGATTCCGGAGTATATAGTAACCTGCATGATTTACGTTCCTTTTTTTCCCCCCAAATACTGCCATATACCATATACTGGGGTGAAATGTCTAGAAGGTATGACAGTATGAAAAAATAGATGCCTCCTAAGCATGATTGGTACCCCAAAAAGCAAGATGTTAAATGGAACATTTGGATGAGAGCTGTATTACCTGGGTACTATATGTTTCCTACCTCCCTATAAATCACTTTATTTATGTGATTCCTGATCAGACACATCACCTTTTTTAGCTGTGCTTTTCTTCATGCTTTAAGGAAGACCTGGGTTTGGCAGTTCTGTGTGAGACAAGGACATCAGGTTTCACTTGGTAGGCAGAGCATCATGAGTAACAGCAGCGTAAAAGTTAATTGGCAGCCTCTGTGTTTTGGCTCGTATGTTGGGAAAAAAAGCACATTTCCTTAAATGGCAGTTTCATGAACATTTTGAGGCCTTTTGGATGTTCTCCCTGCTTCCAGTGTATTGAGCACAGCTGGCATTGCAGTGTAGATGGAGGTGTGCGCACACGGAGGTTTCACTTCACTGCAGGGACTTCATTTCACTGAGGGCCGGGGGGACTTCAGTGTAGCGGGGGCTTCACTTCACTGCAGTGACTTCTCTTAACTGGGGGGGTTTTAATTTAGGGATTTCACTTCTCATTGGGGGGGGTTCACGTCACTGCAGTGACTTCACTTTACTTCACTGGGGGGGCATCACTGTAGGGATTTCACTTCTCTTTGGGGGGGCTTCACTTCACTGCAGTGACTTCACTTCACTGGAGGGCACTTCACTGTGGGGGGGGGCTTCGCTGCAGGGATTTCACTTCACTGTGGGGTGGGGGGCTTCACTTCACCACGGGGGCTTTTCTGTCAGAGCAGTGGTTCAGGTGCTGCTCGGTGATCTTACAGATGTTATTCTAATTAAGTTCCCTTTTTCTTGCTTTATGGAAAAATAGAACACTAATAGAGGAAAAACACAAAAACACTTGTATAAGCTTGCTGGTGCGGTGGCACAGAGGCTTTGAGCAGCTTTGAGGTAGCTCTGAGTCCTGCCTTTGTGTGTGTGCAGAGTTGGTGTGATCTCTCTGTGTCACGTGAGTTTCCTCTGGGCACTCCAGTTTCCTTCTGCAGTCCAAAGACATTCAGTTAGCCTAACCGCAATCTCTAAATTGCCTCCAGTATATGATTGTGTGTGCATATGTCCTGTGATGGGCTGGTTTCCCACCCAGAATATACCTTGTGCTGTATGTGACTGGGATAGACTCCAGGCCCCCCATGTAGTTCTAAATCGTGGGGTAAGATCGGGTTGCATTTTTTATTATAATAACTGGAAATGTTTTATAGTGTTGTTTTTTTCATCACCATTAACTCCATGCAACCATGGCTGGTCATATAAAGATGTTTTCCTCTCTTTTGGGCACTGTAGGCTGAGTGGATTAGAGTTTCAGCTCCTCACGTGCAGGGCCCCACCTCGTCTGGCTCACTACACACACTGTAAACTTAAGAGATTCCACATGCTATGCCTGTAAAGTTTGCCGCTTCGTGCAACCCATCGCATCTCAGATACTACAATAACACTCTGCTCTTTTCACTGTGGGTGTGAAAACAAATAGCCTTGGAGTGTCAGAAAGCAGCAGCCAGACCCTATGAACACCACGTCATCTTCTACTCAGTGTTACACTCGCTTTCTCTGAGTGTCCTAGTTTGTAATAGTTTCCTTGGAGGAGAAACTGGTATGTCCTTCAGAGGGAACAAGGTGAATCTGATAAATACACACATTATTTCCTGTTTAGGCTGTGGACTGCTGTTATGTGTCGTGGACAGAGGTCAAAGCGGCATGTTTTTGACAGGCCCGGCCATCCTAGGGTTTCCAAAGAGCTCAGTTTCCTGTTGGTACATCCTGTAAGTATTCTGTTACTGTGAACACGTAACAGCATGGAAGAAGAAATCACTCTTAATGCTGTCCGAGCAGAACCCTGGGTCACTAGAGTGAAGCAGGGACCATTAAGACAGCTTGTTATTCATAAGTCATTGTGACTACATGGATTCAGTGATCTTCTGCCACCTAGTTGTCATTGTGTTCACTAAAAGGGAGGATTCCAGTACCCAGAAGCAGACCCACACTTGTAGGTTTTCTGCCTATTAGTTCCTGGATCTGTTAGACAGGCCCTTGCAGAACCACCTGGAACTTGCAGCCACTGACTGGATGGAGGGTTCCGGAACGAGGATGCTAGGACAAGAACCAGGTGACATTACTAACATACAGAAAAACAATCAAATGGATTATAAAACAATACACATGGGTCAGAGCCAACAGGAGAATAAGCACGCTTACAAGAGCCACGCTGATCGCTATATGGGCAAACGCTTTCCTTTCTTTTGGCAGTAACGGGCATGGTACTTGTTCACTTTCCAGTCACTTCCGCATGTTCTAGGCAAGGCATAACCAAAGCGGTGAGTGGTAACCCACGCCGCTCACAGGTCTGGGGGAAGGGGGCGGTGCTGGCCGCGGACTGGAGGTTGTCATCCTGCAAGCGTGTCCGTTTGCACACGTGTGTGTCTGTCTGTGCACAGGCTGATCAAATGAACAATTTTGAAATGTGGGGGAAAACCAGAATATCCTGAGGTTTGTATTAAAGGAGGCTCTGTTGCTACCTCCTGTCTAAAGACTGGCTTTGCATGTTGCTGTTGGGCTACCTTGAGTTTCCAGTTTAAAGAATTTCCACACACCTGACACCTCGATAGTTTGTATTTTCAAGCCATGCGCTTCAGGCTTACTGTAGAGTGTGACAGAACCCTACAATCCTCGCAACTGACGTGGGAAATGAAATAGATTGAGCTGTGGTAGCCAATACCGATCAATAAAAAAATGCCTGGATCGGCCCCGATTCTAATCTTTGATATTAGGGCCAGGTATCGCCACTCATTCCCCAAATCAATCCAGTTCACAAGGTCCTGAATCGATTCAATTTTATTCAATTTCGATTATGACACCCAAACGTTAGTAATTAGTATAACTTTGGTGTATCCTAATATTATTAAAGTCTGCTTGCGGAGCACACTACATGTGAATGTTTTCGTGAATCATGGAAGTGATAAGCACTAAAGAAAGGGGCAACTCAACAGCTACAACATCTTTTAAAAGAGGAGATTTTGTGGACAGACAGTATAAACCATTGCTGGACTGGCCTATCGTGTTTTTCCATGATCTAAATTCGGGTGTTTTTTCTGAAATGCCATTTATAATAATCGCTCTGCCACAAAGGGATTTATGCCCCCCACTTATGCTGCTAAAGGTGCAGATGAATAAAATTAACAATGCTGTTTGTGTGCTTTTTCTCCCACTTTAGCCAAAGAAGGCCGATACTCACGTGGGTGGCTCTCACCACTCAGCAGCCATTAAGAATGAAATAATGCTCAAATGCGGGTTTATTTTGCATTAGAAATGAAATGGGGTGGGGATTCTGCTGGGGATGGCCAGGGATATTTATACCATGCTGTTTTATCAGCCCTGTTTTCTATTGAAATTTGTCATAGGTACATTTTCAGAGTAACACAGCCTTGATATGTCAGTATTGTATTTGTTTATCCGGTGAGAAGCAACATTATAGTGCTTATATGCCATTGATTGTATACAAGGACATTAGAAGTGTTTCATTGCTTGTATATTTTAATACACAGTGTGAACACCCAACTTTACATGAAGCGTGTGCTTTTTGCCATATTTTCATCCTCTTATAATGTGCTATGCTCATATCAGTTAGGCTTTGGGCTCCACAAGCACCTCCGCCGTATGTTTTATTTTACGGTAGACACCAGGTTTAGACGAGACTCTCGTGAGTGACTAGCCAAGTAGCAATTAGCTGCGTTAATGATTTGCTGTAGTAGCAGTTAGCACTGGTTGTCTTTATTTTGCATATTTCATAAAGTTTCTCAGTTGAATGTCAAGGCCCAGATGCCCCTATTGACTGCGGATGCTGGCGTGGCACGCCTCCTCCCTGCAGGGGGAAGGGTCTGCCAGGTTAAGCAGGCCTGCTGTGAGCTCCTCGCAACATTCGGGGGTGGGGAGTAGCGGTGGGGACATTCCAGCCCCCGCCCACGCAAGTCTCCGCCAACCTTGGGCCAGATTGCCCCACCCTGCCCCGGCCTGCCGGTGCACCCTGGTGTACATCCTGTGGGGCCTCATTGCTTCCACCTCCCTGACCCCCACCCTCGTCAGCCCACTCCAGTCTGTCTGGTGACAGCGCTTCATACAACCTCTCCTCTGCTCAGTGGTTTAACGGAATTCATGTCAGAGAAGCGTAACGCTGTGGTTATGAGGGGGGAGAGGCCTCCTACTCTGTGTGCCATGGTGGCTCAGTTTCAGGTAGACAATCACTGGGCTGCTCTGTCCTCCGCCATTTTTTGCCCGGGCCTCCCGGTCGATTCCCTGCTCCAGGCTCCAGGCCAGCATCCGACTAAGCTCTGCTTCTTTCTCTGCCATCTTTGTGCTGTCCTCTATGCAGTGGGTGGTTTGCGGTGTTGGATCGCTCCGCCGTCGGGGATTAACCAGGTCTGTTCATTGTGCCTGACGTCAACACGTCACACAATAACAGATGAGGCACGTGAAACAGAAGTCGTGCTGATTGGTCGATTTTATTCATGTGTTTATATCCAAATTCTGTTTCCAAGAGCGCTGGCGAAAGATGACCTGGATTCGATCCATTCGGAAAGATTCAAAGTACAGTAAAGGAATGAAGTCATTAAATCAGTTTTGCTTGTTTTTAGTGCCTCACGCCATCATTCTTTTGGTATCAGGTCCATGCTGTCAGTGGAGTGTTTTCCAGGGTGCCAGGCTTGGGTCTCAGACCAGCTCAATACAGCTAAAGCACAGAGCTGTACCTAGACGGCTAAGATAACTCCGCTGTGAGCGACGTTTGCGGTAGAGCCGTGCTGCAGGATGCCTGCTTCCGGACTCTTCTGTCTGCAGCTCTGTGGTGGGTTGGCGGCTCGCGTCTCAGTCAGCCTCTGGCACCATGCCCAGCCCTTCCCCTCACTCCAGGCCAACCAGACACTTTACCTGTGTTCTTTGTAAGCCCCTATGATGCCCTGGATAACCAGTCAAAATTCAGTTGCTACAACAAGTTGACAATATGTCAGTTTGGGCTTATATTTCTCTTATATTTCCCAGTGCCTGCTTCTGACCATGTTGAGTAACAGAATAAATGCAGACATTGTTTTTTTTTTTTTTTTTGGAAGACGTGCAAAGTTTTGCCTTTTTTTTGTTGAGCACCGATGAAAGTGTGTCGTGTCGAGTCTCATGCTATACTTACTCGTGTTAACTGCTTCTAGCAGATCAGTGACATTTCACTCAGCGAAACCTCAGATTTAAAAAGCCACCTTCCACTCCCCGCGTCCGGAGCCGTGCGGCAGGCGTTGAGTCAAACACGCTGTACGGATGTGCGTCTGCGTGGGCCTTGCGGTCCATTGCTTCTGTGCCATTTGTTACCGTTTGCCTTTGAAGCCACCTTCCATTCCGAAGTAAGCAGGTAAAAGCATCCCTGACTGTGGTTATTTGTGACAGCGTTTGTAATGAGCTGGAGGCGGTGCTTCCTATCAGCTACCTCAATGAATCCAGGTTCTAGGGCAGGGGGCAGACGGTTTCATGTGGCTAGCAACATTTAACTATTTAATCTGGCCCTCAAATCAGTCTTTACATTGTACTAGGGATGAAATGGTTACCGGATTCACGGTAAAATTCCTGACACTTAGTATTATTACTTTTTCAGTTATTAATTGTCATTAAATCCCTGGTTCATTACTGCACTATGGAAAAACTTCTCCAGCATCAGCCAAAGGTAGCGACAGTCTCCTGACCTGGGAACTGGGCCCGATTTTAGTTCCTCGGTGGCAGTTCCGGAGCCCTTTTTTAATACCTGCTCCAGACTCGATACTGTGGGGAGGTGCTTACAGGCATTGGCACTAAAACATGGAAATTCCGTGGAAATGCAGAAAAAGAGATGTTGAAGTGCAAAAACTGAGCAGACTTTTATACCCCAGTCTTATTTAATTCATTAATATATATATATTTTTTTTGCTTGCGTCTCCATATTTCCACATTGGAAAATTTGATCACTAATCAATCTACTTCTATCTAATATTGACGGTGCTGGCAGTGAAACTTGCCAGCGCTTATTAGTGGGATAATGTTAAATCATTTTTTATTCTGTGGTAAATGAAAGATCACTATGCTGGCCAGGTATTATAAGAATCATAAGCTTGTGGTCATATAAGTAAAATGTAAATATAAGGGTGTGTTTGGACTCCAAAGAGATCCCCGCCAACCATCTGAAAAGTCCCTGTAGCATAAAAACGCAAAGTTACTAGGAGCTGGAGAACTGGAGGTATTGCAGAGTCCCTCTCACTTACATGCAGGATAGCTAGTCTTCCCATTGAGATATATGACAAACTGCTTTGTAAATCTATATTGCTGGGAAATCTCACTATTGTTATAAAATTCAATTGGATTTAACCTGTCTTGAAATTTCCTGCATGCGACCCTTTCCTCCAGTGCCATCCAGCAATGAAATGTAGCCTTGTTGTCAATAAAACTGAAACAGACCAAACATAAGCCTCCCCAAGAAGTGGTTTAAATATAACTGCGAATCCATCTTTATACTAGGCTTAAATTCACTGGTGCAACAGACTTAAATGTAATTTAGGGCTAAGTGGAAATTAAACTGAGATTTAACCAGGTTTAATTGTAAACTGTATGTAAATTAGGTTTAATGTTTGGTGCAACAGGATCTGTAGATAAATCTTGATTTAATCCAGTTTAAAAGTTAAACCGAGCCTAAGTCTTATGGAAGTCATATTTTGATTTTTAATCTTTGTGACCACAACCTACTACTTTATAGTGAATCCCGGTTCACTTTTAGCTCAATGCATGATGTTGGAACTTTGGAATGGGGGGGGGGGGGTTGTCATGGTTTGTCTATCTAACTTGCTAATAGTTTGTCAGTAATGTGAAATGGAGCTTTCGGTGTTGCCTAAATTTGCAAGAACACTGCATGTTGTTAGTAGTGTAGTGAATACAGCGCTTTTTTGCCTCAGCCAAAGAGCCAGTTGAAGGCCCACTTGCTAAGAATGAATTCTGTGACGTTTGTATTTCTATATTCTTGAAACAAAACAGTTTAGACCAGTTTCCTTCTTCTTTATGAATTTTCCAGCATGAGTACAATGTGATGGCATTATTTGTATTAGTCTGAAGTTCAGTAAATACTTGAGCTCATATGAGACTATATGGTTTTCATATGTTTATATTGGCAATGTTATTAATTTTCTGCAAACAAAAAGTGCATAGTGCTGCTAATTATATTTGTGGTTTTCAATATAGGAACATGCACAATTTCTGAGAGAGTTTTACTCTTCCTTGCTAGAGTTGTCCAAACAGTTCAAGCAGGTTATGTGTCTTTTGGGAATCACATATCTTTGTGAGAAACTTTTCTCCACTATGAACTTCAGTAAATCAACATGCAGATTCAGGCTGCCTGATGGCCATGTCTAGGCCTTTCTCAGAGTGTCTATAGTCAACTCCGCCAATGCAATTGTTGCTTGCCACTCATACTCAATGTTACTAATCTGCAGGAGCACTGCCTGGTTTCTGGTAGTAAGCAATAAACAAAAACTGACCAGGTCACCTAAATGTCCTGAATATATAATCAATGACTGTATAAATAAAAGCTGATAAAGATGGGACACATTTTATGTATGTGTGATTTACATGCCCCCCTTGGGGAACACCACATAGCCAGTGACCTCCAGAGCAATTTGAGTTTAAGACCCCGGTTCTAGGGCATAGTGACAGTGACAGTAGAGGGCGCCATTCAGTCCGGTGAGAGTGTAGTAATCTGATCCCCACTCGGGCATTCAGGCTGGCCTGATTCCATTCGAGAGGGCCTGTGCTGTCTCTCTCAGCCAGTAGATCAGGGCCGTTTCCATTTGCTCTGTCTCTTATAGACCAGGTCTCAATATGGGTCCGCACCTGGGTCACATGCAGCTGCAGGGCTCTAAGACGTGCTAACGGGGAGGGTGGAAGGCGGGGGGTTGTGGAACACGCTTTGCATGCTAAACGTGCACAAAGGTACATCCTCCGTCTCCATGCTGGGATGTCTTCCAGATGGTATGACATAAGTTGGACAACACAAATCCCATGGGGTTGCAGGTTTTTTATATGTTGTACATGAAGATTTTTTTCCTCTCCTTTTTTGAGCATTTGGATGTTTTAGAAATGCATTATTTAATTATCCGCCTGTTTATTTTTCTCTCTGGCCCCCCCGCCCCCGCCCCACAGGGTCCACATCTCTAATCACTCTGTCGAGTGGCGTTCCACGTCTGTCCTCGGGAATTCCGTATATCAGATCAAAGCGTGGCCTTTATGTGGTGCTCGCAGAGATGGGATTGTAATTAGACCCTGCTTTTACGGGCTTTTATTGGCCCTCTCATGTCCCAAACCCTTCAGGCTGAAAACCAAGCACTGGGAAATAAAGAACTCATATATGAAGAGTGCGCTGAGTTTGAGTCCCTATAACAGGACAGAGTTTCATTCGTAAAATCAGTCAATGCAGCCTTCGCTGAGTGAAGAGCTCCTTTGTAATTCTCGGCACTGCGGTAATCATGTTTCTTTTGTGTAACGTTGAGTACTCTGCGACTAAAATAGTGCGCTTCATAAAGACATTGAATCCAAGGCCCAAAACAAGCCAAAGGTTGATTTCATTAAGAGGAATAGAGATTCAAATAACAAAGAAGGCTTCGGCCTGGTTTGGCGAGCTGGCAGAAGGTTATGTTATAATAAGTGTGTTTCTTTTGCCCGTAGCATTACTGTCTATGTAAAATGGGCCATGATTAATATTTCAGCCTGGAAGGTAATTATTAAACTTCTTCTGAAGGCTACAGATATTGTTTTTTTAATTGAAACAAGCCTCTCTGTAGATATGAGATGGTTTGATCTGGCCCAGCAGGTTTAAACAGAGGGAAATTTGTTTTCAAACCCTGCAGGACACCAGGCTGTCTTTAATTTCTGGCCAATGGATGTTGAGTGCACAGCACACAGTTTAGGCGCAGATAATTGGTCAGGTAGTTTTCTGGGTTTGTTATCCTGCCTCTTTTATTATCCTTCACGTTACGTGGACTCATGGGCCTTCCTAGTACTCCTCCATGGCAATAAGATGACGTCATGTACACAGACGCTGAGGATAATGATAGTGACCTTCTCCTCTGTCTTATTTTTGTAGATGCCACATAATTCATTTTATACATTCGCGTGTACATGGGGACGCTAGGAGGGATTTCAATTTGTTTTGGATTTTTTGTACAGTAGAAGCACCTCTTACTTTAAATAAGGTTGGAGAGCCCTGCACTTATGCCTTTTGTCATCTTTCTCGTCCTTTATACTTTCCTCAACAGTTTCCTTGTGGACTTTCTCACACAAATCAAAAAAAGCCTCTACCCTGACTTAAAAGAAAAGCATTGAAGTTTCTGCCCTGCAAGGGAAGTCTCTGGCTGGAGCAGAGCTGTCCCAGGTACTTGCCCATCGCTGACGGCAGGCCAAAGGACACCCGCTGGCCGTGGGGGCCCATCCTTTCCACTGGAATGTTCTCTGCTCCGCAACCCTTTTCCATTTTCTCTGTGGGACCAATTGTTCCGCACGCGGTCCTCTGTAACATACATCAAAGCGCACAAGGACCTTCAGGCTAGTCCCTATCTGTGTTCTGCCATCATGGACGGTCCCCAGCGACTTGGGCGGGCTGGGCTTAGTGGGCAATAGATTTCAGAGACTAGGGGAGGCCAGCTGTTGAAAAGATGTTACGTAAGTGGCCCACAAAATAAAACTTTTAGGGAGTTAAGAAAGCCTTCACAAGTCAGTCTGTTGGTTCCTTACCAATGCTGGCGATATTTGCTTTTATGTCACTTTGGACAAAGCTAGATAAACAAATATAAATGTTAACATTGTTCATTTTGGTTCAGTCACCTGCTTGGGAACTATTTATGGCCACTCTTTAGTAGCGTTTGAATCTGTTTTATAAGGATATTTTGCAATTATGTAAATTTTTTCTCTCTCAGTAAGGATATGCATTTACATTTTATCTATTTCGCCGACACTTTTATGTAAAGTGATGAACATTTTTGAGAAAACGAGGTTAGACAGTCCCTGGAACATTTAGGGGTTAAGGACCTTGCTCATAGGTCCAACAGTGAAATCAAGTTACTAGTCCCAGTATCTGCACCAGCAGCATTCTGCATTCAGGCACAGCAGCCCTGAGCCACACACCACCCCCCATATGCATATATAACCCATATGCAGCTATTAGCCTCTAATCCGATGCTAAACTCAGCCATCTTGTTGGCATTTGTAATGCTCTCTGCATCCGTTTTGGACTATGCTTGCCAGTCAGTTCCCACCAGTGCAGCCGTTGCCAGCCAAGCGATTGGCCTAGACAGGAGTATAGCCTTGCACACCTGTTCGTAGTAAACAAACACCCAAAGGCAGCTTTTTTTCTTCCCTCATTTTGTCCGCCAGCTTAAGTTGCTGTACATAGAGTCCAAGAAGCGTATTGCTCACTGCCAGTGTTCCTCCGCTTTCCAGAATGCCGGAAAACTCAGCCAAGATGAACATACTTCTGAAAAAATAATCTGCCTCCTGAATGGCAGGCCTGGACTGTGTTAAATACTCAGTCCATACTCAGAACACCGCTTTGGTTCCCAAACTGCTCCTGAGGGATACTTGTTATACTTGCTGAGGTATATTTGTTAAATCTCACCACCAGCTCTGTTAATTAATACACTTAATTAGTTAAATAACTCAATGAGGTACAGATGGACCATGTATACATTACATTATGTGAACCAAATGTCTCTACAACATGTTTAAGTTATTTTGACACTTTTTCACATTTTGACACCTTTTCAGTCTCCACAAGGAGAAATTTTATTTTAGATGTGACTGCAATGAAAAACCTAAACATGCCAAAATTGTGTGTATGCTGATTCCGGTGCACGTCCAACATGACACTCTCTGGAAAGTGACTGGAGAGTGTGCCTCGATCTCCCCTAAAAGGAAGTCTCCTGGTTTGGACACACGGATCACTTCCTGGAAAGCAGGCCTCTGATGCGTCTTCCTTCCAGCAGGATGTTTATGATTTTCTCTCCTCATGTGGGTGTGACCTGGCTGTTACCCCAGCACTGTTGGATTGAACACTGATTATGGTCATGTTTTCAGACACCAAATAAACACTTATGCAGTCTGGACCTGAGTGAAATTGCAATTACTGCTCTTAGGTCTTTTATGTGTGTAATATACCGAACTAATTTGCCATTACAGAGCAGATCGTACCCCAGCCATCTGCAGGTTTAGGTCCAGAAAATAAAACGTCAGACCAAAAATCCATATTTCATTTCAACCAACCAGTTAAGTATAAAGAATAAGAGTTACAGAGAACTCAACTGAGTGATTGAAACACGATGTTTGTCTGGATATATACTTTCTGCACCTGAACTATCCACCTTTGCCAACTAGAATAAGTGGTTTTAAGACAGATGGATTAATGTTATAGCTAGCAGTAGTCAGCAGAATGGTTTATCTTCTGAAGAGATGGAGCTATGCCATTGGATGATTTGCTTTCAGGAAACCATGGTGATGGGATACAGTACAGTAACTTGTCACTTGTGTGTGGCTTTTGAAGGGTGCTCACCTTGTTTCCATGTCGTTCGCCGTGGGCCGAGCTAAAGCTCCCTTGTGAAACGCGTCCCCACTTCTTCCCCACAGTTCCCTGAGTGCGGATTCTTTGGGATGTACGACAAGATCCTGCTCTTCCGCCATGACTTGAACTCTGAGAACATTCTGCAGCGCCTGACATCAGCTGAGGACATCCACGAGGGGGATCTCATCGAGGTTGTCCTTTCCGGTGAGCCAAAGAAACACCTGCATTTGATTTTCCCGGCCAAACTGATGATGGATGCCAGGCCGTTTGTTCAGTGTTTATGTTCACTTTTGGAAACCGCAGACATAGTGGGTAACACCTTTGTAGCTGGGGATTTAAATTCTCCTCTTACTCTGTGTGTGTGTAGGTTATGTATATACAGCCCTGGAAAAAAATTAAGAGACCACAGCACATTTTTCTGTTTCACTCATTTCTCAATTTATGGTTATGCATCTGTGTAAAATATAAATTTTTTTGTAAACTGCAGCCTGGGTCTTCTCTGTTTCTCTTTAATTATGGGCTTCTTCCTTGCTTTATGGGGCTTCAGTCATGCTTCTAGGAGCCTGATACTAACTGTCCTAGCAGTGCACTTAATGTTTCCCAATCATGATTCATAAGGCACTGCTGGATAACTTGACAATTATCTCTGGTATTAGAAAGTCGCTTCCGCCCTTTACCTGGCTGGTTTCTGGTCATTCCCAGTGTGTCCTGCTTCACATCGTTCTTGTGTAGGCTACTGCTATCTTAGAAACGTTGAGCTTGGAAGCAACCTGCCACTCAGTGTAGCCTTCTGCCAGCAGAACCAGGATTTAAAAATGCTGATTTTTTTTAAATTGTGCTGTGTCTCACTCTTAATTTTTTCCAGGGATGTATGACATTGTGGGGACCGGTTATTCTGACCTTGTGGAGGCTTTTTTCGGTCTTCACAAAGTGAAATTCATTTTATAAAAATCTGTGAAAGCAATCAAAAAACTAAAAAGTCTTGTAAACACAGTGACAAAAAGGTTAAGTGTTGGAAATGAAATGAATCTGCACATGGTGAAAGGTCCTGTGACTGTATCGCAATGATTATAATATTAAATCAAACGGACAACAGAGTTGGCAGTATGGGAACACTGCTGATCCCATGTCAGCAGGGTGTGGCACCCCCCCAGGGCCTGGATACATACAGCGATACAGTGTGGAAGGGAGTCTCATGCAGCAAGTCAGCCCACAGCTGTTGTAACTGGATCTGAGTTGATGTCCAAGCTGATCCCATGTTCGATTAGAGAAAGATCAGGGGACCTGGCTAGTCACAGGACCTCAACACGACACAGGTAGTCCATAGACACACGTGTAGTGTTGTCTTGTTCAAATCAGGGTGCTGAAAATGGATGGATGGTTGGATTAGTGTTATGCCCATAGAAGTTAATGGATGGTCCCCAGAAAGATATAAACATCCAATTTGTGTGTGCGTGCATGTATGTGTGTGTATGTGTGTGTCTGTGTTTAAGTCTCTGTGCTCAGTGTACCCCAGCCTTGTACCCTGTGCTGCCTAGGAAAGGCTTCAGCTCCCACACCATAGTTTTTCTGTTTGGAAGATGAGGAGATGTTTGGATGACCCTATAGCACCTTGGTTTTGCAGTTTGGCTATTCATATTCCTCTCAGCAGGTGCCTGCTTGAATAGCCGTCACTGACTGGAGAGCACTGTCTGCTGTCTGTTATGAGCAGGGGTGGCTTAAGAAATGTTATATTTCCCGTGGTTTCTGGAAAGCTTTGTTCAGCGATTGCAGAGATATGCGGGCCGTTTGTCATGCCTCGTGCACCGCAGTAGGCGGTTTGCTCCAGTTACCCAGCATGACCTGCTCTCAGCTGTGCCAGGGCTCCGGTTTCCACCGGTCCTCATTTTAAACGGGTTAGTGGCTGGTGTACTCAGACAGATGGAGATACTGACACCTTGAGTTGTAGTGTTCAGAGCTTACAACTTAGGCAGCATACTGCTACGTCTGTGTCTGTCACGCAGAGCACAGCTTGTGCAGGTAACGGATACCGTGGGCTTGGGACCAGGCTGTCGGCTGAGCACATGAATAATGCACATCTGTGGGCATCACTGGTGAATTCCAGTCTGCCAACCTCTCAGTGCTTTTTTGCTCTTCCAAACATACAGACGGGCCTTCATATCCACGGGTTCCACATCCACAGATTCAAACAACTGTGGATCAAAAATATATTTAAAAGATATCGGAATGTTCCAAAAACCAAAACTTGAATTTGCCCGGTGCCAAGAATTACAGTAAACACATGCAGGTGTAGTGTTTTGGGTGTTGTTGCGTATAGATAACAGCGTGTGTGTGGGTTATGTATCTATTACATTGAGACCAAATGTCCTGACAATGTGATAAAAACCTGTGATTTTGACGCTGTGGGAACCATTCTGTCAGTCACCACAAGAGGAAACTTGATTTTATCAAATACCTGAAAATGCCAAAAGTCTTGTATTTTGTTACTTATGGTTAAGGCTAGGAGTGGGTAGGGGTTAAGGTTGTCATTGTTGGGGCTAGGGTTTTTCCTATAGAAATTAATGGACAGTCCCCACAAAGATATGAATGCAAATGTGTGTCTGAGTGTGTGAGAAATTTTCTGATTCATAATTATATTTTCTACTGTGATGCATTGCAGTGGTTGTGTTTGTGCTGAACATGTACTGACGTTTTTTTCTCTTGTCGTTATTCCCTTAATAATACAGTATAATATTTACATAGCATTTAAATTGTATTGAGGTGATGATGCACAGAACCTTTTTTAGGCAGTGTTGCCGGGCAATTGCCAACCAGGTAAGACTAGGGCAAATCATTTGCATCTGAATTATTGGGAGAAATGCCATAGTTTTTATGTAGAAATTTGTTGCCCAATATCAATGGGAACGTGCCCTAGCAGCATGTCAGTAACATTACTTGGCAATGCCAAAGTTGCCCTGTCTATTGTCACCCATAGGTATTTAAAAGTAATCTAGAGATTATTTAAAGTATAGAGGGGGATGTGCATAGGTCATATACAAAAACTGCCATTTTTTGAGCATCTGTGGATTTTGATATCCACGGGGGGTGCTGAAACCAATCTGACTGTACAGAGTAAGGGCCCGTGGGATCCTGGGCCACAAGTGCCATGGGCACAGCCTAGAAACACACTGTTAAGCTTTTGGCATTGAGTTAAGACAAATAAGGCCCTTACTGTTTTTTTTTTTTTTTTTTAACGTAACTCCACATTTGATTCTGTTCGGTCCTGTTGTTTTATACCGATTTCAGCCATATTCAGTTTTAGTTGTGAGTGTTTTTGTTAAATTGCATTTTTTCCTGACCTGTTTAAGTTCTAGCTACTGTTGAAGACTTTAAGATCCGCCCCCATGCCCTGTACGTCCACTCCTATAAGGCGCCCGCCTTCTGCGACGACTGCGGCGAGATGCTGTGGGGCCTCGTCCGGCAGGGCCTCAAGTGTGATGGTGAGTGTGAGACACTGCAAACTGAGAAACAATAATTCGTCATTTTACATGTATACATGTACAGTATACTAATACACAGTACTCAGTACTCATTCTGTATGTAAAAACGGGCAACTTTGCACATTTTCAATTACATAAATTCAGAATAAAACAACAAATGAATCAAGATTTACATGATTTTATACTAAAGTTATACAAACATTATCAGAAATGTTGTGACAGTAATTGTGACAGTAATGTAGGGTTTGTCTTGATCCCCAACAGACGTGCCAAAATATGCCTCGTAGGTTTTACACCTTTTAGCAGGTGCTGTCACAGAGTACTTTTTCGCTCTTCTCACTAAGCTCGTGAAAATAATAAGTTCTACAACATTCTGTAAAGTTCTTTTGAGTTCTAGAAAATTCCCTATCAGCTACTCAGCACTGTTTGGGACGTGGGCAAACAAAAAAATCCTTTGAAAATTTCTGGTGCTCACGCAAGACCGTAAAGGATTTTGTTGTTTGCCCATGTCCCTTTAGGGGCTCTTAACTTGTGATTAAAAGGCTGCCTGTTGAAATCCCGTGG
Organism: Petrocephalus schoutedeni; assembly: GCA_026780765.1. Classification (NCBI taxonomy): domain Eukaryota; kingdom Metazoa; phylum Chordata; class Actinopteri; order Osteoglossiformes; family Mormyridae; genus Petrocephalus; species Petrocephalus schoutedeni. The sequence continues at coordinate 390,841 of JAODKL010000052.1, forward strand.
CTGCCAGGGTGATGTCAGCATCGGGACCCTGAGCAAGGCCCCTACCCCCAGATACTGTACGGACTGGCTACTCTGTGACTTGTACATTGCTTTGGCTAAAAGTTGCTGTTAAATAAACAGATTACATTTAAGATGGATAATTACATTGGGGGTTTTCTTTACTTCTATGTGTGTTTTCCTGTATTTTAAAAGTTCTGTTGTACCTGCAGAAACCTCTAATAGGCCTTAGTATAAATTAAAATGGAAGAAAAGCCATATTATACTGTGCACCTTCGCTTGGACATTGCAGAAGGTCTCATCTGCAGGGTCTTGCCTCATCACGTGCTTCGTTTAAAGCATATCTACCTCTGCAGGATGTGGGCTGAACTACCACAAACGCTGTGCCTTTAAGATCCCCAACAACTGCAGCGGTGTCCGGAAGAGGCGCCTGTCCAATGCATCGCTGCCCGGACCTCTGCTCTCATTGCCCCGCTCCAGCCCAGTGGACCAAACCTGCCCAACTCCCGAAGAGGTGAGTGAGCCTGTCCAAATTACTGCTTCATAAACTCTGCACAAGTGTCTGGCTGCAGAAGGGGCCTGAGAGTGCGTGAGAGCTGTCAGGCCCCATCCACTCTCAAGCCCCTATGTCATTTCTGTTCGAAGCCTGTACGTCATTTCCGTTCGAATGACAGAATCCGTCTTGTCGCGATAGATTACGGCTTGCCGGCTGCTACTATTGAATCAATCTTGTCTCGCACACAATTCTCACAATAAAACGTGGTATGTATGGCTTAACAGTTTAAAAACTAAACATTACATCGAAATATGCGTGTGTTAAACTTCTCTCCTTACTACAGGCAACTCGTGTTTACCTTTAAAAAGCCCCATATTTTTTTTTTTAAACAACATAGTTTGTATATACTGTAACTAGAATAGTAGTTTTTCTTGTAGACACTTAAAAGAATTCTCATCGGCTCCTTCAAAAAAATTTTTAACATAGTAAAAGTATTGTATTATGGCCGGTACCAAAGCACATCTATTATATTTATTGGCACACATTTATTTATTCATTCATTCATTTTCCAAACCGCTGTAATCCCAACTGGAGTCGCGGGGGGACTGAAGCAACTTTCGGGCACTAGGCGGGGACCAGCCCTGGGCAGGTGCCAACACACCGCAGGGCACACACGGTCACACCCTAAGGGCCAATTTAGAGTCATCAGTTAACCTACAATGCATGCATCGAACCCAGGTCCTTCTCGCTGTGAGGCAGCAGCTCTAACCACTGCGCCCACGTTGTACATTGTAACTTCACATTGAATTATTGTCTTCACAATGCAATTAAAAATAGTTTTTTTTTTTTTTTAAATGACTGACTTCATCATCATACGTTTACATAATTTTGAGGTATGTATTAATGTACCCAATAAATAGTGTAATACGGGGTAAGAAAGTTCAAATTGGCTCTTTTTAGGCACACTAGACACTAGATATATTTTATTAAAATGATGTTATTACTTCGGACATATCTTGGATAAAACAAATACGCTTTGTTAATAACCAATAACACACAATTTATTCAAAATATTATTATTAGACTATGACTTAAAAGTTTCCATACAAACATTTAAATGCTGACATTATTAAAGTACAATATTTCGCGGCATTATTACAAGTACATATTAGCTATAGTCTGATGTATCTCAATAATTACACATACAGTAGCACTATATTTATTTACACACATATGTACAACGGTATTGTTCAGGTTTAAGACGGATTCGATCGTTGAAACAGAAATTACGTATTGGCATTTGGGATGACGGAATCTGTCGTTCGAACAGAACAGAAAAGAATTGTGCACTGTGGGGGCCTGGTTGAAGTACTTTAGCCACAAACCCGGGAGTTATGTGTTGCAGGCTGGAAGATTACTAAAACAGCGTCAGCAATTGTCACGGTCTGCCCATGTGATCCTGTTGTCCCACGCCCCTTGTTCCCCATGTGCGTATTCCCTGATCGTGCCCAGCTGCCCCGTGTTTCGTCCTTGATGTCTAGCCCTACTTAGTCTGTCTGTGTCATGCCCCAGCGTCGGTTATTGAGTGTATGCGTGAGTGTGTTGATACGCATTGTTCATGGTTGTTGCCGCTACCTGTGCCTGTTCTGTCCTGCTTCGTCTGAATAAACGTCCTTACCAAGTACAGCCTGCATCATGGGTCGTCGATCCCGAAAAAACCATGACAGCAATAACAATCTTTATTTTTTCTTTTTAATAGCTGCTGTAATGTTACATGATTAAATGTCAAGGGCTTTTGGGCAGCCATACTGGGGAAGTAGCTATAAAAAAAGCCTGTATAGAACCACAGAGCCTCAGCTCCTTTCTCTCACGTTGTCATGCCCTCTGTCTCCCATAGCAGCGGTCCCAGCAGGAAGCAGGGAAGCGCATCCCGTCCTGGAGTGGCCGTCCCATCTGGATGGAAAAGATGGTGCTGGGCCGGGTCAAGGTGCCCCACACCTTCGTGGTGCACTCGTACACACGGCCCACCATCTGTCAGTACTGCAAGAGGCTGCTCAAGGGCCTTTTCCGCCAGGGCATGCAGTGCAAAGGTAGGCTTTTAGGGGGCGTCCCTGTGTCGATCCCTACCGGTCATGTTGCTTCTCTTTCATGTCCATAGTCATCAGCTGGGGCCTGGGAGGGGTGTTTATAGCCACATTACTGCAGCCAGAGTACCAGTGCTATGTTACCATAGCGATAAGCTAAGCTCTGGTGGTTGACTGAAATCTGTGAGTTTCATGTTTGGCTTACTGGAAAGCTTACAGACTATGAGTGGACATTCTGTACCTATCAATGAATAATCTTTTCAGGATGAGTAGTTCATGTCAGTCATAAAAACACTTCCAGCGTGAAATGTTCAAAAGTTTGCTTGAAACCATTTTGTGACCAGGTGCTCAAATTTATCTACTACAAATTGATCTGTGGACAATTCCCTGTTATTGTGGGAAAAAGTATCACTTTACTGCTTGAACTTGGAACATGGTAAAATTGTAGTATATGTGTAATTGGGATTTTTTTCTGGGAATGATAAATTGTTTTTTTTATTATTATGACTTTCAGATTGTAAATTTAATTGCCATAAACGATGTGCACCAAAGGTACCAAGAAACTGTCTGGGTGAAGTGGTCTTCAATGGAGGTGAGTCTGAGCGACATCCTGAATGAAGGCCTTTGTTCTTGACATCCTGAGTAAGGTCAGGGCCTAAAATGGGTTTAGGCACTAGAGTACGAGGACCGAAAGTCCATTGTGTGGATTTGGTATTCTTGATCCTCGTAATACCTGCTAAGGGTGCTATCCATTAATGACTCCTGATTACAGTGGATCAGCGTTATAGTATTTAGATAGCGCTCAACTCCAAGCCTTCCGTTGCTCATCTTCTTCTGCATGGCCCCAGAGCCGGCGAGCCCGGGACCAGAGTCCGAGATGGCCATGGAGGTGGATAGCAGCGATTCCACCAGCAACGACCCCCGGGGCCTGGACGACAGCGAGGAGCCCCCGACTCCCGACGATAAGATATTTTTCATGGATCCATCTTTCCTGGAGGGAGACAGAGATGAGGAAACCATCAAGGCCATCAGGTAGACAGGGCCCTGCAAGGACCACCTCATGGGGGTGAGACGGGGTCGCACGGGCAACACACACTTTTACACTTATGGCGCTTTTCCACTGCATAGTACGGTACGGTACGGTTCAGTTCAGCTCACTTTCGCGGGGTTTTCCACTGGG
>JAODKL010000052.1:459636-474306 GCA_026780765.1 Petrocephalus schoutedeni
TGTACTCCACATAGACAGCTTACCTGTGGCTTATTTATAGTGCTTAGGCTGATTGCAAAGTGAACTAATTATCTAAAACAGTTTTCACATGTGAAAGTGTGCCAGACAGTTGGCAAAATAGTGTTAATGATAGCCATACATGTGTATAATTTTGCTAGGAGTGTGTTGGAAATTTGGTAATTGAGTGTAAGCAGTGAGTTGTGTTTAAAGTTCTGCAAAAAGAGTGTTGTGCAGTGAATTGTGCCTACAGTTTTGCAAAGTGTGTGTTACAAAATTGCAAACTGAGTGCAAAGCAGTGTTTGTGCTTTTAGTTTTGCAAACTCAGTGAGTGGTTTTGCTATAAGTATTAATAGTTTTAGAAATTATGCTATAAGAATCACAGTTAGGGTTTAAGCTATCAGAAAAAACTGTAATGTGCTAAAGCTAATGATATGGATTTGATGTACTAAAGGTATATTTGGTATACTAACTTTGTATTCTTTTGACCCAGCTTAATTCATATTTAAATTAACTTTCAATAGATTTAATGTAATGTATTTTACACACACTTTTAAGATGCAAAAAACATATTGGCCACATACTATTTAAATTTCAGTGTTAATAGTATACTTTTACTGTATCTTAAATGTTTTAATAGCATACCAAAATTATGGAGTGTATTTGAAGCGAAGGTGATTATTTTTTTTGCGATACTTTATTGATCCCCATGGGGAAATTGTCTTTTTCTCACCTCCCCCAAGCTTCCTCCCTGTGCAAGCAAGCTTGGCCGTGAAGCGCAGCAATCTCAAGGTGTGCCAAGGGAACTGGGGGTTAAGGGCCTTGCTCAAGGGCCCACAGACGTGCCAAGTGCTGAGGCTGGGTTTGAACCGGTGACCTTCCAATTATAGGCACAGAGCCACACTCTGCCCCCAATGGATTAATTGTCAGCACAGCACAGCTTTTAACCCATGTGACATTGTGACACAGCAGGGGGCAGCTACATGAGCACCCGGGGAGCAGTGCTTGGGGACGGGTACCTCAGCAGTACTTGTGGTTTGCAGACTGGAACCTGCAATCTTTCAATTACACGGATGCATCCCTAACCACTACACCACCTGTGTGTGGTATGGAATGATCATACTTTTCATATATTGGTATCTCTATTTAGTACACATTAATCTATCAGCCAGTTATACTCTTAAAACTAAAAAAGTTTTATACTCAGTGACAAAATAAGCACCCAGAAGTAATGGTCCAATTTGGATGTAATTTGGTACATGTGCAGACCAGTGATGGGACCAGCAGTGTGCCCATACTGCCAACTCTGTTATCTGTTTGATATTATAATCATTGTGATCCAGTCACACAACCTTTCACCATATGCAGATTCATTTCCTTTCCACCACTCCGTCTAGGTGCTTAACTTTTTTTGTCACTGAGTTACGAGACTAAATTTGTTAGTCCTAGAGAATAAGTATGAAAATGGCATGAGGTGAAACTGCAAGTTTTAAACAAGCAGGAAAGGCCGCCCTGTACCTCCATCCACTGGCGCAAAAGTAGGCAATGCTGCAGCTCAGTGTGGGAGCCACGGCACTCTCAGAGCATTCAGACTTGGCCGGTGGATGACCTTGAAGTGGATGAATAACTCAAGGCATGATGCAGTTGAAGTGGATGATATGTGCTTGGCAGCACCTTCAGCCTTGTTTGAACACTATACAGGGGTAGGGTAGGGTCTGCTGGAGATTTGCTCCAAGTTTGCTCGGCAGACAAAGGGAGAGCTTTACAGAGGTTCTGCTCCATCCTGTGCATCAGACTAAAAGCTCCATCGGAGTAGAGGTGCAAAAACAAAGTGACGATGATCACGAAGGCATCGCCAGCGAGATGTCCTCCTTCACAAGCTGTGCCCGCCCAGTATCCCCACTCTGGAATGCTGACAGTGTTTACCAGGCCGTCAGTCTCATACCTGTTCCTATAAAACAGGAATCTTTATTTAACCTATGAAGTCAGCCTTTCTGTTTTTTTTTCTCTGCTCTTTAACTTGATTTACTCAGTCAGATGGATTGTTGTTCTGCGATTGAATTTATGACCCTTTTTAATTGGAGTGCCACCCTCCACTGGAATACTTTACAGTGTTTGTGTATATTTGCGTGACACTCGAACACTTGGTTGAGCCCTTTGTTGCAAAATTACGTAAATCGTACTCTTGTAAATATCGATATTACTGCAATTGTATTGTCAATGTACTCTTAAAGCTTTCAGATGTGGTGAGTACGGCTACTATCTTGTGATCTGGCATGTGACTGACCTTTAGACTTGCCATTCTTAAGGTTCATTTATGTAAAATAGAGTGGAAAATCTCACTACTCTACCTGACTACTGCTCCTCCTCCTTGCTTTCTTAAACCGAGGTAAAGGTAAGCTCACCTGTGAATAGCCCCATTATAGTTTCCATGTCTACATCAGTACCTCCTGTTTGATAAAAATCCTAGGACCTCTTCAAGTTCCACAGTAAAAAAAAAGAAAAACATGATGTTTCAGGTATTGAGGTATTGAAGTGTGGTGTTTAGTAAGAAGTCTTATCAGGTACATCATAGAAATTGTGAATATTGCAACTCATAGCTATCAGGGTTGTGCCGTATCTCTGCGCTGCTGTTTTGGCCTTATCGCAGTTCTGCTTCTAAGTCTTGCTCAAATGTATTCTTTTAAAATCAATGGCTCTCAGCCAGCCTCAAATTTTCCATATCATGAAGCACCTTGCTAACCGACCAACCACTCTCCCAGAAAGTCCCCTCTGTGTTTCTGGCTATGAATCTGGCTGTGCATTTGACAAACTTTAGGGCTCACATTAACCTTCTCGCCACACGTACCCTTCTTTTTCTTACAGGAGGAGACCTAAACACTCCTGCATGATGGGCACATGGAAATCTGAGGAATCTCACGACACCTATCCCAACACAAGCACTCAGAATGTGGTCATTCTAATAGGCCCTCTTCAGATTGACCCCAAGACAAACCTTTGACAGGAGAGACATGATGGTCGAGATCTCCTTCACGCTGCCACGGCAGAGAGCAAGGCCTCCTCAAGTTAACCTAGGTGGCGGGGAAGACCTTGAAACCACAAGAGAGGTGTGCGGCTAAGAATAGATATGGTACAAATCAAATATCATGATCCTACAGCATTAACTCGGTTTCTACCTGTCTCTCAGAAGCATGCTATTGGACGCTAAATGTTACTGACTGAATGATGGGAATAAGAATCATTGTGCACTGTTGTATGAATGGCAAATAAAAGAATCTTGGATAATTTCACGCGAGCCTTCAGGGGGTATGTCTGAGCATCGCAACAGCCTGCCGTCTCAGCTCTGGAGGTCAGCACTGACTCTCTCCCTGAGTCTCAGATCACCACTTACAGCAGTCAGTGATCTTACTGCTGAACCGGAGTAGACAGACATTTAAAAAGGACCCTATGGACCAGTGGCCCCTAATCCATAACATGCATATCAATGCAAGGTGTGGAAAACAGACTGTCATGTTTGCGGAATGAATAGAAACGCAGGCAGTAAGACGCTGGCTGAGAATACCATCTTTATTTGTCAGTACCCGGCTGCGACCGCTGCGTCGATCACGACCACAAAACAGGAGACGACCGAGCGCCAGGCAGCGTCGGTGAGTGACGACAAAGGAAAGGCGGCCATTAATGATTAACCGCCGGAGCCGGGGCCCTTTGTGTTCGCTGGGCGCCCGGGCTATCTGGGCGTCACATGACACGCCGTTTTCTCTCGGGCAGATTGAGGAAAGCCGGTGAGCAAACACAGGTGCTCCGGAGTCAGCGGTGCTGTCAAGGACGACCGCAAACAAGAGCGGTGATGGCCGGCTCCGCCTCCCGGCTCCAGCAGGTTCTGCCGCCCCGAAATCCCTCCTGCCACTCTTCCAGCTCTGATTTTTTTATACTGTTTATGGTTATTAATAAAGGTAACACAGTGTGTTTTTCTGCAAACAGCACATTTTTAATGCCCAAATTAAAGCACAAAGGAAATAAGAAACAAAGCACCTCACACAAAATATCACAGACCAAGCCGAATCAACAAATGCAAAATTTCTGTGTGTGTGTGTGTGTATATATATATATATATATATATATATATACACGCTGTGTAACAGGATATGCTTTAAGTGTAAATTGCAGGATAAATGGTCAAATTAGAAACATTGCCAAGGACATGATGGTCACACCCCATACCCACCTGAGAGAGCAGAGTGGGCACCTGGAAGCTGCCACCAGTGCCAGGGGCTGTAACAACAAGGGCTCACCGTAGCTTCCCTGGAATAAGAAATGAAAACACCCACCACCTTGTCATGAAACCGGTCTCAGCTAGGAAGCGAGGAGAGCGAATGATGTGCTGAACACTGCCCGCTCCCTGGGTGGCACCATATTGGCACGACGTAAGCAGGCATGTATGACAGCTGCCCCGGCTCACACAGGCGGGCAGGCAGTCGGCAGGCTGGTCTGACCATGTCGGCGGCTCTGTCAGCCCTGAAGTTTAAGCAGAGGCCCCTGGTCTGGAGCAGGGCTGGGATGATGCAAAGGATGAGAGAGGAGATAAGAGAGAAGTGCTGAATGAGGAAGACTGGCTAAATGGGGGGTGGGAGGGCTGGGTCCCAGCCAGACAGAGGCCATAAGTGGGGAAACAAGGGGGGTTGGCCGAGAATGATGAGTGGCATAAGTGTTGACTTCCTGACCCGCTACTGCAAATAAGGTTATCTGTCATATGGTTTTGGGCTTTGGTTTTGCCCCCCATGTCTGCTCTGATGCTGACAGGGGGCAGGCAAGACATGCTACATGGAATCGTGAAAAGAAACTGTGTGAAATGCTGACAGCACTGTAGCAGCTCTCATGGGGGCTGACTCTGGTGACAAAGCAAAGCCACCAAGAGACCAAGGCCTTGCAGATCAGCTGGCGCCTTTGGATCACGCACACCTTCGGGTCAGTCATGTCAGGTTACATTTGGAGGTATGCCCCACGTGAAACAGCCTTGTTATAAATTAGTTACAAATATGGATTCCATTCCTTTTGTTGTTTATATAAATCGGTCATTTGAACATTAAGATCAATATTCTCATGCCTTACTTACCATCTTTTTGTTTTGTATTTCATATTATATTATATTGTCATATTCTCCTCTGCATGGTTAGTGTTTAGTAATGCTTTGTATTGTTTGCTAGTTTTACAACTCATTCAGTGGCTTTCACAGGTCGGGGTCACAGGGACTATTACAAATGACATTGAGGGAGACATGGTGGGGGAGACATGGTGATTCTGCACACGCCCCACCTCCGCTCCATGTGCAGTTTGCATGTTCTCCCCGTGTCATGTGGAGTCTCCTCAGGGATCTCTAAGTAGTGTATGCGTGAGTGCGCACGTGTATGTCCTACATTGGACCAGCCGATGCTGCCTGGAATATGCTCCCGGCCCTCTGTGCCCAGGACAAGTGATCCGAAGATGGATGGATGTTATATACTTATATATCTACAAATATTACTGATATAATTGCACCAATGTGTAAAATTACACTTTCAAAGCTGTTTATTGTCTCATTGCCCAAACAGTAATGAAAACACTGAAATGAAAAATATTAAATTCAGCTAGACAGATGAATAAGCCTCTGTGGTTCTCTTGCATTGCACTGATGCCTCTTCATGCTGTCGCCATTCTCTGGAGGACGGGGAACGTCGTAAAGACCCGGCTGTCACGTGGGCCGATGGTGCCGGATGTGTTCTTCAATACTGTCACTTTGGCTGGAATGAGGCTGGTTTTAACTGCCTTCTTCTTCCATTCATGACCTTGCCGATCGTCCTTCTCCTGGTCTGAAGACCAGTAGGTGAGGTATTTTTACAACCAGGCCATGTGCTGAAATGCCTCCCTTTATAAACATGCCCCCCACCGCACACACTTCGCTGAGTAGACCTGTAAAACCACCGCTGAAAGGGTCTACAACAAAAAAAAAAAACACTGCTGCCCATAGAGTGAAAGTAAAACACACATAGGTAGCCAGATATGCATGTAGACATCCACCCGCTCAGCCGTAAATAATGGACAGCTAACCTGACAACAGGCAGCCACTTGAGGCAAGAATCTTGATGAAAAAATCAAACAGTATCAAGCTGTAAAAGTCAACAGGGAGCACACTCTGTGGGCGAGGACCCTACAGACAGGCAATTTCTCGGCATATGTGAAACACAAGGGCTGTGTAGACCTGTCAGTGCTAAAGGATCGGGCTCCAGGCTAACATAGAGGCATGACCCTACCAAAACGGCACGTCCCTGACCGGGTGGCCACACATGCTGTCTGCTCCTGCTGTGCCACGTGAGTCATGTGACTTATGGATTTGATGCAAGTGGGATCGAAAATGTAGTTGAATCCCAAAATTTATGTAGAATTACCACAAAGGGTAGACATGGGTCATTGTTACAAACCAACAGTTTTATGCTACCTTACCATTTATTTCTGTTTTAAACAAAAGAATTTCATCAAATCCAAGCCAAGTGTTGGAAAAATATGACAAAACTAACAAAAAAATGAGCAAAAACATGTATCTTATCATACAAATTGAAAAGCAGAAGAGACTTAAAAACAATATATGTATTTTAGCATTACTGGTGCTTGGCTACCCTTTTGGGCAAAATGGTTTAAAATCAGTGCACCAAATTACATGATTTAAAATATAGCTTAAAAGTTAAGGTAATGTCAGTTGCTCTTCATAAATTTTACTTTTAGAAGAATTATCAAGTTTGTGAGAATGACCTGCATTTTAATATTATATTTGTTTAATGCTTTAACTTAAGCTTGTGATGTATAAGTGATTCATTTCCAACAATAATAGTACTTTCAATCAATTAAGAGCCAAACTTTCAAACTGGCTTTATGAACAGATGGCAATAAGAAAGGTGAGTAAATCCTGATTGCCTAACTGAGCTAAAATCTTATATCTATCTTATTATAAAATGAGAAGTCTGACAACCACTGAAAATACATTTTATAAAATAGAAGATCTTAGGATTTTAAGGCATGAGCCTTCAATAGAATAAAACAAATATTGCAAATTATGATATTTTTATCCTAAGCATGTACCCATTTTTATATAAAAGGAAATAAACCAGATAACATCAGCTTCCCTGTGAGATGCTAACTGAATATTCTGATTTTAGCTCTGAATTCTAGGATTCTGGGCAATACCACACCCTAACCTGTCACATTATATACAACCAGGAAGGAATATTATAGGTCTCTATTAAAATCTTTGTTCATGCTGTTTTTACATTTGGGTAACAAAGTACTGCATGCGTTAACAAAATCAAAGAAATAATGTGTTATAACTTAACACAACGCAAATTAACGCAACCTGTCAATGTGACAAATTTAGAAATTGAGATTTAAATGCAAAATAATGATAATTTATTTTCCATTTCCACAAGTAAAGGCTCAATCACTCCACAGACAGTTTTCTCCAATCTCAAGTTTTACATCAATTTGAAAAAATATGTCTGCTAAATACATGTATAAATATAAACAAATAAATGTATTTTATCAAGTGAAAAACATTCAAAGTAATTTTGGTGAACACATGAAATGAGAACAGCTGCAAATTGCATGCATTTGCTCTCTCCGAGCAAGTTTCAAATAGCACTCTGCAGAGAACGCCTGTCAAACATGTCAAACACTGTCAGTAACACAAAATCCCTCTCACTTTCTAAATGGTGACTCACTCGCTCAGTGGGCTGGAGGGGGGCACGGCATGTACCTGTACCCCTTTGCCTGCTACCTGTTGCCAGGCTTCATGTATGGGCTGGATGGAGTGGAGAGGTCTAAGAGGCACCCTGGGGGGGGGGGGTGATAGAAGGAAAACCCAGGAGAGGTGCATGTGAAGCCCAACCCTGGCTGGCCTCCTCTCAGCAGTTATGGGCGACCAAGAGCAGAGGACTGACAGCAATTCACCTGGAGCAGGTTCACATTCAGGACAATGCCTCCCCTTTGTTGTCTTTGTGTATTCATGACCAACATTTCTAAAGCCCTTTTTGGCAAGTAGCTACGGCAAGTTTACTGCAAAGATTTTGGCACGATTAGAAGACAGTATGGTATGAGATTGCATTCTTACTCAAAATCTATGATTGTATGATTGTACGAACAAAATAATAATTTGTTGAATGAGCACATCTATCTATCACCACAGGAAGGCTGTCTATTGCATATTATACTTAATAATAGCATTTCCTGCTTTGCTTCAATGTGTGGAGCAAATATTTAGCTCATTTATTAGCCATCCTGTCCAAATTGCAGTTTGAAACTGAATACCTTAAGAGTGTGCGCGAAAACCAAACACAGAGAGAACACAGAAGCTTCATGAACACAGAGCCAGGGCAGGGATCCTGATCCACAGAAAATGCGCAACCAAGACTCCTTGCTGCTTACCTTGCTTAATGCCACAAAGGAGTACTGCAGCTTGATGGCACAAATGGATGGAACCCTATTTGGGCCCTGATGTATAGAATTGGCTAGGTCATATAACCTGGCATGGATTTCAGGGCTTTTTCTAGAAGATTGAGTGGAAAACCGTGAGAGGACTCAAACATTCACTTTTCTCTTCTCAGCAACTATCGGCAAACTTTCTGATGATATTCAGGCCAGGTAAACAATCAGCCTACTCTGTGTGCAATCCATAAACCAATCACTGAACATTTGGAAAGATTAACAAACATGGCGGCCTGTTGTATCGCTCCTCCTAAATGTTTATAAAACTTTTCCAATTCATCCATCCGCCTGTGCTGTCTCGCTGGTGTCACTTTGTGGGAGCCTTAGCGAAACACCCAGTTGTCCATGTAAACAGCCCGTGCTGAAAACTAGCCATGTCTATTGGCTTACAAACGTCCTCTGATGTTTTCTTTCCCCCTGAGTTTGTTCTGGAGACTAATCAGGACCCGATAAAGCCCATGGCAAATACGGGGGAGATGGCCGTCCACATGTCGAGGTTTGCACAGTCCTCGCGAGTGTACGTGCGGGTGGGGTACTCGAAGATGACGGACTTGAGCAGGGTGAAGGACGGGGGGAGGTTACTCCGAGGACAGCACAAAGACGTGAGAGAAAGAGAAACAAAGAAAGAAGATTCGGCAATATCAGAAGACAAATGAGCAAAAAGTGTGAAGACTGGGAAGTAAAAAATGAAGTGGGACCGTGGAAGATGACAGTGAAAGAGAGCAAGAGTGGGGAAGACTGAAAATTTTAAAAAGGTTCCCGATGCCTTCTAATTTGTGCCACATTTGAGTTTAATTCACAATGGTGAAATTCCTAGGAATCCAGTAAAGTCAATAAAAGTTGTCAGGAAGAGAAAGTCACTGTGATTTGTAAATAAATTCCAGACATTGGCCTGTTGGCAAGACTGTATGCTTTTACTCTATGATTTTCTCAAATGATTAACTCAATACAAACAAGGTTAAAAATATTTTTGGACTGTGTGATATGTGGTGGGAGCCAGCCCAGTGTTGCACCACACTTATAGGAATGGGGGTTTGAAGTTCTCCTCTGCTCTCTGTGTGGAGTCGACATCTTCTGCCCACGTCTTGTGGATTTCCTCCAGGTCCAGTTTCCCTACACAGTTCAGAGACACACAGCTAGGACTAGCATCCCTAAATATCCTGGAGACTGAGAATATATGCACGTGTGTACTCTGTGTTGGACTGGCATCCCATCCAGGGTATACCCCAGCCTTCTCCTCTATGGGATAGGCTCCTGGCCCCCCAGTGACCCTAGGAAAAACAGTTGAACAACTGATGAATAAATTTGGTCATATTTGCTATGCCCTTGTTTATGTATAGAAAGCATACAAATACAGCAAATCTAATAGCCTCTCGCCCACAATGCAAAGAGGCAATGATTATACAACTAGAACCAATTTGAAAGTAACATCTAATTCCAGTTAGGTTGCACAAGCTTCTATTGCTTGCCCAAAAAGCATGTGTCACAATAGTGAATAAAAAGGTTTAATTCAAGTGTCACCCAGCTTAGCTGTTCATTCTGATAGAGATGATGAAATGATATACACAAACAGGTAAGATGTATGCTAATGATAGTCTTGGAATAGGTCCTCATGCTTCTTAACACATGAAGGCCACATTTGCAAGGCCAACATTATCACGTGAAAAGCAACACAGTCCTATGCAGTCATTCTTCAAAGATCCCCAACAAAATCCTTGCACCTCAATGGAGTTCTAGCCCTTTTGAGGACACACTGCTGTCATTCAGGGACTAGGTCAGATGGTAGCATTATTATCCTTACTTCAGTGACTGGTCCTTGACCAACCCCTCGCTGCTCCACAAACAAGGGTGTCAGAGGAGGTTATGTTCAGCATATTCCTGTGGGATAATGTGGCCTAAACCTCAAACAAAGGACTCCAATCCCACTCCCAAAACGAGACAATACATGAACTGAACACTCACAAAAGCAAAGGGCCACAGTGAAGCCAAACAAATGATAATCATGATAACTGGAAAACTATATTGTGATCTTCTGCACCATATTAGACGGGTCTTCGATAAAAAAAATTTGAATTGTTACTGAACAACAGACTCAAAAATCAGAGCCACATTTTCCTGCATCCTCCATTCAAAGTAACATACCTGGCTTTCTGTTAGCTACTGTGAATGTTGTTTTTATATGTAGTGTACTAGTTAATACATAGTTATGGACAAAAAGGTGTATTTTTAGCCTATAACAACTTCCTCAAAGTATCTTCAAAAGAAACATGGTGATATTGCGTTAAGCTCCCTTAAAGATATTATATCAGGTTGAGAACAGGACTGTGTGCTCCCACTGCGACATTCAGATGTTATTCTCTGCAGACCAAGGTATTTGCTTATTTTGTGGTCGCACCAATTTTCCTCCAATCAGTGGGCAGTTTCATGACATCTGATGTAACAACGTATCATATGTCGTCCATGAAGATTTAGCAGAAACTACATCTATTTTCCATAAACCACAGAAGCCGGGAGCCATTCCTAGGAAACACAATTGGCTGAGAATGACCTAGTACCTCACAGGGCACTGACATACAACGCACAAGCAGCAATTTAGTCGCACCAATTCAAAAACCGTGCCTTTTTTGGACTATGGGAGAACATGCACGCTCCACGCTGACACCTGCAGATGTGAGGTTACAGTGCCACCCTCTGAGTTCCTGCACCACCCTTAAGCATCAACTGATTAACAATTTAAGCATTGTTTTCAGGGTAGGCTTAATGTATGTTTCAGTGTTAACCCATGCAAAACCCCCCAAAAAAACAGAACTCTCCGTTTTCATAGTGACATCTGAAAGGAAAAAATCACCTTTGACAGAGCCTTGGCAGATGACAGCTAGGGAGTTGTTGCTGCATGAATCTTCAGGTTATGCATTAATAGGGCACGCCGATATCAATGACAAACACAGTGCTCCTCTTTCTTCTCACTGCCCACACGATCAGTGGCATACCTGCCCAAATGATGCACAAGTACCTCAATGCCGACCTACCAAACATTCGGACCAGACGTGTCAGTCTGCATTTATCTGGGCGTTGAAGGTGCTCAAAGCAGCTCAGGAACCTGGGTGGTCAGTACCTCTTCTGAATGAAACCTTCTACGGCTGAACCGCTTGGACAATATGTAAAGCCAAAAACAACACTACTTTTGTCCTTCATTATTTTTTTTTTACCTAAGCTAGCCGATTTTTGAGACTCCTCAAAAATCCAAACAAACAAACAAGCAAACAAAGAACTTCTGCAGATTCCTAATGATGGCAATGATATGATGATCTGAGCGCACAGAGCGTGCAAACAATGCGCTGGTTGGTTAAGACTGAAAACCAGGTCGCGTCTCCACCCGCACACAGAAAAAAACAAAAGACATTTCTAAATACCTCAGCCACCCCACCTGCACATAGAAGAACAGGACACTTTTAGATCCAGCGTTGTTTAGATAATTCTCGACAAACGAAAAGAGAGGCGGGACCTGCTGCACGAAATGCATGTAGCTGCATGCAGCTCTGTGCTGTGAAGGCTGTGAAGGCCCCTCTCAACAGCCTGGGCGAGCTATACAGTATTAACGTGTACACTGCAGGCAGGCCCTTCAAAGACTGCTGCTTCATGTAAGTTTTCATTAACAGCTTGGATTTACAGCTAGCAAGGTGACTTTAAGATTCTTGTAGCTGAAGGCACTAAACCAATGCAGTTTTAGCTCCAAGCTCATGACTACAATACCAGTTGTCCATAAATAACAAACACAAACAAACTTTAGCTAATTGTAATTAAAGCTGGTGCTTCAAACAGTTGAAGAATTATAAAAGGATGTGACTGACGGTAAAATGTCAGACGATTTCACATAAGTCATGAAAACATGGATATTTTGGGGATACCGGGAAGAGAGCCAGCGTGCGAGGTACCAGTGAATTGTACTTCTGCTTTCCATGGCTTTTTTAACACTTGTTTCCATGTGATTGTAAAATATACCATAACCAGTCCAAGCTAAAGCAGTCTCTCTGGGAACGCAACTATTTATTGGATGCCGGAAGTTTTCAGTTTCAGAGAGGTTAATAAAAACACCTTCCTCTTTCAGCATTCTTAGCTTATAATACTTTAATGTAATTTATCTTACATAAATAATGAAACTATCATTGTTTACTATATTTATAATGCCTCATTTTAAGTGATCTGGAACAGACAATTATCCCATTTTCTCACAGAGTTCCCTCAGTACACGATTCTCCATCAACCATTGGAGAGTGGGGGCTTGAAGACTAAATGCCTCTAACCCACATGTCAGCTGCTTATTTTCACTTCTTGGGCATCAGGCTTCACAGCCACATAACCAGCGCTGGTTGACAGTGCAATTCCCTTAATCTAGCAGTCAATCAATCACTCTGTCAGTACAGGGAGCAGCAGAGGGGCCCAGCCAACTCACTCACCTGAATGGCTAACCTAGTTCCCCCTGGAGGATGCATCATGAGTTGAATGCTGTGTGAATAGAGAGACTTCTATACTTTGTAAATGCAACCTGCTAAAGTATGACAAATTATATCATTAACCATCACGATATTATTTTTGTTTGACACAATATGTTTTTCTAAAACACTAAACCCTATTCTGTAAACCTGATGCTCAGAGGCATGAAGCCATTTATCAAATCGAAGACATTTTTTGCATAACTGAACACACTGTCATTCACCAAAACACATTATGCACTGTGATGTACTTGTAATCCAAAATGGTTAACACAGGCAACAGAAGTCAAACACAATTACAGCACAGATGTCATCGTTTTCACAAGATGACTAAAAATTGTTCACACTTGCCTCCAATGATGTGATGAAGTTAGTTGAATAGAATATAACCCGGTTCAGAGTGCCAGGGTGCCATGGGTGAGCTGAATGTTGATTCCAAAAATGGATGGAAACAATCTGAGAGGCTGAGGACAAAGAGAGCATATAGGAGGTGATGGTCGAGGAGGAGGAGGATGAGGAAGAGCAAGACCAAGAACAGTCATTTCAGATTAAATTTGAGCTACAGTGACAAATTAGGAGAGTACTACCTAATCTGAGCAGGTTCTCTGTGGCCACCATGTTCTGGAGATTCAGAGGTGAGAACAGGTAACTGTTTGTTTTAGTCACTATAAAGTTCACTATATACAGATATTACCATACATCACTGTGCCAGTAAAGGGGACTGGAGGAAAACGTGTAGTCCGTTGATGTTTTTATACTAGTGATGTGCAAACCAAATCTTTTCACTGATTTGATTCTTTTCGTTCAGTTCACTGAAAAGATTTGGTTCTTTGAATCATTGATTTGTTCAATAATAATACTAAACGTATTGCTTGCTGCGTGGGGTTAGAAGTGAATTGATGTAAACAATATTGTTTTATGTATTATTTTAATAATAAAAGTATTAATTATTATTGTTATTGTCTTTTCATTTTGTTACTATAGGCTACAAATAAATATACAGAACACAGCCAAACACAGGCACGTAAACAAAAAAAGTTTAATTAGTCAATATTTTGCTGTACAAACCGGACCTCACTCGTGGCAATACTTATTCTGGCCAATAGATGTCACTGCATTACATAGTCAGTGTAGAGCCCATAGACTCAGCGAACCACCGAAACAATGAACCAATGAATTATGTGAACGAAAGGAACTGATGAACGAAAGGAATTGGTGAACGAAAGGAACTGGTGAACGAAAGGAACTAATGAACGAAAGGAACTGATGAACGAACGACTGAATCCAATGACCCGGCGAACTAGAAGACCTGGTGAATCAACGTTCTGAACTACAATAACACTTCAGGTTAGTGGGAGCGCTCACATTGTGGGGGTCATTGTAGTCACTGATCTCAGGTCAGCGGAACTGTACTGCCAGTGGGAGGTGCTTGGTCAGCTTAAGCGTGACAGCTATTGGCTGGATGTCGTCACGGCTGCGTTTCTCATGCTGTTTAGTGATAGACTGCCTCCCGACTTGCCGACATGGACAGACGCGAACGTTACTGCTTAGCGGGCATTCCGCGCATGCGTATACAATGATTCAAGTTCTTTCTGGCAGTGTTGCCAACTTAGCAATTTTGTTGCTAGATTTAGCAACTTTTCATACTACCCTAGCAACTTTTTATTCAAAA
>JAODKL010000052.1:528561-550359 GCA_026780765.1 Petrocephalus schoutedeni
GGTCCGGAGCCTATCCCGGAAGCTACGGGCACGAGGCAGGGAACAACCCAGGATGGGGGGCCAGCCCATCGCAGAAACTATATTTATTGTACTCTTTAATGTGTAGCACCACTAGGAAATCCTTTCTAGGGTAAAATGCATAAAAAGCTTAAATATTTCTTTGGCGTCATTTCCTCTAATGGCCATAATTCTGGTGGTAATTACTTTGGAAGAAACATCAAGATGTCTGTGATGTTGATCTCTGGGTATGGAGGGGATGGAATCTTACAAATATGACAGTGCTGTTTATTTGTTGTAGAAACGGCCACTATTCCCAATGTGTGTGTGTGTGTTCGGGGGGGGATCACAGCCTGCATCTATGAAGCATCCAAAAACAAGAGTGATTTCACTATGATCTTGTCAAGCTTGAGCAACTGCATGATGATGTCTTTTGGCTGTGAAATGAGAGTTTTCTTGGAAAATGGCATTTTTTCCTATTTTGGATAACCAGCGTGATGTTTTTAGACATCTCATCCATCTTGACATCATTATAATTTTGCCAATTAATCAGCTACTTTTTAATACTATTTTATTAGTCATATATGATCAAAACATAACTGAAAATGAGTAACAACCCCCCAGAAAAATCCCAAAACACCTTAACTTGTCATCTTTAAAGAGCAATAAAAATGACTAATGGAAATGTGGTACAAAAGATAGTAATCTCCATGTAAATACACTCCAACATCCCATTCATTGTATTTATTCACACTTATTCATGCAAAAATCATCGCCATTGTGCCAACACTGGGGATTGGCTGGCTACCCGTTGGCAAAGGTGTGTTGTGTATTCCCAGAAACTGTAGCAGTTTAAAATCTTCCACCAGGGCTCTGGGCCAAGCATTGGAGGCTTTGTCCAGGCCTAGCCCGCCGTCCCGTGCCAGAGCTGCCCCGGCGCCTGTCGAGCCCCCCACAACACTGGCTCTGCCCTCCGATGTATTCCTGAGATTTTCTGAAACAACAACATCAAAGACAGCCCTAATTACCCCTGATGGTAGGATTATTTAATGGTTGAGTCTCTTTCTTTTATTTGGGGGGGTTGTCAGATACTATCGCCCAACCCACACGTATTTAATTGCTGCAATTGGAATGATTTGAAATCAGCTATTTGCTTTCATGTGTAATGGTGATGCCGATTATGAGATACAGCTTGTTTAAAAAGCATCTGATGAGCTAGCGTGGAGCCCTGCAGAATTTCCCTGACTGTTTCAACTTTGGTGGGTAAGGCTGGGGGTGTTTGTTTGTGATAGTTAAAGTACAGTTTAAAAAAAAAAAGTTGTCTTAATCTTGGTTCCTATACTTGGTTGCAGACAATGCAATGTACTACATTTCAGATAGTTCTTTACAAATCTTTCAGCCCTGTTATTTTCAGCTCTTTTTAAAGATAGATTTATAGATAAATTGCAGCCATGTTTCTTTTAGGTCCAGATGAAGTAATACATATTTTTACATTGCATGGCTGGTGGCTCAATAGGCACGACTGTTGTTGGTCAGGGGTTCAGATGCTCCGTCTGTGTGGGTTTCCTCCCGCAGTCCACAAACGTAGCTAGGCTAGTTGGTGTCTCTAAATTGCCAATAGAGTGCAATTCTGTTTGTGCCTTGTATGGTACTAGCATCCGGGATGTACACTACCAGTCAAAAGTCCTGATATTTTCTACATTTGCAATTTATGCACTTAACATTTACTAAAAGTACACTCAAAATACATACTCTTTCTTTCTTATAAAGGAAAGTTTTTTATTGACTTAATTTTTCATTAATCATTGTTCACTCAATTTACCAGTGCTTAACAAGAATAAAAATTCTGCAGTTTACGAAATAAATGAAAAAGTGGTAAAAATCTGCGGTGTTCAAAAACTTTTGACTGGTAGTGTACCCTATGCTGCCTGGGATAGACTCCAATCCGCTGTTTTCGATGCAGCATTTCCACATACAGAGTGCAAATAAACATATCATGGCGAGCATGTGAGTCATTTTAATTAAGGAGATGACAGCTCTATTGGTTTAATACTGGAACCAACACTGGCATATGTAAAAAAAAATACTATCAATTACATTTGCGCAGTTACACATGAACTTTTTCACCCTGTTTGACTGATTTATATTTTATTACAATGCCTGTGAAACATTATCCTCAAAGCTGGTCTTGGAGCATAATGAATGAGTGAGCTTGGGTGTATGTTGCCCGTTTTAAGCCTTTTAGGGACACCCAACCCATCTGACTTTTAATACAGTGCGTTTAACACTTTTTATGATTTAAATTCTAAAACTAATAATTTAGCCTAAAGTATATTATGTTGTCATTATGTTTCCATACCTTCCCTCAACTCCACAGTGAAAATACCAAACTCAGTGATAACAACAAGGCATTAATCTTACAATTGTACAAGTACAATTAGTACAAGATAACAAGGGGCCTGAAGCAAATCCCAACCATCAGAGGGCAGGACAACACTTTGGATGGGAAGCCAGTCCATCAGCAGCGATTCAAAGATACCAATTAGCCGAACGGCATGTCTTTGGACTGCAGCAGTATTACAACTAGTGGGCAGTAACTTATTATTATTATTATTATACATTAATTCAAAAAGCTTCAAAAACCATGTTAAAAGACTAACTGAACTCAGTTTTGCTGGGATTTGGGCCGCCCCATGTTTGCACTTTACCTCTAAATGTGCACATCACTAAGGCAGATGTTACTGTAAGTATTAGAGAGACCCCATGGGTATTGCCCTATGAAACTCAAATATAGAATCATTACTTCACAGTGGAGTCAGCGTCTAGATTCCAGATGCCTTTTCACTTGGATGTGAGTGAATTCATTTAGAAGAGAAGAAGCCACATCTTGTTTAGATTCTTTGTTTTTCAGCAAGTCTGTTCATTTTCATTGCGCGCCGGACAGGGTTGGAACATGAAGCGGTGGAGCATTGGGTTCGACTGACAAGAAAAGTCCCACCTGTTGCATTTACTTGTAAATGTAAGACTTTCAGCATGTTTCTGATGTTGCGACAGTAGGTTGAGAAGCTGGCACTACAGTTGCAAATAGAAATGATCTTTTCAAGTGACATCAACGCATCATCCAGCCACCAGCCCAGAATGAAGACATGGGGTGGAGCCTTTCTCAGACAGCATTGGGTACCACGGTGAGAGACAGGCTGGATGGTGTACCAGTTAATTTCAGCGCACACACACACTGGGGGAAAAACTCAGATGCCAGATCACTAAATTGCATGTCTTTGGACAGCAGGCGGAAGCTGGAGGACCCAGAGGAAACCCGCACACCCCAGGGAAAAGGTAAAAATGGTATTCAAACGAAGCCCCAGCAGTGCCGCCAAGCAAACCCTCAACTCCAGAGTTACTAGGTGACAGCACTACCCGGTGGGCCACCGTGCCACCCACCTATGGCGATGGTTATTGAGTACAGCAGTATCTGGCTTCCGAACTTCCAGGCTCCATTTCAGCCTTTGTATTTCACATAAACTCTAAGTGTGAAATTAAAATCAACACCCATTCCTGAATGACATACTTCTTTCAAACTGCCCTATTTCTTGTGAAACACTGGGATATTTGAAATATGGTCAAATAGGTTTTTAAAAGACCACTATATAATTACCCAACCACCCATCCATCCATCCATTCACCCATAATTAAACCCCTGATCCAGAGCAGGGTCACTGGGAATAAATGCATGATTTACCCAGGAGTTCACCTGGCACAACCATGGGGTTAAACCAGGCAAAATACTAATCTGGATGATTATCACAACCTCCTTAATAACATCATGGTGTTTGCATAAGTTTTATCATTCCCTTCAACAGATAATCTGTAACCCCTATAGCTTCCACCAGCTGGCCTTTTGGGAGGTGCTGCAAAGAATGGATTCATGCTGGCACCGCCTTCCTCCCGAGTCTAGCCGGGAGCAGGACTTACTCTGGTCGGGACGGTGAACAGAACCCTGTGACGTGGCGATGGGTGAAAGGAACGGGGACTTTATTTGGGTTTTGGGGGTTCAGGAGACTGCTGGAGAAAGGGAAGGATGAAGGACGGCCTTATCGGCATCAGAAAGGGGAAACGGGCTGGAATGTGGGGCAGACCTGGGCTTACAGGAGGGATGTGTGGTCTTGAAGGAGACAAAACAGAACCAAAGGATTAAATCATGACTAAATACACTGTGGCAGCTTTACTAAGCCACCCTCAATAGCAACTCATATCTGTTTAAATCATTAGTATAGTTTTGGTGTTTTCAGAGGCTGTCAGTTATTCTTGTGGAAGTGGGAACCTTCGCTAGACAATACTTGGTTATTTTCATAAATATTACATTTTTAATTAACATGAACTGTACTTTTTCTGCATTTCCTGCAGACTCAGTCTAAATTGGAACAGAATGAGTAGATTCATACCATTAAACCATTTACAATAAGTAATAAGAGAATTCATAGAAAAACAACACTGGATGAGATATATAAGCAGGAAATGATGACCTTATCTCTTAATGCAAACACAATTGAGAAACACCTTTTCAAAAAATCACAAAAGTTGAGTCAGTGCATTCTAAGATATTATTTATGCTATTTCTATCCATCTTCTTGCCATCCATCCTGGACAGAGTCTCAGGCTGGAGCCTGTCCCAGGCAGCACAGGGCCCAGGGCAGGTACACCCTAGATGGGATGGCAGCTCTTCACAAGCAGTTTTTAGTTTTTAAAAAATACTGTATAATTTTCATGCATTGTTTTTCATTGGAAACAAATTTAATTTAATATAGTTTTACAGCTTAATTTTCTTTTTAACACTTTGGCAAATAGCAGACTGTGTCCTTCCTTGATTTTAGTTGTCTGACCATCTGACCATGATTTGAAGATCTGTATGAACTACCCAGGAAATCGTTCATTGTACTTAACGCACTTTCATATTGATTCAGCTTACTTCAATTCATACTTTGCAAGAGAGCTACTTATTCACCTTTGACTGCACTTATTGTGCAAAAATGTTGATTTATCGCATTGTTACAGCAACACAACATTTAAAATGTATTCATCATGCACAGAACTGGACACTTAAACATAAGCAGCAAAAACCTGCACTTTGAGAATAAAACCCTAGATGTAGCCACATGAGGTTTTACTCCTTCATGTATTTCTGTGAAATGCACGATGGCACCCAGACAATCTCCTGTAGAGGGCAACCAAAACATTTAGCCCGAAGCTGTTGTTCTAGACTTCACTTCACACCTTTTGCTTCCCAATATGTTATTATTCACTCCAGGCTGTCCCATTATTTACAAAATGTTGATGAATTAGTTACCCAAGCTATAGGAGCTACATTCTTATTCTGGACATTCTGTCCAGACTAAGAGTGAGAAATGCAGGTTATACGAGTTTAGTTCCATCACTTGAATGAAACACAAATCAGAGGGAGCATGTGAGTTTCCGGGTGACAGTCAGAACTGGTTCTTTCCCAGCTGGAGGGTCTTTAGTGCGGAGATGGCTAATCGCTAAAGGAAGAGAAGGTGACCACTGACAAGCAGAGTAATGAACTCCAGTTCACCCATATAGGGCCTGCTGCCATGTTAGAGGATCAGGCCAAAGCAGGTTTGCAGCAAGTCCTCTGAGCACAATTAAAGAATGTGTTGTGTTGCTCCCTCTACGGTATGCAAACATCTCAGTTATCAGTGCCAAAAATCAGGCAAACGGTCTCAACGGCTTCTCTTCAGAGATTCACAGCCAAAACAAAATTCCCGGCGATCCTGCAGATCCGTCAAGTTTCCACTGTTGAGGTGCGATTTAATGACATGGGTCACAGGAGGCCACTCTGTGAAATGGCCCCTCAGAGGTTGTAAAAAATGATTCTTTAACACACAATTTGTTGTTTCAGTCTTTCTGGGGTGGGGTGTAGTCCTAAAGGATGTAAATGATAGCAAATTTACTGCGCTTCATGAATCAGTTTAAAATAACAATCAAGAAATATACCTTCATAAAAATCTCAGTCTGATTTTAAAATCTATCCATCCAACCAATCAGGATCGTGAGGGGGAGTTGGAATTGTTACTAAAATTATATTCCTTTATTTCAATATATTCCTTTATTTCTATTCTTTTTAGAATATTTTAGCCAAAGTGATTTAAATGTCATGGATAATCTGCTTTCTGAAGGGTTTTCTTTGAACTGACAGCTACAGGAGTTTATTAGTTATAAAATATATAACATACAGTGGTGCATGCATGGATGTATATTTTCAGTAGGTATACTGTGGTACGAGAACACTGAGGCATCCAACTGATCCTTACAATTGATACTTAATTACTGGAGTTAGTTAATTGGCATTGTTTAATATCTGAGACGTCTCTCTCACTTGTGCATATTTCAGAGTGTATTTTTTTCCATAAAAATATGGTTTGAATATGTTTGTTCTCTCAGAGCTTGAGGGACACACATGTGGACATAAGTGCAGAGATAAGGTTCACAGAAGGCTTTCTGATGCCAATTGAGATTGTTCCAGAAAAGATGGGGGATATAATTCTCTTGATTATTGCACACACTATTTGTTTCCAACAAACCCTGAAATGCCGTACGTCACCGTGGCGCACAGCGCCATGGAGATTTACGCGGCTCGCTCCTGGCCGTTCTTCGGAATTCCTACGGAGCGTGCAATGGCAAGAATTTATGACACGTGAAGTCCGCCTCGCGCAGAGCACAGAAATGACTTCAGCTCTTTAGCGCGCCGGCCAACTAAATACGTGGAGGGCCCTGTGGAGACGGCGCGAGGCTCGCATGCACCACTCACTTCCAGTATCCACAATCAGCAGTTACTTCTTTTCCCCCGAGGAAGGGCCACGCTTGGTCCATGTTATGTTCATGGCTGCCACTGTTTTTCATGCACCCGCCCCCTCAGAAACAACCACCCACTTCGTGTGGCCTCGTTCATCCCCAGCCTTCCACGGGTAAGGCACAGAAACAGAAAAAAAAAAAGAAATTAATCCATAAACAAAAGAGTCTCGGACCTCTGTTAGAAAATCTGAAGCATCATTCCCAGTTTCCAAGCCTTCCAAACCTTGGCTGTTCTCCATCTCCTGCCTCCATTTCAAGTTCACAACTTTAACAAGTGGCTTTGACGTGACCTGGGTAAACTTTAAATGTCCTCTCACGACTCTGTTTCTGCACTGCAGGGGTGGGTGGTCTGCCCCGCCATGCCAACCAAACTGATAAGGCGCCCTGCGTGTTCCATGCACTCTAAACAACAACAAACATCGCCATGGAAACCTCGCCTAAATGCTCCGCCGCTAATACCTCTGCTAGCACGCTTCCATTCTCCACTGAGGGAAGAAAAATAACCGTGTTGCTATTTTGGGTGTGTTATTTCCTCAGGTACACCTTGGCGATTCCATATGTTTCAGTTTGGGATGAAGTTTCAGGTTCTTATCTTATGCTATTAGTGCCGCTTTAGAGCAAATTCACTGAATAGCAGTGGACGTTATTCCTAGTCTAAATGTGGTTAAAAATATTCTTGGACTTATAAAAGCAGTTAAAAGCAGCAAGTCCCTTTGATCACAGCAAAGGAAGCTAAGCACACTAGATGATCAGTATTCATAATCCATGAGCAGCAGATAGGGCCGTCCTGATGTCTGCTTTCCTCAATGCACAGTAATATGTTCATCCTCCTGTGTCATATATGGAGAGTCCTGTATTTGGTTTTCCTGAAAAGACCCCATTTCTTTGCATGTCTTATTTTGAGGATGGAGTCACACACCTAGATCCAGCAAATCAACTCAGCGCCACAAATGAAAACTCGTTGTGGGGGAGAGGGGCAGTTTACAGATAACGCAAAGCTTCCTGGTTGTTTAGCACATTTATTCCTGTCTAAGTTAGATGCTCAGTTTGTAACTATTCAAAGATACTATCAGAAGGCTACTCTTGTATGATAACAAAAATTGCTTTCAAGACATTTTCTACATTCAGGATTCGTGCCACGCAGCCATTTGGATTTGGCCCAACAGCAGGAGACCCTGCACAGACAGGGGGTGCAGGACATTCCCAGCTCAGCATTAGACATCTCACCTGACGCCAAACCCACAATGGTAATAATTTAACGAGCCTATATGCACATTCTTGCCTTTTTCTCAAAGCTTTTATAAAGAGATATGAGTCTTTTGAAGTTTTTCTAAATATATGGCGGCAGGGTATGGAGTCCTGTTAGGTGGTTTTACACGCGAGACTGTCGCTGTGGCTCAGGTTACATCCTCCATTCCCCCGGAGTCTCGACGTCTTCGGAAGATTCCCGTCGTGCCTTTTTTCCCGCCGCTGCTTAATCAGCGTCCTACGGTTTTATGGCATTCGCGGCGCCACATCGCGCGAGTTAACCCTCCCATATAAGAGCCGTTCTTTCAACACGGCGCTCAAGTGTCCGCTTACATTCATCTGCCATTAATCAGTCGTTACCCTCAATATTCTTCTGCGTGGCTTTACTGTCCGAATCTGTCCGGCCACTCGGGTTCGAGGCATGGAGAGCACGGCGCTGGCATTTTGCCGCTTCGCTCGCGTTTTGCTGAAGCCGGACTAAATTGCAAACAGATTTCATTATTTGTTTTGCTATATACTTTCGGGACGTTTCCCATGTGATGTGTTAATTTCCCAGCAGCTTAGTGCAGATAAAATCAATGCCATTAATTTAAGCAGAAGTAAAGTGCATGCTTTAAATGAGACTGTTAGTTAGGCCCAGGCTGAGCCCCAGTCAAGTTCATGCTAAGGACCAGGACAGTGAGGAAGAGGAGGGCAGTCTGGCAAAACACTGCTTGATCTGCCTTCCGTGCCATGCTCTCCCTAATACTTATAGCAAGTCAGTCGTTATTAATACTTTTAAAAATTGATAAAAACGTACTTGTTGGTATTTTCCAATTCTTAGCATTATAATTGACTCCAGTACTTTAATTTAAGATGCAAAATCTCTGCTTGGCTTTCAAAACACTTGATAGCCAACACTTGATGCATAAATGTGAAAACATACTCATTCTTAAAATCTTTTATTTTGTCTAATGAGTCCTGCGATCTATTTTATTGAAGGTGAGGAATTTTTACTACCTTTCCAGACCTTTTGATCAGATTAAGAGGTTTCGTGGAGGCCAGGGAAGGTGGAGGGACATTTACAGTGTGGAGCAGTGTCCAGTTACAGGTCAGTTTGTTTTGGCATCTCTTTAGGAGGTCTACTGTAGGTGGCTGGCTGTTTAATGCCTGCACTGAAATGTGCCTTTGCATTCTCCAGCGGCTCGAGATCTCCACCATCTGATGTTTATTAACCTCTAATGCGAGGGAAAAAAAAGCTATTATTCAAGCTAAAAAGAACAATAATTTGCACTGATAAAAGAGTAAAAAAACAGGCACATGCTTACTCACACATACAGACGTATGTAAACAAATGCCTGCCTGTCTGTTTGTTTGCCTGTCTACCTGCCTTAGTCAAAAAAAGTAAAAAAAAAAAAACTTTGAGGAGCTGATTGAGACCTCCTTGTCTACCTGCCTGTCTACCTGCCTGCTTGCCTCCCTGCTTGTCTGACTACCTGTTTGTCTGTCTGTCTGTCTGCCTGCCTGCTTGCTTGCCTGCCTACCTGTCTGGCTGCCTGCTTGCCTACCTGTCTGTCTGTTTTGTCTGTCTGTTTTGTCTGTCTGTTTGCCTGCCTGTCTGCCTGCTTGTCTGTCTGCCTGCCTGTTTACTTGCCTATCTACCAGCCTGCTTGCCTCCCTGCTTGTCTGTCTGTTTGTCTGCCTGTCTATTTGTCTGCCTGCTTGCCTCCCTGCTTGTCTGAATGCCTGCCTGTCTGTCTGTTTGCCTGCCTGTCTACCCGCCTGTCTACCTGCCTGTCTACCAGCCTGCTTGTCTGTCTGTCTGTTTGTCTGCATGTTTACTTGCCTATCTACCAGCCTGCTTGTCTGTCTATCTGTCTGCCTGCTTACCTCCCTGCTTGTCTGCCTGCCTGTCTACCTGCCTGCCTGTCTGTCTGCCTGCCTGTCTGCTTGCCTTCCTGCTTGCCTGAATGCCTGCCTGTCTGTTTGTTTGTCTGCCTGTTTGCCTGCCTGTCTACCTGCCTGCTTGCCTCCCTGCTTGTCTGACTGCCTGTTTGTCTGTCTGTCTGCCTATCTGCCTGCTTGCTTGCTTGCCTGCCTACCTGTCTGGCTGCCTGCCTGCCTGCTTGCCTACCTGTCTGTCTGTTTTGTCTGTCTGTTTGCCTGCCTGTCTGCCTGCTTGTCTGTTTGTCTGCTTGTTTACCTGCCTATCTACCAGCCTGCTTGCCTCCCTGCTTATCTGCCTGCCTGCCTGTCTACCTGCCTGCCTGTCTGTCTTCCTGCCTGCTTGCCTGCCTGCCTGCTCGCCTGCCTGTCTATCTGTCTGCCTGCCTGCTTGCCTCCCTGCTTGTCTGAATGCCTGCCTGTTTGTTCGTTTGCCTGCCTGTCTACCTGCCTGCTTGCCTTCCTGCTTGTCTGACTGCCTGTTTGTCTGTCTGTCTGCCTGCCTGCTTGCTTGCCTGCCTGCCTATCTGCTTGCCTGCCTACTCGCCTGCCTGTCTGCCTGCCTGCTTGCCTCCCTGCTTGACTGTCTGTTTGCTTGCCTGCCTGCCTGCTTGCCTGCCTGTTTACCTGTCTGCCTGCTTGCCTGCCTGCCTACCTGCTCACCTGCCTGTCTGCCTGCATGCTTGCCTGCCTGCTTGCCTGCCTGTTTACCTGTCTGCCTGCCTGTCTACCAGCCTGCTTGCCTCTCTGCTTGTCTGACTGCCTGCTTGTCTGTCTGTTTGTCTGCCTGTCTACCTGCCAGCTTGCCTACCTGTCTACCAGCCTGCTTGTATCTCTGCTTGTCTGATTGCCTGCTCGTCTGTCTGTTTGATTGTGTGTCTACCTGCTTGCCTGCCTGCTTGCCTGCCTACCTGTCTGCCTGCCTGCTTGCCCACCTATCTGTCTGTTTTGTGTGTCTGTTTGCCTGCCTGTCTACCTGCCTGCTTGTCTGCCTGTCTACCTGCCTGCCTGTCTGCCTGCCTGCCTGCTTGTCTGCCTGTCCCCCTGATTCTCGGACATCTGCAATGCTCAGATGGGGAGCTACCCACCATCAAGCCTCTGAAAACAAACAGCGCGGCCAGAGCCTCCAACGAGCCCGTCGTAAAGCCGGGCCTCTGACAGCCGTCTCCTGTTCTGTAACCACACACAGCTGGTATTTCCAGGAGGTCTTCCTCGCCTCCTGGACACGGCCAGGGTTCAGGGAGAAAGAGAAACAACGGCCTCGTAATAGCAACCAACGAGAGACCACCAGAGCGTTCTTTTTACTGTTTCTGAAAGTTGTCATATTCTTAAAAACAGGGAAGGTATTCAGCATTTTAACGGACATAACTGGATATAACTGTATAACATTCAATTTTAATTTTTCATGTAAGCAAAGGGTCACATGTAATCCATGAATAAGGAGGCTCTGTTCTGTTAC
This sequence comes from Petrocephalus schoutedeni, assembly GCA_026780765.1. Lineage (NCBI taxonomy): Eukaryota > Metazoa > Chordata > Actinopteri > Osteoglossiformes > Mormyridae > Petrocephalus > Petrocephalus schoutedeni. The sequence continues at coordinate 540,056 of JAODKL010000052.1, forward strand.
TAGACCATAACAGTGACATTGGTGACCCTCGCAAATAGTTTGATGCATTTTGATTAAAGCCTGGCTTACTAGTTAGAGTTTAAGTGTACAACATTTACCACAACATACCTCTAGCAATATGATCTACTAACATGGAAAATTGTTTTCCTGGGAACTCAAAGGAGACCATCTTGAGAAGCCATCAATCATACAAGTTACACATTAATATGTTATTTGGTATTTAATCAGACCTAGGTTATATTTTGACTGCCTTTGTTATTATGTCTGTCATAAGTTGCATTAGTTTGTGCTTGGTGTAAAACCATATTAATAGCTATAGGGCATATAGAATGATTTAGCACACCATATGTTAATGCATACTACTTCTGAAAGGCTCAACAGCAGAATTACACATCCTGGTAACAGACGTCCACCTGCTATCATGGTAGGAGTTTCGTAACTTCTAGAATTATTGCAGCAATGTTTGAAACTCAGTAAAAATAATTATTTTTTCCTCTCACTAAGTATATTCATTATTAACAATGACACATTCCCCTTTTCTATGCTACATGATATACCCATGTAAATAAGGCAGTTTGCACAGTATATACACAGTATACCTCACAATGGCATCATTGATGTGTTCCATATTTTCCCAAAGTTTAGGTTTTTTTCTGAAAGGACATGGACACTGATGTTTTACATTCTGACTGAATCTTTTGCAACATTAGACTGTCATGTTCTGGATTTGTTAAAACCACTCAGTTACTCTGTCATATACTGTTACTATGAAAAGATCTAAATAACTATTCTTCCTTTTTGCATTTTACATTAGATATTAAATTATTGCTGTATGATGAGATGTCATGTTTAATTTACATTTAATATAGCATTTCATTTACTTAGCAGATGTCATACAAGTGAAGCAGATTGCTTTACAAGTACAGTATACAGCTGCCAAAGGGGTAACTAGGAGTAAGTGCAGCTAGGCTGAGCTTCCAATAAATGCCTGGTTATGACTGAATTTCAGCATTGGCACATGAACTATACATGGCAGCATAGTGATAACCTAGTGAGAGGGATATTGTATGAAAGACAAGGGCAAAGAAGAGCATTCGGGGTATGCTGGAGACCAGCTGAGGGATCACAGTTCAGTAGCTGGAGGTATGGCCCATGTGGTCGTGGAGCATACCGGTCTTTAAACGTTTCTATCATTAAGCTCAACTTATATCATTAACACTTTATTTGAGGGGGGCACAAAAACTTAGTAAGAACTCATTTCTACTGAAGTACAAGTGATGAACAAATACAGGTGCTATTTGAGATGAAAGCGGTGTCATAATTCCTTAATAACCAACAAATGTGATCAGTATTTAGCTTGTGTTATTCGTTATTTGTTCCTTCCTTAAGTAGTTCACAAGGGCTTACGGAATTGACAGATATAACAACAAATATTAATGATGAATTAACATGAGATCAGCATATAACTAAGACTTACTTTGTGGTTAATTAATACATAAGTAATAGCATAATACTATATTATTTGTGCCCCGTCAAGTAAAGTGTTACCCTTATATTGATAAAACCAAGAACCAAGCAAAAGTATAAAATATAGCAAATAAAATGTAGCAAAATATATTCAACAAACCAGTATTAAAGTATCCCCAGTATTTACTGTTAGCGTATAATATACCCATATAATATGTGTGCTGACTTCATCAAGTCCTTTAAACAATTAAATGAATCATATCATTAAGTGCAAATATACACTTAAAACCCAGATAAACACCTTTAAATATTTTCTTTAGTGACCTTTGCACATTACTATACAGTATGTGTCAAAACTGCTACCTGACGTTAATGAAAGATTAAATGTAACTGACAACATAAAACATACCTACCATTGTGACAAGACAGAAATTGTTAACGACTTGTTAACAGGTTAACAGGTCACAGCTGGAAATGGTGCCCTTTGTTAGATCAATTTACAGTCATTTGCTGATGGTGTTTTCTAGAACAACTTGCAATTTTTCACAGATTTTTGCTCCTGGACACTCCTGTAATCTCAGATTAAGTGTAATGCTTAGCGATATTACAGCTGAGGCCCTGCTTGAGACTTGACCCAAACGCAGATTGCAAGTTGATTCATGTTATCACTGATAATCTTGTACCCATCCATTATTAGACATGTGGTCTGGCCAGTCATGGTTTTCCAGTTTCTGAGGACTAGGGAATCCACTGTGGAATTGACTCCGTGGGTCAAGGGTGTTTATTGTGGACATCTGTTCTCAGTTAGAAGGCCACTGAAAGTACAAGTACACAGGGAAAGCTCCTCACACCAGAGGGAGCCTGCCTCCAGGGCTGTGGACATCCCCTCCCCTCCACCCAGTACGCCCTACAGAGCAAACGTCGAGCTTCCGTGGGGAGATCGTTTCGGAGCAGGATTGATGTTTTCCTGCCGACCAATCCTGGTTCTGGGATGTTGGGTTCACTACAGGCTGTGTTTTTCTTCCTGCTAGTGCAGTGGCCTCCCTCAGAATAGCGGTACCATTGGCTCTGTCCTAACAAACTCTTAAGCCCATGCGAGGCCACCTCAAAATCTGCCTAGTTCAGATAACTGCTACTCAATACATGTACAGATAGCTTATCGGTTGGGTAAATCAGTCCTATTATTTGAAGCATTTACAGAAACCCCTGACCTTTTTTCATACTTGATATGGATATGAACTGTCAAACTGACCAGTTAATTATTTTTTGGTGCAAGAAATGATCAGGATACTATGGTAAAGGGAGCATTACTGTTTTCTTAAAAATAGACCACTAACTCTTCAATCCGCGAAGACTGCCGCTGTTTTCTTGCCACATTATTCGTCAGCTTCCCTACCGGCGCTGAACTTGTGACCTCGATTCCCCAGGGAGTCCTCAGAGCTGAGCTGGAGAGCAGCCGTGTAATTTGGGCATCATCATGTTCACCTGTGTGGTCTCCGGCACACATGATCACGTGCGGCAAATCGCCGCAGTTGTCTGTCAGTCTGTCACGTGGGGGCGGGCTTCCGATTGTGGAGAATAATCAATGGATCCAGTAATGGTGAGTCTGGTTTATTAACTATTCTAGAGCGCTGGACAAGAATAGAATCCTCCCCTAGGATGTTTATTACACGGTTTTTCTTAGTAACATTCAAGTTGATGGCCTGGATCATGAATTTTTGCTTTTGACGCCTTAAGAAGATTTTTCTATCCACTTTTAGAAATTCTTGATTGTCCACCATTGGTTGACAGTAGGTAAAGTTACTGGTAATGATAAATTTTAAATATCTAAGTTAGTATATGTATTTTATAAATGAAAGTGGAAACTTATAAAAAAAATCTGAGGAGTTGCAACCTGAAAAGGATTCATTTTCCTGCTTTTCCTAAAGCAGTCATTATGCTGCATTACATATACTTTCATAATGCATTATGTTGCATTCATAAAGTACTATAAACACGGCTATAACTATTCATGAAAAGGCATAACACAGTATGGTCATGTGTATTATGCATTTTGAATGCTCTTTAAAGGTTTTATCTTCAATGCACTAAAAATATCTTAATGCATCATGCAGCCCAAAGCATCCTTAATTCTTATAATGATTATTATAATGCGTGTTGAAGGTATTTAAAGTGCATTATAGATAAGACCTTCATAGAGCAATCATAATGCATTATTATGAAATGTATTATGCATTTTTATAAATATTTATACCCGTGTTTATAATACTTTATGAATGTGTTACAATGAATTATACTGTATGAACAGTTAGTAGGCTTTATGAATATGGGCATCATGGAAAACATTTTATCTAATTTGTTAGCCTTTCTTTGGATAAATGGATAACTTACTCGTACAGTGCTGGAGATTTGACACCCTGTCAGATGAACTTTAACATGAGGTCATTGCCATGAAGTCATGTTGGATAACTCATATGCAAGATGGATGGATAATGCCAGTACTTGCCATTTTGAAAGCTTCCTATAGCATGTAATACTTAGACCAGGAAAGCTGAACTCAAGCAGCCACATTTATATTAGATGACGCAGCTGGCCTACTGTTAGAAGAAAAAGAATAAAAATGTACTTATGAAGATGTGTTTGCTGTTGATGATGAGCGTTTCTTCTGCTTTCTCCACTGAAGTAGAGTTCTGGTGTTTAAGAGCAAAGCGGGAACAGTTTAATTTTTTAAGTTCCCCCATAGCTGTCCCAGGGTGAATGTCAAAGTTAACTGCTTGCTTCCCGATAGTGTTAAGTCTCAGAAGAGCCAGCTTTGTAGCTAGACATACTGTGAAACTTCTCCTACATGTATGCAATGCATCATGGGAAGGCCCTGCCTTTGCCACCCAAGTGGATGCAGCGTAGATTAAAACATTGTACACCTTTGCAGGTCTTCAATGGTCCCTCATTCTGATAAACCTCACCGCTTATCTGTCTGTAAACAAATCCCATTCAGACCTGATGAGCTCGGAACAAGCTCTGGCCTCCGTATGAGTTTTAAAAAGCTAGCATTAAAACATCTTAGAATAAAGAATGTCGATATGAAAACATCTCACCTTTAAGGACAGAAAGGTGTCAAGTATACAAGTGCTTCACTTGAATAGAAAAAGAAGTCAACTATGCTTCAAGCTGGCTGGTATGTCCATGTTATAATACAGTGCAAAAATAACATTTTATTTAGCATAGGAAAACATTATTATGATAAGGTGCCATCAAGTCAGTATTGACTCCTGGTCACCATAGAGACAGAATTTCTCTTCTGTCAGGATCTTCAAGAGGAAAAGCAAGCCTATGCCTTGAGAGTGCCTCAAAGAAATCCATGTTTGCTAATGTGATAAACCTTGTGATCTGTAAATGTTTGCTGCAAACACTTCTCACATGTTCAAAGAGAAGCTTTTCTCTGTGTTCCATGACATTCCTGGATTAACAAAAAAAAGTTTTTCTTTTTTTGATTTCATTTTCATAATCTTTCTCTAATTTTCAATATCAGTTCCGGGATTTAATCAGATTAATAAAAATGGCTTTAGACTAGATAAAACAATCCAGTTAATGAGATAGACTGCTTCTTGATAATATTTTGGATGCTGTTTGGGTGAATTATAAAGTCACGGAGCTCTTTTAATGTTCAGGAATGCTATACCTTAACTGCACCTTTGTTATCCACCCATAGAACATTCAGTGCACCTTCATAATGCATTTATTATGTATTCATAAAACATTAATAAGGAGCAGGTAAATATATCTTAACATCCTAGCATACCTTAACAGCTTTGATATACATTACACAAACATTATATGATTATACGAGTATAATGCAAAAATATTGGGACACTTGGCTATTACACCTACCTGGTCTGCCACATTGTGGCTGAGTTCCTGTTATTCCTAAATGTTTCGACTTTGCAATGATACCACTTACAGTTGATTGTGGAATATCTAGCAGGGAAGAAATTTTCATATACTGACATATTGCAAAGGTTGTATCACTGAAATGGTGTGCCATGCTTGAATTCACAAATTCTTCACTATTGTTTGTAAACTGCATGGCTAGGTGCCTGACTTTATACACCTGTGGCAATGGGTCTTAATTAAACACTTAAATTCAATGATTATGAGGTGTGTCCCAGTAAAAGTGTTAGCTAGTGTTCTTTGTTTTTTTCCTTTTAAGCCCTTGACCATCTCAGCTTCTTGGGCTGCAGTTGGACAGTCCAAAAGCACGTAACATTTTGTTCTATTCCTCCACAGTTCGTCGCCAATTAAGATCGTGAGACAATGTGGCCTAATTAAGGCATAAATCACAGGCGGCCCTGGATGACCGCCACAGTGAAACCCGGAGAGGACAGCCAGCTTCAGCTGCCCCTTATCTAGCTATAGCTTATCGAGCTGTAGTTAGCTTGATATCAGCCTGTAACATGACTGAGTATACGGCTGCTATCTCGAGGTTTTACAGATGTGAAGGCATTATATTTAGCTGGGCTGTAATGGCACAGTGCATTGGGGGGCACACACGCAGAGATATGCAGAGCCTAATGGGGAAAACAGGCTCCGGCAATCAAACCGCAGCCAAAGAATAACATCTTAAAAAACGGTCCCAGCACAAACATTGGTCTTGTATTTTGGAATATATTAGAACATTCAAATTATTAAAATAGAATATTATGATTATTTAAAAATGTTACTTTGTCTTTATGTAAATTATATTCTAGAACATATACAATTAACCCTTAATTTAAAAGTGGAATTAATAATTTAATATGCTGTCCCAGTACATTTCAGAGACATTTAAACATACTACAAATGATACTATGTATACTGATACATATTGATACATAAGTAAAAAAAACATGCCAATTCCTACAGCCTGATTCTGTACTCAGGTAGATTCTTCACCTCCGCCCAGCGATCCGTGTGCATAGCTGCCGATCTTTTAATCCCCCGGATCCCCCTAAAGAGTGGGGCTTTGCGACATCAAGACAAACTCTCACAATATTTAGCTAAGGGATTTACAATGGAAAGCTTTTAACATATTTCTGCTCAAGATGATGACTGAAGGCCTTTATGCAGCTGGCCAGGTCAAGCTATCGAGTTTCGCGGCTGAGGTGAGCTTTAAGCGAACCAGTCTTGACATCAGAACTTTCTATCAATGTGGGCAGTGTGCCGCAGTGTAGTTCGCACATCTTGACAACAGTTTATTAATGCATTTTTTTTTTACAATTGCATGTATTTGTTTAGTTCCTGTGGAACCTAACATTCAAAATTTTGACTCACGGTTCCTTAGTGTGAAGTTAGGAAGTGGCTGGTCTGAGTAGCTTCGAGAACAAGTCGTGACACAGCAAATGCGAGTCTATCAGTCCATGCTGGTCATTGAGGTCATGTTTCTGATGATTATGCAGCACTCTTAGGTGCTTATCACTCAAGTTTGTTTGTGTTTTCTGACATATCTATAGATTTCTAACCCAAAGCAAAAGTGGCGATCATCGTGCAAGACAAAGAAATGTATACATGAAATACTAAAAATAGACAGATTTATCTTTTAAAGCACTATGTAGTGACCACTGCTATATATCTATTCATATACAAGTATTTGGACACTGAGAACGGAAAACCACCCAATTATTTTTGTTTTGTCATATTATTAGATTTTTCTGAGTAAGCTTGTTTACTCATGTAAGACATCACTGTCAATACTAAACACATGTCATATAGCATATAATGGTTGGATGGGTTTTATTTGCATATTTTGTGATGTGTTAGAGCCTGAGGGTTACTGAAGTGTGTATGTATCAGTATGTTACATGTAAACATGACATGGTTCTATTGTTATAAAAGATCAAAATTTGAAAAATAAGCTTCAAAATTCGGAACTTGCATCAGTTGTACAGTTTATTAAGAAAACCTGGCCAGGTGTCAGTGCCTGTTAACCCAGTAGTACCAGCTTTGTGCTCTGCTGACTGTCCCCTGCGTCAGGGTCATCCTGAGAAATAAATGTTCCCAAGTGAAGGGAAACAGGGCTGCTTTTTTCTGCTTTGGACACAGGTGCCCGACCGTCTGGCTCCAACAAGGGAACTGCTCACACTGTGTTTTTTTTTTTCTCCAGTCAAGGGCGCCGGCACGAGAAAGTTCTGGGAAAAAAGGAGCCAACGGGGGTGCATTGGCAGGCCTGGAGGTGGCACGCTAGCGGTGGCTTCCATGTGTTCTCTGGGTGCTGGCTAGTTGCGGACGTCAGATGTAGGGTGTGTGTGGCGGGGTGGACTGCATCCAGGTAGTTAAGATGGAATTTAAGATTTTAAGAACCCCGCCCTTGCTCAGGCGATGGCTATCAGCTCAACACTCCTGTGACATGCAAATATTCTGTAAAGATATAATCATTCGGCTCGGGCAGAGGAAGTTCAGCGGTCCCAGGTCTTAAGAAGGAACGGAGACATGAATCAGCAGGCATTTTGTGGTTTTATGATACAATCTCTCCATCTTCAGGCAACCTCTTTACCTTTTGGCGAGATGATCTAAACTCACCATTATCTAGTCGTAGTGTCTGAATATCGTGGCCAAGTGACACCAACGTGCACCTATCTAAATGGGGAGTCAGAGAGGTGCACAAAATGGACCGGGTTGTTGGCAAATATGTTGAGAAGTGGCCCATTCTGGGGTACTGTTCAATCTCTGTGTGAGCTTTTGTGTCACACTGTGAGACCTTTGTTAACAGTACTAATCAGGTAACGATAATCAAAAGAAAACTGCACAGATCCTTTCATATGTCATGGAGGTGTGTCACTAGTGTGGCAGTTTTTGTTTCGCTATCAGTCACTTCATCTCTTACTCATTGTGATCTTGTCTTGTTGGATGCACTATTTGCACTGACTGCACTGTAAGTAGCTGTGGCGAATTTCTAATTTTCTTTTAGTTTCTGCAAAACATTATGTACATTGTTAGCACTGAAAATTCAGGCCAGCTAAACCACCCAAAAGGTCCATTTTTTATTTATCTTTTTTAACTGAGGACCAGAAATCTGTGACTCATTTTCAGTCATTATTACCTTCAAATAAAATACCCAAATCATTTCACAAGAGTAGAAAGACAAATAAATGCCAGTGGTGACCACAGATTGTAGGAGTGGAGCACCAAGCTGTTGGTACAATTTATCTCTGCCTCAAAGATGCTTGTGAATATTTTCAGTTGTTGCGTAACTATGCTCTCTTGTGTTTTGCTTCGTTATAGCAGACTGTTAACTCTTTTTTCCAATACATGCTAACAAACAGACATCTCCTTAGCTAATTACAAGTGTTTTAAACCCCTTTAGCTAATGGAAAAGGGGACAGAATGAAACGAAACCATCTGGCAAAATAGACGGGGATTGGGTTTGGGGGTAACTGGGTTCATGTTTGGTAGGTAGGAGTCAGTGCTGTGGATCAGAGGAAGTGGTCAGCAGCCGATGGTACCTGGATGGATGTCCAGGTTGGGCCCAAGGTAGGATAGAGATTTACACTAGGCGCTTTTAGCCAACGCTTGTTACACCACATTATGTAATAAAACCATATTATGTAATAACTTACAAAATGTAATAAATTTTCACATTTTATAATAAACCATTAAATAGTTTACAAAATGCAAAAACACAAAATTTGGGAGATCTTACATAATGAAGTAAAAATCTATTACATTTCATCCAGTTATTACATAATGTGGTTTTATTACATAATGCGCCATTATAATGCTACATACAGCTGAGTAAGCAGGGTGCACCAGCCTCTGGAGCAATTGAGGTTAAGGGCCTTGCTCAAGGAACCAGTGGTGACATCACTTTGCCGACCACGGGATCGATCGATCACAGGCACAGAGTCCTAACCCACAGAGCCACATAGTGCTTGAGATGTGTATGTAATGGCACAGTATGGGCTGCACTCTCTCCTCACAAGAATGCAGAAGAACAGCCACTTTGAGGCCCAACAACCCACCCATCCATCTCCCGACCACTTAACCAGTACTGGGTTTCTGGGGCCTGGAGCCCATCCCAGACAGTACAAGGCACTACGCAGGGGACACCCTAGATGGGATATAAGTCCATCATATAGCATATAACTTTAAATATTAATGGTTAATTGCTTTTTATAAACCTGTAGATTTTGATATCACTGTCTAGTGCAAAATACATGTGTATCGACAAATCATACAGATTATGTCATAATTTATATATATGTGAAATGCATTATCCAAGATGACAAGGACACTATAAAAAACCTATGATGCATGCAACTTAAGTTGACCTTAAGTTGGCTTTGGAAAACCATCACATAAAACTCACCAGAGAATAAAGCATTCTATCTGTCAGATTATCTTCTGTTTAAACCATATGGCTGTTGGTAGGTTTTTGGGATCAGTCCAGATGTTTGTGAAAACCACCCATTTGGCTGACGTAGGAAACTGTCACGATATAAATGCTTTATGAAGTGGGACCTTGCGGAATGCTATTTGTCAGGCTAGCTTATGGTAATTACAGTCGAGTGGAGCAAGACGTGTGTTTGTGGAGGGGAGCATTTGGGCTGTATTTATAAGCAGTTTCTGTGGCGACGTCCGATTGTGGTACCAGACTCTACTAAGAGTTAATCCGGAAATAACACCCTCTGTGCGTCAAGCTTGGTTTCTATTGTTATCCAATCCAGATAACAAAACCTGAGTTATGGAATTTAATAATATCGCCGAATACTAGGCATTTTTTACTTTAGGAAATATCCATCCATCCATCCATTTTCCAACCCGCTTATCCTGTTCAGGGTCGCGGGGGGTCCGGAGCCTATCCCGGA
>JAODKL010000052.1:589223-604580 GCA_026780765.1 Petrocephalus schoutedeni
TCTCTTCTTAGCGAATAAGAGAGAGTAGGAACAGAGACAGGAGTGGCCATGAAGGACTTTCCTAATATTGTGGAAGGAATCAAAAATGAATAAAGAGATAGTGCTTTGAAAGCATTTGAATGCCATGACAACTAGGAACAACCTCAAATTTATTCCAAACAGTTAGAACACATTGTGCAAGAGCGTCAATCATCTATTATGTAGCCCCTGAAATAAATGCAAAAACTGAGCCCGTACAAAGGCTTCCAAAAAGAGCCGGACATTTGTCTACATCTCTGCCATTGTCCGCAGCTTAGCAATCGGTTTGTATTTGTGTTTGCCTGGGTCCGACCACCCAGGATGCGCGAAAGACTCGCTGAAAACGTGAAACATTGTCAACCACATCACATAGGCCCACTAGGCAAAGAAACAACGAGCAAAGCCCAACGAAACCAAAACACAAATCAGGAAAGATAAGTGTTCGAAAATAAAAATCAGGTTTCTTCCAGATGGGAAAATGTTAGCCAGTACTATAAAAACCAGCAATTAAACATGAATGATTCTCGTTCTTCAATCTGGATACAAAGGCAAATCGTTTTGAACAAAAACATCTGTCATATGAATAAATATAAATATTAAGAAACATCTAGCAAAATGAAATATGTATTCTGGGAACTTGACTTATTAAGAACTCAATCGAATAAAGGTTAACTGTAATTATCGCTATAAATGGCAGGTCTCTTGATATTCGCAGATGCATTATTCATTTTTGTAGGTTAGATATGCAATCACGACCACGGTACTGTGTTGAACATAGCTTGCCAGCAGCAATAACGATGAGAACAGCAGCAGCAACAACAACAATTCTTCTTATTATTATTATTGTACAACATGGTTGGATCAATTTGGACGTACATATGGTTTAATACTTCATATATTGTATATCAGACATGATAATTTAGCCTACATAGGCCAATCAGAATGTACGCGCATGCATAAGTGCGAAACTAATTTATTGATAATGCGCTTAAATTTATTTCTGAACATGCAAGAGTTAATGCTCTTAAAACGACACTTAAGCTAAAATATTGACTCTAACACAGACCCGCTCTCTGGATTTTCTATACTTTTTTATCAGTGTTCTTTTTCTGTCTGTTTACTTGATACTTGGATGTATTTGTCAAATAAATCTTACAGCTGATCTCAGCTGAGCGCTTACTTTAAAGTAATTTGGATGTAAATGCTGCAAGAACACGTCACTCCCCATATTTACATTTAATTGATGCTTTACGCCACCCGTCACATTCAGAAGTACCAATAGCAATAGGTGCGAATCAGACTAAAACCTGCAATTTCACATCAGCAAGCACTGTCTTCATCCACTTGACTCCGAAGACCCGCCCACGCGTGGACAGGCTTTTTTTTTTTGCTTTATATGATTTTTTTTCCATTTCAGGTTTATATGTCGAGAAAAACCTTATATGGACTGATCAGCCCGGTAGAGCCTTGTTTCCACTTGGCAAGCGCCAGCAGCAGAGCTCCTTTTCACATCGTTAACAGTCCCGCTGGACCAGGGCTGATTCCTTCACTGCTCTATTAGCCAAATGGCCAGTGCTCAAATGGTCATTCGCCTCAACGGTCGCTAAATCGATGCCTGTACATCTTCAATCCCATTCACGTAAAATCTAATTCCCTGTTCCCGTGCTCCACAAATTTCGGATTATCAAACTGCCCGCGCAACTCGATATATTTCCGCAAAAATGTCGTTGACAAACACAAAGACTGGCTTTTCTGTGAAAGACATACTGGACCTTCCCGATACAAACGATGAAGATGGATCTATCGCGGAAGATGCAGAGGAAGATGCGGAGGAATCTGAAGTAACGGAGACAACTGAAGTCTTGCGTAAAAGTCCCGTGGAGAAGGTTAAAAACCTGCCTATTAAGAACCACTTTCACGGTCATAGCGATAACTGTTACACAAGATGGCTTGCCGCTACGGATGCAATTCATTACTCATGTGAGTACCTTTTACAAAAATCTTTCTTAATATTTTAGTATTCATCCACGGCAACGTTTGCAAATAAGTACCTTGCGTTATAACATTTATAAAAACTGTAAGAGTATTAAATTAATTACTCCGCCAGTAAAAAAGTGCCAATTTGCACCTTTGAGGGTACAATTACTTGTCACTGGGGCTGTACCCTGGAGGGTCTGCCAATTGTACCCTAGCTGTAAATAAATGTACCTTTTAAGATACAAAAATGGACTCTGGGGGACATTTTCGTACCATTAGGGGTACTTTATTGTTCTTTGTACCTTGGGGAATACACTGCCAGGGATGTAGCCTCTTTTCTGATAGTGTGTGAAGACTGGTAATAATCCCCAAATAATCAGTAGGAGAACCGTTTTCGTTTTCCGCTATTAGAAAGCTAAATTATGTGTTTTATTTCTAGAATATAACGGTAACTCTGCATATTTAAAGTGAATTGCCTATTAATTCTGGCTCAAAATTATAATAAAAAGCCAAGCAGAAGATGCACTAGTCACATAATATTTTCCACAAAGACTTGTTTTTGTGTTATATTGTTTAGAATATGGGGTTTATTGCGTTATTTCTATGCATGACTCATTGCTGCTATTTATATCTATAACCTGTATAGCCTAGGCTAAAACGCATTGATAGAATTTATATTTATATTCTACCTGAAATTCTATGGAATACTAAATCAGAGGGAGAAATTTCAATTTTGCAGTAGTATTTCTGGGTGTATGTATATGAAAGAATCGTATGTGGTCAGTAAATAGTATTTAAAAACATTATCAGTGTTTTTTCCCCATCCAGTGCATGGTCTGACAGCCACTTCTCATCGGGACTTATCTGACAAGTCTCCGGAACCTTCCGCTGACGAATCGCAAGACAACGACAAAGAAACTTCAAACAGCACTGGTGACTCGGGCAAGAAGAGGAAGAGACGAGTTTTATTTTCCAAGGCGCAGACATATGAACTAGAGCGGCGATTCCGGCAGCAGCGGTATCTCTCGGCGCCCGAAAGAGAACACCTTGCTAGCTTAATCCGCCTGACTCCAACACAAGTGAAAATCTGGTTCCAGAATCATCGGTACAAAATGAAAAGAGCTCGGACCGAAAAGGATATGGAAGTGGGCCATCTCCACTCCCCAAGGCGTGTAGCTGTACCTGTTTTAGTGAGGGACGGCAAGCCTTGCCAGACTCTAAAAGCGCAGGATTTCGCGGCCACACTTCACGCTGGGATCACTTTGTCGGCATACAGTGCACAATCCCTGCAGCATATGCAATATACAGCTCACTATAGCTCTGCCGCCATATCACCATTTCCCACAGCGCATCAGCTGGCGCAAAGGCAGCAGTGGACTTGGTGAACCATTGATGCTTCGTCTCAACTTTACAAGGCGGAAACAAAGACTGCGTTTTTGAACTTTTAACCTCTATTTCCTATTTTGGGGACTATATGAACGCCCGGTTTACAACGTTTTACATCACAAAGACTGGGTTTAGATAAGCGAATGTCAATGCTCGTATTATCATTTTATATAGTAAATTTATGTGTTGTATGTAAGTTTACTCTTCGCGTGACTCGTGTATTCTGCACGTGTACCACTTTAAATTAATCAACATTTTGTAAAGAAACACATGTGCTCCTTTCTATTAAATCTACGTATTTATGGTCATGAATGATCCTGCGGTTTTTAAAGCTTGTTTAGTTCATCTTCTTTTTGCAAAGATATTAATGGTATTTCCTTTTCATTAAGCTCAATATGACAAACACACACTTCAGAAAAAATATGACAAGCCCTTTCTGGATATAAAGGTGTATATTTTATAGTTAAAGTGGGCATTGACTAATGAAATTACAGCTTTTACTGCCGATTAAAATAAAACATTACCGTGTTTCAATGCTTAAATAATCCCGGCGTGACTGACTATATGTTGCATGAGGTTGAAACTTCGTTTTTATTAGGCTATATGTAATGTGAATTGCGCGACGCCAAACGTATGCCTCTTAGTTTTAAATAGTAATTAACGGCTTTTGTGCTTTGCATGCTAATAAACACTAGGCTTGCAGGACCTAGGGATTCACTTATGGTCAAGACTGTTTTTTAGATATGTATCCTGCAGATTTGAATTATTGTAAGTCATGTCAGGCATGGGAGTGACATTGGTCGGACTGGCATTTTAAAAACTTGATTCAATGTGAATCGTCATGTGCTAGATTAGGCAACTCTGATTACTGATTTGATTACTGATTCAGTTAAATTTATTTTGTATAGCCTCATCCCATTTGTATGTAGCCAGTCATCCGTAAATAAAACAAAACGTATTAACTATAGTAAGCTATATTGCTATATCGATAGGCTATATTGATACCTTATTACATAGAATTAAATAGAATAAATGTATTGAGGTTTTTAGACATTTGATTGTTTTTAATCCAAAGTCTGACTTTCGAATACTTTGCATTCTTGCACTATGTCACACAATAATGATAAATTTAAATTCGGTTTCTGGATTTATTCATTCATCTGTCTGTGTCAGGTTAAATCCAGAAGGTAGTGTAATAGGATCGTCATCTGGACCGTGTACTTCTGTTCCGGCAGATGCTACCTGCTTAACCCGATTTACAGAGCAAACTATTCAACTGAAAATTGTTAATTATTTCCCGAATTCTATGCCTAGGGGCCTGTGTGTGTAGGTTTAATGCACCCACAATTAATTTTGGACTGAGGGAACTCTTTTCATGAGACTATGTGAATGCTATGTTTAATTTCCTTTTTTTTTTTATTTGAACGATTTCAAGACTTTTTTAACAACTCTTGTGTAATGCAAATAATTTAAACTATCGAATCTGAAAATGGATAAAATAATTATATACAATGAAGATTTTTAGTAGGTTTTGTAGTAGGTTAATGGTAACAATATAATTAAGATAATAAAATTAAATATCCCATACAGATTTAAAGAATTTTCTAAATTAATCCGTGGGGTGCAGCGTTTGTAAATAAAATGGTTGCATATAAACGCTTTTGAATATAACGCTATATATAACTTGATGAATGTCACCGAGGGAACATCATGAAATTAACGCCTGGCCATGTCTGACCTATTCTTATACACTAATCTGCCCATTCATTTTGGGTGTGCACAGAATGTTCTACTATGTTCTAATGGCGTCGTTTGGATGACGTTCAAGTCAATAACACATGTTGATTCCTGCGTGTGGACCTAACCGAGCCGCCCCTATATTTCCGCGCTGTGACAGACCAGTTTTGTGTAGTCAATCGTTGCTCAATATACAGTAGACGACACAAAAACCGCACAAAGCCGAGAGGTTGGTTGTTGTAGATGTAAGAGGCGTGCATATTAACAAGTAGGCAGCGGGAGTGCGCAGACAGTGTGAGAGGGGATGCGGAGAGAGAGAGAGAGAGAGGGGGGGGGGGGGACTGTCAGTTTCTGCTTGCTGTTCAATTGCTTCGTCTGGTCTAGTGCATCCCAGAGTTTGGGAGAAGACGTATCCTTAGGTTTTGTTGTGCTTGTCGGTTGGTGACATTGTGGTCCTCGTTGTACACGTTGTATTCCATATGGACAGCTGGGCCAGGGAAGGCGGAAAAAAAAGATCCCTCACAAAACCCAAATTGTGCCGTGCTTTTAAATGCAGCTTTGTTGTCTCAAAGAAAAAACGAATAACAAATTCGTGCTATATCTATTCTGGGGAAAAGAAAAGCCATTCACGGACAACAGGGAGTTCTTCTTCTTTGCTATAGCGATGGCTATAGCAACAACGGGCCTCTCATTTCCCTTACGTTATCGCTGCTTTCTGCGCTGAAAGAGAACAATTATTGTCTGTTCCCAACAATCTTCATTCATTGTGCGATGACCGATTTTAGAACTATTAGTTTCTACCGCATTTATATCCTGTTTGCGTTGTATGCTTTGATGGGATATTCCAGATTCAACGCAGACAACTAATAACTGAATAAGGTGCTTTTACAAAAAAAGCAAATGGCTGTGCCTCGACCTGTGATTTTAAAATTTAAGTAATTTAATGCATCTACCCTATATTGCCTATGTAGACTACGTGTTTACAATGTGTTGAATAGGCCCATGTTCATTAAAGTTTTGTCTAGGTTCCCCCGATATATCAAACTGGTGACGACCATGGACTATGTCGGCCAATATATATATATAGGCCAATTTCATGTCATCATAAGACACGTAGTAAGCCTCTCACTAAACGTAAGACAGCCGTTTAGCGACGTTTTCTCCATTTCATTATAAACCGTATAAACCATATCTTTAGAATAACAGCAGGCACTACTTAACTCCCCAAAATCCATTTTTACATCCGAATAGTCAGAATCGTCGTACCAGGTATTTAATTCTGTTATAAAACTTATTTCATGTTAGTATATGTTACATGCAGGTTCACTGACTACTGACTACAGTTGTCTAAACTGGACAATTATCACTTAATTCGATTTAAGGGAGATTTGGCTCACTCGATATTTATTTATTTATGTATTTATTTATTTATTTAAAAAGCAAGAGATATACAACATTTTATATAGCTGCCAAAGTGTTCCAAATTCACGTTAGAATATCCAAGACAGTAAGGCTGGAAACTTATCTACAGAGCTCTTCAATGCAAGATGTATATCTCTGCATCATTGCATTTTGTGCTTACAAAGGCTGTGACGATTAGATTGTGACGAGCAGGCTATCCCATAACTTAAAGACAGTTGCTGAGTTATTATTATGGTTGGATTTGCCACGCAGTTTTAATGTGGAGTATAAACCCACTAACCGTATGAAAAATACAGACTCACTGCCATTTCGCTAATATACCACGAGATGGAGCCAGAGACCGTTATATACGTTTGACGATTTGGCTTGGATTGTTTGAGCTGATATGAACATCTTGCAGTCATTGTACCCAGTCAAGCCAGCAAGTACTTTGAAACAATGTAGATGATTTTCAATGTTAATTTAATTACTTTTAAAGTAATTACCTTTTTACTATTAAATTACTTTTTAAACGTTTATTTATTTTTACTTCATACATAAAAGGAGATTTATCAAATGAGGTCATGTTTTGGGTAACATATTACCTAAAGCTGTCTTCTATAATGCATTATAGATACCTTTATAATGCACTGTAATGGTCAGTAAGAACATTAACAAAGCATTGCAGCATCTTATATGGGCAGTCATAAGGCATTATAGTGTTGATTATAATACTTCATAAGTTCCAATGAAGCTGTCATCTGTAATGCACCAGAGATACCTTCATAATGCATTATAATGATGGGTATTAGCGTTAAGGATGCTTTGTACTGCATTATGAATGTACCTATAGTGCATTGTTGATGAGAGCTTCATAAAGCATTCATAATGTATAATAAAATGGGTGTAATGTGTTACACCTTTTTATAAATATTTATAGCCATGTTCATAATGCTTTATGAATGTATTATAATGTGTGATGAATGAGATTCATAGATTCTTATAGACTTGGCATTGTTCCTTGGCACATTGTAACTGCAGTTATGAATTTTTTGTAGAGTTCTGTAAGGACATGTCCCTATCCAAATTCATATCAAGGTTCAACAAGCCAAGCATTTTTATGGGCCTCTCGGAACCATGTTTTATTGACCTGAATTGGCAGAGTATGGAACATCTGTTGATCTGCTCTATTTATGTCAGTTATCGATGAACCATGTTCAACCACAGGCCTGCCATTAGCTAAAGGTCTTCTGGGTGGAGGTCCATTCCGGGTATACATCAGATGATGATGAGCACTACAGCAGTACCATTTTTTCTAGAGGCACTTAAATATTTATGTCTTGCCCACTGTTATGTGCACAATTCATTTTTAAGGTGTGACCTTAAAATTCTCCTTGTATCTGGCTTCTCTTCTACACTATGATACGAATTTACCAATCTACCATTACCAAATCAACTAAGGATCATAGTTTAATCATATAGTCAGTCCACATAAAGGAATCCCTGGTGTATACATACCCAAGCCTTGTGCTCTGTGCTGCCTGGCATAGGTTCAAAGCCCCTCACAACCCATTAATAGATGATTGTGAATAGATGAATGATTATGTAAGTAGTGTATTATTTGTAAATCTCTTGTAATGGTGTTTGCAGAATTAGTTACATTCAGTTCCATATTGAGAAATTTATCTTCACTGGACACATGAGAGGGCGCCATGGTACCACTGAATATTGGGTAACACTTGAGGGAGCACAAATAATGCAGTGTTATGCTTTTATTTATGTATTAATTAATCACAAATTCTCATGCTTGCTCATCATTAATAAATCGTGACTCATCTTTTATCTCAAGCAAGAACTATATTTGTTATCATATCTGTTATTTATGTAATCCTTTATGAACTACTGAAGGAAGTACTGTAGGAACAATTAATGAATAAAACACTGATCTCATGTTTGTTTACCATTAATGAATTGTGACATCATTTATCTCAAGCAGTTACTTTATTTGTTACTAGATCTTTTAATTCTTAGTGAATTGCTGAAAGAACTATTAAGGAACTATTGAAGGAACAAGTAATGAATAATGCAAGCAAAATACTGATGTCATGTTCGTTCATCAGCTTTTATAATAAGTAGCAACTATACTTGTTCATAACTTGTACTCAGTAGTAACTGAGTTCTTATTAAGTATTTGTGCCCCTATCAAGTAAAATGTTACTGAATATTGTTTATGTCTCCAAAATTAAATCCATGCACAGGGATTTTTTTTGCATAGCATATGATTTATTTCATAATGTGCTTCTAATATTCATATACTGAATAGTTTCATTTTCATTTACAATGAAAAAGGAATCTATTAATGTATTAAATGTCTGTGGGTTCTTTTGCATTGTGCTGGGTGATGCCTGAATTAAGATGCTGAAAACATTCATTACATAAATTTCACATTTAGGAAACATACTTTATGATTACAAAAAAGTAACGTGACATTTAAAAATCATCATAATGGTCACAAAATAGATTATAAGCACTGGTTGTTTTTTGAGCATCACATTTTTGTTTTTATTAAAAAAACCTTTCCATTAACAGATACAGTCATATTATTATTATTATTATTGGGTTTTAAATGGAATTGAGGAGCAAAATGACAATACTCTGCAGCTTTATCAAAAGATTCATACAGAGTATAACTCATCCAGGGTGTATTATACAAAAATAGGATAAATAACTCTTTTTGGAGAGAACATGTACTACAATGTGCAGCTGAATTCATAAGTGGCATGTGCCCACAAGTTACCTGACCTTTAAGCAATCATCTACAACTACTAGCTGATGGAGTATTTCAGTGTGTACACAAACAGTTTGATATTTTCTGCTGCTGAAAATTGTGCATAGTTTCTAAGAGAAAGGCAGGTATCATTTGAAAGAAAAAGAAAATAAAAGTTGGTCACTTAAGAATAGCAGAAATTTCTTAACATGTTACCTGGAGTGAGTTCTGGCCAATATTATTCATTGCATGAATATTTTATTTTATATTTTGTCTTTAGAGGGATGACTTTACAGTCAATGTTACAGAATGTGAGCTGTTACTTTCAGGCTGTTTATGATGCATGGCATTTCTTTGGGGCAGAGGTAGGCAGCCATGATCCTGGAGTACCAGTATCCAGCAGGTTTTCCATGCTGCCTGGTCTCCAATGAACCGCACCTGACTTCAGGAAGATAGTAACTCACCAGGTACGTTTGAAAACCTGCCAGATACCAGCACACCAGGATCAGGGTTACCTACTCCTGCTCTAGGGAGTCATAAAATTTAATTTCTTTGAACATTAATGAGGCTTGATACAGGGGAATAATAGGGGTTGAGTTGTGGTCTCATGATATCAGGATTATTGTTTCATGTGTCATAAACAAGACAACAGTGAATTTATGTTTAAACAAGAGGTTGTACTATATATAAAATCAGTGGTGCATGCCTGTATGTGGGATGGAATCGGGATCATTCTTACCATGTTTTGGTATTGATAATTTTGTTACTGAATATGAGGGTATTGATGGAATGGTTCAAAACTTCAGGACACACAGTCCTTGTTTCAACTTAAGTGTAGAATGTTGTCTGACGGGCAAAACATCCATCCATCTATTTCCTGTACCCACTTGTCCAATGAAGGGTCACCAGTGAAGAGGCTGTGGAATTACGGAAACTACCTTTCTCAGAGTATTTTTTGTTTTGAAGACTTGTGACCTATGTACATAAGTCTATCTACCACTACCACTAACTAAGACTATCTACCACAGTGTTACCTCACTCCTTTTTGGAACAATGACATGCTATTTTCCACTAAAGGTGTTCATTTCAAACCACTTGGTGTCACCATAGTTTTACATTTCACTCCTTTATTCCAAGTATCCTAGATCCCAGACAGCTGAAGAGTCGAGAGCCGCTGGTTTCTGTTCAATTCTTCTGGGCCCATTTGTTGTCAATGAGATGTTGTTCATCTTGTAGAGCACAAATGAGTCATGAAGATATACCGACACTGTCTGGCCAAAAAAAAAGTCACTGCATTATAAAGTCACCATTTGAATTAAAATCAGCAAGTACTTAAGAGCCAATAACTGGATCATTATTACAGCTCAGCAACGTTATGCAGCAATAAAGTGAAGTCAGCTGACTACCAGAATCTACTGAATGGCCAGGTTATCCCATCAACGGATTCTTTCCTTTTCTAATGGCATGGACTTTTCCAGGATGAGAATGCCAAGTATCATCAGGCTCAAATTGTGAAAGAGTTGTCCAGGAAGCATGAGGAATCGTTTTCACACATGACTTAGTCATCACAGAGTCTTGACCTTAACCCCACTGAAAGTCTTTGACATGTGCTGAAGAAGACATTATGGAGTGGTTCAACTCACCTGTCATCAATAGAAGGTCTCGGTGAAAAAAGAATGCAAAAAATGTTGAGATGTTGCACAAGCACGTGGAACGTCATGACAAATGTGCACCATGAAAGGTGGTGAAATGAAATATTGAACTTTTGTTGGCAGTGAATTTCCAGTCCATGCAAATGGGTCCCTAAACAATTTTGTTTATAAATCAGCAGACATTTATGGGTTGTTTTTTGCAGTGGCCTATCATCTCATTTGAATGTCTTCTGCTTATAATGAATGTAATGTAGTTATGTGAAGGTATTGTAAATTCTTTATTTTCATCTGTAAGAACATCGATATGTGTAAGAATCTCAAAGCATATCTTTTATATTAAGGGACCAAATGAGACTATAGTATTTATGGAAGACAGATTTTCTATACCCACTTGTCCCATACAGGGTTGTAGGGGTCCAGCGCCTAGCCCAGAAGCTACAGGCACAAGCAGAAAATAACCCAGAATGGGGTCTATTGCAGGGCACACACACACAATCATTCATACCTAGAGACAATTTGGAAACTCTAATGCACCCTAGCATGTTTTTGTAGGGTGTGGGAAAACCAGAGAACCCAAAAGAAAACCCCATGGGGAGGCAGAGAATTGAACCACAGCTCCAGAGGTCCCAGGTAACAGCAGCTGTTAGCTTGGGTTATCTTGCGGTTGTGGGAAATTGTAATTTATGACCTTTGCAGCCTGATTTGAGTGAAAATGCTCATAGGATAATAAACACTGTATATTTGTTATCTATTTTTTCACAAATATTCTATTCCCCCCTGACTCTGGCCAGGATGAGCAGTTATAAAAGTGATACAAATACTTTATACTATAGACATCCAACACTTACACTAGAAGAATCGCATGTCACACTACACTGAGGGTCTGTTTCCCGATTGACTTTCCCCGCTGGACTCCTACTTATCTGGTCTGACTTTTTCTGTTATTTTCATTAACTTTGGACTATTGACCTGGATCCTCTCCGTATTCCTGTCATTATAGCTAAAAATATGTTTTCTAAAAAGGCAACTCAATGGGAAAGTAATCTCAAAATCATTTATCGGACATTTCATTGGTCATTAGCTCATGGGGAGTTTCTAATTACTTGTTAGCAGATGATTAAATGATTTTTCTGGAATGTATTTTGAGAGGAATAGGTGGTACCTATTCCTTACAGGATGATATCCTAAGAATGAATGAGGTAATAACATACATCTGTCATAAGAACAATATACATTGGTGTTGCGATGCTTCCAGATCAATGATACCTGACTCTAGATGCACTGCAAATATTGACTGCTGCTTATAACCTTACTAGAAAATGGTAAACGGATCACTTATAACAAGGATATGTTTTCATGGCTTGTGATCCATGAGCTCCCTTAGCTTCAGCTTAAAGTTCGTACAAAAACTCTCTGTTTTAACTCTTCTTTAATGTGAAAGTTATGCAGATATACTGTTCAGTGCCTATATAAAGATACCTCATTTGAATAATTCAGTGTTGCAGCATTGTAATATATAGTTTTATATGTGTGTGTTTTCAGTGGATTATTATTTGTTTTGCTTTTGTAATTAAAAATAGGTTCTGCACTGTCCGAGTCCTAGCTCAGTATTATACATATTAACATTATCAGTATTTCAGTAATCTCATATTTTTGACAGAAAGTATTTAATGCAGCTTTTATTCTGCTACAGGCTCGTTTTTGTATTCGGTTATGATAGAGTTTTAAATATACAAATAATATTTTGCAGCACCACTCTTCTGTCAGGTGGTGAGTGCTGTTGGTTTGACAATTAAACCGGAGCCCCCTAAATGTAGGAAGAGCTCTGTGCTGACTTTATGCTCACTTGGTCTGCTCATGCTGCCTCTACGCCAAAGAGAGCAGAGATGTGTTTACGTGAGACCCCTGGGGGAGGGAGGCATTGTCCTGGTGCTGTTGCCATAGCGCCAGCATTATGGGGTCTCACCTGGCTGCCCTTCTGTGCACCTTCAAGGGCTCTTCACTGCGCTGTTACATCAGCGCCCGATTCTCCTGGGATGTAGCTGTGTGCTCAGCCCACAGTGGGCTTCAGCGTGCTTCACTTATTTACGTGCATGCGTCTAAGTGACCCATGTGTGTCTTTGGATCTGTCAGACTGTATCGTTTGCTGACTGCACACACTTTTATCCTATCCTGCGTGTGCATCCGTAGCTGCAGGTAGGAATCCAACATAAAGTGATTAGTGGAGAAATGTGTGCCTGTTTCATATCGAGTAATTTGTTTTACTGTAAATTTTACCATCCCTCTTGCTCTCTCTTACACACAACACACACCCACACATGTATACATAAAACATAATTTCATTAGACAAAGGGGGGTGGTGGGCCTCTGTGCCGGAGGGTTGCTGATTCGAATTCCGTCCTTGGCAGGACAGTCATATATCTATCGGGCCCTAAGGCCCTTAAGTGAGGCCCAAAACCCACCAAAATGCTCCATGTTCTCAGACCCCAAGCTTCATATATATATATATATATATGACATATGCGTGTCTGTGTGTCACAAAGTAGAGTATGATATGTGAAAAGAAACGTTCAAATGCAGCTCTCCAAATGGTAAGTAAAGCACCATTTCATTTCATATACACATTTTCACCCACACAGCAAAACTGGTCTCTCATATTTAGCATAAGATTGTTGTCCATTGATGAACATAAGATTCATGTTTTTCATTTTTATTCAACCCAGTTGCACTATATGAACAGAGATCTTCCAGTTTGTGCATATGCTTATGTCACTAATTGCTCGTTAACTGCTTCACCTGATCAGGAAGCAGCTTGACTTTCTGTTGTCAGATAAGCACAACTGTGGAGCGCTTACTCTGTGAGCATAAAGGACAGTGGCGCACACTCAGTGGCTTGACATGTGTCAGACATTCTGGATGGGTGCCAAAGGTCACAGGTCAGTGACACTGAGCACAGTCTTCACCATGCATAGGGCATGCTCCAGTACCTGCAACAGACTACTCCGCTGGTGCCTGCTGGTCTCGACCCTTTTTGAGAGTGGGGCCCTCTGTCTCTCCCAAATACTCCAGGAGCACAGTGATGTCTGTCATGAGAGGGGGACCCTGAAAGAAAAGGCCTTTAAAACAGAAGCTTAAGTAGGTCTGATTAGTCTATAATTCCTGATCTACTGGGGCACTACATTCAACGAAAAGGAATGTGATGATTGCATGGATCCAACCAGAGTTTTAAAACCTTTTTAAATATAAAGGATAGCTGGCAGTCGAATGGAGAGTTTGATAAAAATCTAAATCCTGTATGTTTACTCCATTTATACCAGATGTACTCCAAGTAGCTTACAGTAGTCACTGTGTGCCTGTTTCTATTGCCAACTGTCCTATTGGATACTGTGTAGCATGTAAACTTATGAATCCAATGGTAAACGTAACCCCTCGGTAATGTAAGACATGCTGTATTCTGCTTGCACCATCATGTCCATGACCAGCTTTGACTACAAACAGGGCGCTTTCTTCCAGGTGCTTCCACTGAGAAAAATCTCATTTTACAAGTGATGCTGAAATTGATGTGTCACAGCCTGATGCTCTGTGCTGCCCCCGAGCTACCCCATGACCCAGGATAAGCAGTTTGAGGATGATTGGATGAATGGAAGAAAGGAAGGACTGAAGGAAGGAAGAAAGGGTGGGAGGGAGGTTTAGTGCTGACAAACTGGTTTCAGTGCGACATGCAGCCTGAGTAATGCATTTATTAAGTTAGCTCCTGTCTATTTTTGTATTTTCTTCTTAACAATTTAGCCTCACTGTCCTCTGAAATGATGAAAGCAATCATCTCAAGCTTCTCTCCAAGGGAAAATGGGTGCAGGAGGTGAAGGCTCAATTAATCTTCACGACCTGAGTGTTTCTGTGGTTTGACAAACTGAATCATGACGAGCCCTTATGAGAAATGAGCTCCAGGAATCGATTTGATTGAGTTGTTGCCACTAAGAACCAGCTTCATAATTTCATGATAACAAATGGTTGTACACTGGAGGCCAGTGTCAGCAAGAAGAACTCAAACCTCTGACATCCAAGCCAAAGCACAAGATCCTTCATTATATATTTTTTCCTGGTACATATATTCAATGGCATGTATAATACCTTGCATTGTAGGCAGTAACCTCGATAAGATTATCCTGGTTTCTGCAAATCTATAAGGACAACAGCACTTGTAGAGCACACCGGAGAAGACATGGTTTAAGCTTGTTCCATATTCTTCTTCCTCTGTTTGCTCTTCTTCTTCTTTTTCATCTTCATCATCATCATAATTAGAATAATTCATTGTCAGGAGGTGGTACAGTGGTTAGTGCTGTTGCGTCACACCTCTGGGCCCTGGGTTCGAGTGTATGCCAGTGTTTGTCATGGGGTTCCCTCTGGTTACCATTCCAT
>JAODKL010000052.1:611295-621529 GCA_026780765.1 Petrocephalus schoutedeni
ACACACACATATATATACATATGTGAGTGTGTGTGTATGTGTATATATATATATATATATATATATATATATATATGTGTGTGTGTGTGTGTGAATATCGCAATGACTTTACAAGTTTACAATGGAAAATAAACAAGTAAAGCAAAACAATTTAATAGTTTTGCTTATTTGTCAAATGCAGGATCAGCGAATTATGACGAGGAGCAAATTTTTCCAAATGGTCAAAGACATGAGAACGTAACCCGCTTCTATTTTTCGTTTTAGGATTTCATTGGACATTACAATGCAAGGACGGAACAGCAAGAATTATTAGTGTAGAAAATGTAATCTGCAATTTACGTTACGATTCTTTTGATAAACTGAATAAGTGTTGTACTGCTCCCCCTTTCAATCACAAATTTCTTGTTTTTAGTTGATTCGAGATTAATTAAGGCTAATTTTTATAAAAATCGAAATACGAATTCATAAATCATATCCCACCAGACCATATCACATACAGACGTTTTATTGATTAAATGAAATATTACACTGACTTAAAACATGAAATTATTTATGGTTTATGTCAGTTTAACGTCTGCCCTAACGTTTTTGAGCCACGGGACATTTTTTACATTCAAAAAATCCCACGGCACACCACCAACCAAAAATCTTAGAATATGATCCTCTGTAGCCTAGTTTTTTAGACCAATTAAGAGAAATTGGAAAATTTCCCACGGTACACCTTACAATCTCTCACGGCGTAATAGTTGAAAATCACTGGTTTAGGGTATATTTCTCTGATAAACACGCGTTAACTAGTTATTTTTCGGATCCTATACGTTAAGGGTGCAATAATTTTACTATTAGGCCTATGTTTTACTTTTTGGCGTACAAATGACATGAAGGCTCGTCTCACTGGAAAAAAAATAATTTCTGTATGCATAAAGAAATAAAATTTAGTTTAAACCTTACCTCCATTAATAATCAACATTCCATTTGTGGATTTTTTTAAATCCAATAATGAGAGCAATAGACGAATGTAAGACACGTTGTCGTCATTTCGGTGTTAATTGTAAACAGACTGTATGTTTTGTTTCATATGTCTTAAAATGTGTCCATGTTGCGAGAAACCTGGTTAAACCACCCAGCAGTAAAAGCCAAATATACTGTGTTTCTCCTGTTTTCTTGCGAACCTATTAGCATCATTTCCCCTATTAAGAAACATTAATTACAAGTGAATGAAAACTTGCACAGAAGAAAGGGGTCTTTCAAGAGGTCCACCACATACTTGGTGCACTCCGGAAGACCTTCGACCTCCTTGGATGAAAGTACGCGCTGTTTAAAATGGAGCTGCTGGAGGAATATTCACCTGGACCGTTTGATGCTGAAATCTGAGAGGAAAGCAAGAAAGGAAATCATTAAACCAGCGCGGAATGAAGAACGCTAACTGTAACATCAATTAACTGAACGACTTTATAAAAATGTACGAGTTATAAACTGGTTCCTTAATAAGAAAAAGAGGGAAACTTAATTTATGATATTTTGCTATCGGTAACAGCAATTATTAACATAATATAAAGTGTCCAAACAATATTTATAACTACAGTGGTACAATGGGCAATAGTCATTTTTAACAAAGCAAATGTTCGGATGATGTAAATAACAGCAACAAACCTGTTGCTACAGCGATATTTAATAAACTAACAATAATAATAATAACAACAATAAAGATACTACTACTACTACTACTAATAATAATAATAACAATAATAATAATAATAACCACCCTGAAACTACATGATTTAAATGTACATAATTTATCAGTGCTTCTGCTTCGGAAAAAAAAACACTATACTATATACATTATACATTATACTAACGTATCAATTAAGTTATAATTAAAGATATCTGATTTCAACAAAGTTAAATACAGTAACAAGAAATGAAACTATATACATATAATTTATTAACTAGAACTATAAATAACGAAATACATACACCTGCAATAAAAACGGAAATTGTCTTAAATTGTATTAATTTGATTGTGATTGATGTGAAAGAGAGACAATTCGATGTTTTTAGAACTTATATTTTAAAACATTTACTCAGGGTTGGATTTAGGCCTGTCTCTGACGGTTACGATAATTCAACTGTGACTCATAATTATACACAGGGGTTATCGATAATTCCTAAAATTATATTCTCATGTGAACTTTTTCCTGTCTTCACAAATTTACACAACACTATATAACAACATGATAACATATGAATAAGGCTTAAATGAAGTACAACACTTAATGATGAACAATAAAATAAATGCATGGATTAGTACCAAAGAGAGATATCTCAATGCGAATAATTAGAAATCTGACTTTATTCATAAAATTGATTTGTTAAAAAGAAAAAAAAACTAATCTAAATAAAATAAATGCACGTGTACAGGCGGCGTCAAGTTTGGTTTTGCATTAAGACACAAATGTTTCTGCGAAAATACAATGGATATTCAGCGATATTATAATAGGGACATTTACTTTAGTATGAAGTCAATCGTAAAACAAGTAATAATACGTAAATATTTTACTCTTCTGTTTGGACAGAATTAATTTTAGTTATTTGAATGAAGCAAGAAAAATACTTTGAATGCGGGACTATAGTAGTAGGCTATTTACTCTATGTTGTTTTTGCTAATATATTGCTATTATAATACCATTACAATAGTAATACACAGTATATCACAAAGGAAGGATTTTGATAAAATACAAAAATATCGAATATATTTGTAAATATGCATTTTTATGATCATAAAATTGCAGATTTATTTATCCAAATCGAAAAAAAACCGTTCAAATCCAAAAACAAAAAATCTCGTTTCTGTTCATGGGTTATACCGAAGACTAACTTTGTAGGAAATGGTAGCCATTAAGGTTATTTCAATAAATGATCAACGAGTTGTCAAGCAAAACGCAACAAAATATCAAACAAGCCAGACCTCATTATTGCTGCCGTTTTCTTGTCTTTCTTGTCATTTCTTGCAGTTTTTTGTATCCTTCAATGGATTTAAATGGCGTGTTCATTTCCTAAACGCATTCTCGACATCGGATTTCTACCACTTCCACTGCAGGCAATTAGAAATAGCGCAAACATTTTTAGGCACTGAAAACCATGCGATGCCTTTCATTTTTGATTAATTTACATGATAGTAATTTCCATCTAAGCGATTTAAGAAAGCCTGGTAATCCCAAATTTGCCAGGTGTATTTGTTTAGTAAGAATCAAGTAGTAGCCCGCTGAAGAAAACAAAAACCAAATTAACATAGGGTAATCATCGGCAAAATTGGTTACCCACAGATTTGTTCAAGGACATCCAACTTCGAAAATATGATACAATTGTCGAAATTCCAAGGATTTTACTTTTAGTTGAAGTGCCTAAGAGTTTTTTTTTTTATCTTCCACATAACGTTCTAAATGTTAAAATCGATCATTTAGATCATTCTTCAACAGTACTGATTCATGGCGCAAAACTACATAATTTAGTTTACGGCCATCCATGGTGTACGAGGTAGATGCCAGTCGGTTCAAGACCCCAGCTTTCACTCCCAAGCACGCCGGCCCTCCAACGACCTCTCAAAATCTCTCTCGTATTATTGAAGCAGAAATGGCGGGATATTTCAAGTGTTTCATTGACCTCGGATTTTTTCCTCCATGTGTTCTAAGACTCCGGGGTCATTATTGTAAAGAAGACCTTCAGACACAAATAAAGTTACTGTTCATTTTTATTTACAATGTTTCAAATGTATTGTGTAGAGTAGATAAATGGCAAATACGTGTATAGTGCATTTGCAAGGATGTTTACTGAGTTACAGCTCCAAAAATGTTACAGAGTTTGGTAACCTCTACGTTGTGACGTCACAATAACTGTTCCATAAATATAAATGACCATTACTTCACATTCCCATTTTATTCATATTGTAGACAATACATTTACACAATAATGTGCTTTTTGGTTTATAGATTATTCTAAACGGAGATTAATTGCACACCTTAAGACCTCTGTTCGTGCATACGAAGGTTCACATCCACAGACAATGACGTTTACCATTCAACGTGAGAAACTAAACATAGCACGTTTATGAACAGAAAGAGTTGGCATTTTTTTATTTAGGCCTACATAACGAAATTAATGACTTTAATAGCACAACGCTATAAATACATTAATTAAGAAGTGGAAAGTATCTTCGAATTATAAGATCTTACAGTTCCCCTCTAAATATAAAAATAAACCGAAAAGGGCATACTGGACTAGAACATCGTGAACTGCTGTCCTGTGCGTATTTCGCATATATTCTGACGTCATAAGATATTTGCACACGCTTAGCAAATTCCTGAATTTTAGATATCTTACACTAAAATGTAGATTAAATGAGTGTGGGAGTAGGATTTCCCTTTTAATTAAACCAATTAATAGAATAGAATAGCTAATATTTTCAGAATGATACGAACACTGAATAATAGAATAAGAGCCCTGTCGATAATTCATTTTAAGAGAATGTCTTGGAATCTATATTGACCTTCAATGGAACTCATTTCTAATTGTATGCTCATTTGAGCTATTTCCCAACGGGTTGTTAGTAGAACGGGTCAGTTGGGGTATTCTGGTTTGCGTTTAATAAAACGACTCCTATATGCATAAACAACACATTTATCCTGCCAGTTAAGATGGCAAAACTGGTGCTTTGGACCACAATAAGACGTCCTTCCTTTGCGAGCGTGTTGTCCTGCATTCCATAGACATGCTCTGTAACTTAAAGGCCGATGAGGAGGAGAGCTCTCGCTATTTGCATAATAAAAAAAATTGGTAATGCAAGGGTTGGAGAGGATCGCTATTTGTAACAGGCCTTAATAATAGGCCTAATGACAGACAGACAGACAGACAGACAGATAGATAGATAGATAGATAGATAGATAAATAGATAGATAGAGTACCATAACAATAGATACTGGACGGATAAATCACTGCTAATGGAATTAGACATTTTTATTGTTGAAATCCAAATGGTTACTAAGATTTGATAATAAAATGGATAGTTGACTGTATTACATGAATGTACGCAGTTATTTTAAAAAAAAGACAAATCTCACAGGCAAAGAAATTATTCAACAGAATCCCTAAATACGAAATTCAAACTGCACAAAATATACCAGTTGAGCAATTACCAAATGCGTGACTATGAGGGTATTTTATTATGAAATGCGGAATAGCAGGTATCGTCCCCTGTGTAGATTACTGCCCGTACTGCTGCCTTAGTCGAGTCAGGCGCCTGGTGATAAGTGAGGAGTGTATATTAAATACATGCTATCGGTCAATATCATTATACAGAAATACAGACATACTTTGAAAGCGAAAGCTTTATTCGATGCATTTCCCAAATGAGTCTTACAAAATACACAATAAAATAATAATTATAGCAATAATATAATAATAATAATAAAAATATATATGACATGTGATGCGTAGTGATATGCCCACGCGTAACTTTGAATTTATTGATGCGCCGCGAAACAGTTTATTATTGTTGTTGTTAGATCGTTAAAATGTGCCTGAATTGCTCGTTTTCTAAGTAATTGTAGAGCCGGGCCCTGATCTCGTCTGTCGTAAAGTTTCTCTTTCCTCGCAGGTACCCTAACCCCTTTCACTTATTTGAAAGTGCCTCCCTTGTAGCACAAAAGAACACTCAAGGAGCATAAATTTGGATGCTGAACAAGAGGGAAATTTAAGAGTATCTGAGGTAATATACGAGGGATTTGAAGGACCAGGGTAAAGCTAACTGTAAATTAAAAAGGTATTTTAAACCAACAGCCAGTGTATATGACGAATCATTACCCAAAATCATTACAAATGATTAAATAGATAATGCGTTAATATCATAATTTTATGTTCATGGCTTCGTGGAATTTAATATTTTTGGTGGAATCATTGCTTATCTTCCTTGATAAGAAAGCAACAAAATGTACACAATCATCTTGGTCAAATTTCAAGCGGGTAGCGTTGCACTTAAGGCTTTGCTCCGCCCAGTATTTGTCGTAAACCTGGCCACTGGCTACTATAAACCCGACATAAGAGGACCCCGGGCTAGCCTCCTTCTCTAAGGCAATCAATCGAACCTCGGGTGGACCAAGAGACGGGTACGACAGCACAGGCTGAACTGCGCTCCACAGATTTACCTGAGGGCTAAACCATGTCATTGAGCCCAAAGCACACAACGCCTTTTTCAGTGACAGACATTTTGAGCCCCATCGAGGAGACTTACAAGAAGTTCGGTGGCATGGACTGCGCAGGAAACCTCGCTTCTCCGCTTGGACCTTACCGACAACCTCAGGTCACTCAGCCCGGTATACAACAGCACTCCATGGGCCACGGTGCCGCCGTGGCCACTACGTACCACATGCCACACGGAGTCTCCCAGTTCTCTCACGGTGCCATGGGAGGGTACTGCAACGGAACGATTGGGAATATGGGAGACCTCCCGTCATATCAAGAAACTATGAGAAACGGTGCCACGGCTTCGGGCTGGTACAACGCCAACGCCGACCCAAGATATTCAACAAGTAAGATATCAGTCGATCACTTAAGATTTCTGTTATCTGTGCGCTTATGACGGTGTGTATGTATGTATATTATATACTATAAATAATTATACTATATTATATACTATAAATCTATAAATTGTTCAGTGTAGACAAGTTGATTATTTTTTGACATTTCTGATGTAAAGATCAACGTTTCAGAACGCATAAAAGGAGCGGAATGCTTTCCCCCTTCACCATGATAAATGGGCTGAAATAGAATATGGAACAGCTGCTGATTGAATGCACGCGTGTGTATGTATATTTTTAAGTTTCTAGATTCATGGGACCTTCCACAGGTATCAATATGAGCGGAATGGGGACCTTGACGGGAATGGACGCTAGCAAATCTATGGTGACTTTGCACGCAGCTCCGAGGAGAAAGCGAAGAGTCCTCTTTTCCCAGGCCCAGGTGTACGAACTGGAAAGGAGATTTAAGCAGCAGAAATACCTCTCGGCGCCCGAGAGGGAGCACCTGGCCACCATGATCCACCTCACCCCAACTCAGGTCAAGATTTGGTTTCAGAACCATAGATATAAATTGAAACGACAGGCGAAGGACAAAGCCTCCCAGCAACTGCAGCACGAAAACGGCAATCTGTGTCCGCAGCAGCAGTCACCGAGACGGGTGGCCGTTCCGGTGCTCGTCAAAGACGGCAAACCGTGTCAAAACGGCTCGGGCACGGCGACAGGGGGCCAGCATCAGCAGCAAAACACCATCGGCGGAGTTATTCCCGCGCCCGACAACACGATGAATCAGCAGCAAGGACAACACATGAACCCCCTAGCCCAGGCCCAGGACCTCGAGGACATGTCACCCAGCCCCCGGTCGCTACACAGCCAGATGTCTCAGATAGACACATCTGTACTAGATTACGCCAATAATATGGTCAGTTCAAACCTGCTTTATGGTAGAACTTGGTAGTGCGGATACTCAATTCTGTTTTTGTATTTTTGTACTCAAGGAGATACAGTGAACGGACGGCGTGCGCTGGAAAGTGAAGTAAAAGACCGTCAGAAATGGATATCACATGGACAAAAAATGACGCGACTTCCCAGTTTTATCCACTGTTGTTTTTGTAAATTAAGGCAACTATTTATACGTAGGGGGTTGCCAATTAAGTTTTTTTATTATTTGATATGTTTTATATAGGCCTAACTGATGGACGTAAAAACGAAATATTTTTCAGTGGAAGGGCGATCATTTTCAAATAGACTAACGCTACTTTTCGCTATTGTATATTATTTTACAAGCACTGTTCGGATCTAACAGGAATTCTGAAATGTATTCCAAAATTACAATCTGACTGCTGTACAGCACACGCACACACAATCAGCTGGACATTGCATTAAATAATTACTCAGTTATCGATAAGTTCTATTTATAAACTTTAGATTTGACTCAGACTAGACGCAAAAGGAAATTTAATTTAATTGAAATTAAGATTAATCAATCATTAAGACAATAAATGGACAAAAAGAGTTCGGCTACTGTAAATTTGAAGTTCGGGGAAAACAAACGATTCCTAAATATTGTAAGTTGAGCGTTAGAAATATCTTTGCTACAGTCTTAAAAATATTGTGACAAACTATTTACGGAATAGTCGATACGGATGCTACCTGAAGCCCATTTCTGAAAATTCCGCTTTCGTGAAATTTTCATTATTACCGTTTTGTTTAAATTATTTGCAATCTGTGCAACTTTAAACATTCAGCATGTTTCAAATCATAAATGCATATTCAGGGGCTGTACGCGGTTAAACTTGCTATAGCGATATACGAAATACTCTTAACATGCTGAATGAGCGGGAACCATTATAATGATCATTTATAGACTCCATAAAGATATCTTAATATGCATTTGTAATACAGGGAAAAATTTGAACGACTTATGTAAAATTAAAATTTCCTATTAAGTTAATTTAGACGTTGATTTGTTGAAAAAATATCGTATTCTCTATATGACTCATTTGTCTTTTGTAAGCGCCTCGTATTTTTCAGTTTCACGATGAAGGCAGTTTTTGTAACATGCTACAATGATACTTGAACGTATTTGTTTTATAGTAAATGATTTTACATATCAACCACGTTAAAACTTAAAGTGCACAACTTTTCCCACCCAATCTAATTAAAATAAAACCTTGTGTTCGTTGTGAAATAAAAATTCGCACCAATTACGCAATGCGTGTTGGTTCATTTAAGAGAAAATAATGGCATGTACGAAACTGACGAACAATTTGGGGCGCAAGTTAACATGAACTGTACAATTGAGCATAACGATTTCACCTCAATTCAGGTCTAAATATTTTTGAGAAAGCCAAATATAACTAAATTCGATTCAGGAACCACATTTTGGGCTGAGTCATGGCGGGTGTATAATTTAAAATTGTTGTGTAACTACAAAAAAATCTGTATTCATTTCCTAGGTTGCTTATGACTGCCTATAAACATGAAGGGGAAACAGCGATATAGGCCTACATATTGTGGTTTTTATATTCGTATTAGACGGCGAAACATTTTGGCATTCTGAAATAAAACAAAAGTGTACTTGCTTAAGCAAAAATTGTTAGATAAAGAAGTCTTCTGTTTAATGACTCAGGAATTATTCGTACTATTTGGCCATGGGAGGTGGTGTTACTGGTACTGCCAAAAGGATGCTTCCAAGCGATTTTATACACAATACACTGTAAATTTGGCCAGGAAGAAAAAACAAAATGCAAAAAGGTGTTTGTAGCCTTCCCGAGTTACATGAGCTCCTGTGTTTTATGCGGCATCAGTGTGAGAAAACCTCACATTCCCTCCCATCAATTCACACACCCACACATGAACTTTTCCAAACTCATCTGTATTTGACAGGTTTTACAGGCATACTGCTTAAAATGTTATTGTAAGAATGCTTCTTGGTACAATTAAAAGGACAATATACTTGACAAGTTTAACTAAAAAAAAAGAAAAAAAAAAGAAAAGTAGAAAGATCACGGCGACCCTATCCCTTCAAACGATGTCCCATTAGTTCCAGTTGTAGCGTCTTGAAGGCGGGGGCAAAGGATAATGCCTTCCAGAAGCGTATCCCTTTAAGAAAAGGGGGGAGAAAAGGCTTCAGTTTATTAAATGTGGCAGCAGACGACAGCACTGGACACCCAACGTCTTGTAGCACATTTAGAGCCACCCAACCAGGGAACAGCTGTACCGGACAGCAGTGACAGCAGTCAGGGATGAGAGAGGACCTGGAGCCACAAGTTATTCACATGCTAATAAAACCGGGTCAAATCCAGAACCGTAGTAGAAAAACAAGTAATTACAAAAGAAAGGGGTGACCAATTTTGGAAGTCAAAATTAAATCTGTCAGACCTCAACTGAAGTAGTGAGGAATAAAACCAGAATAAAATGGCAAATGATGCACTGGGCCCAAAAGTGCCTCCATGCTGATCAGCTGACACCTTTCCAAATAAGCTACCTCATAAGTCGTAACTCGTAACTGGGAATGATGTCACACACGAGTTTGCCGCGTTCCAGTAGAACAAGTCGGAAAACCGTTAAGCGATGCCGGGGACTACAGTACCAAATCGCGAGAAATCCCAATATCACAGTATTTTGTGCAGAAAAACACCGTAGCAACATGTCCACAGGTA
>JAODKL010000052.1:621629-632097 GCA_026780765.1 Petrocephalus schoutedeni
CTTCTGTTGATTAAAGGGCGCAGCCATCTTGAATTCTGAAGTCGGGGTCGTGTCGATTCCTACGAGTTCACGACTTGGAATTTCGACTTTGGGGGGAGTTCCAGTTGCGACTTCCGGTCATGAACTCATAATTTACGAGTTACGAGTACAACTGGAACGCACCATAACACTGTGGAATTGCTAACTATGTCACTCAAATGACCCCAGATCCCAACGCAGCTGCTGCAGAAGGGGGTTAGAGCGCTGCCTATTACAACCAGAATTGACCCTCCAACAGATTGCACAGAACACCCGAAGAATGAACTGTTAAAATTCAGTATCAATACACACACACACCTGAAACTTCAAGCCCAGGACAGGAGTAACACACATTACCTCTGGGGGCCCGTGGCCAGTCATCTGCCCGTCATGGCGTTGTGGCTGCTGATGGCGGGGCTGCTGCGGCTGCTGGTAGCCGGCCTGCGCTACGTGGGCCCGCTGCTGGTTCTGCTGGTAGGCGGCTGCTTGGCCTTGCATTGCCCGGTTCCAGCCTGGGTTGCCGTATTGTGGCCTGGAGGGGGAGGGGGACAGCATGGCTTAAATAACTCTCGCATCTGGGACCATCAAGACCTAATCCCTGGCCAGGTAACTGCCAGGCAATGCAGCAAGTAAGGGATTAGAAAGGAAAGAATCATAATTAAGATACTTGTTCGGACATGTACCCAGATCCATGGGAATGTTACTCTTTTGTGTGAGTCATTAATGAGCTACAGATAAATCCTTTGCACAGGGCCCCTGAACTTCAGACGGGGGGTGCCGATCCACCAATGTACGCAAAATATCAGGAGCACTCATCAAGGAGGCCATTTCTTCTCTTACTGACGCCATTTACCACTGGCGACGGTATAGGACACACGGTGAACTTTCCAGGAATAAATTCATTTACATTCAGGTAAAATATTTTAATTAATTAGAGGAGAAAATACATTTAAAGGTGCAGTTCGGATGCACAGAAGAACCGCTCAAGATCATAAGGAAAAGGGCAACCTAATTTATTATGTGTCCTGGCTGCATCTCTGACAACCCCCTCCCGGGACACACCCTAAAGCAGCAGCTCCCCACTAATCGCGTTGAGATTGGTGGAAAGCCACCCCCTCACCGCCTATCAGGAAGCAGCAGAAAAGTGTGCTTTGGACCATCAAGGACTCGCAAAAGTTTTAAACAGAATCAAGTCCGGTCTCACTCGGGTCATGCCATGAATGTGCATTCCCTCTCTCATAGCTGTGCCCATAGCCCCTGCCAGCCCAGCCTTGTCCCATGACTCCGGGGGGGCTGTCAGCCACAGATCACCAGTCTGCCTCGAACTTTCTGGATTTTAAGCCAAAAACAAATTGCGAATGATCGCAGCATCTGAAAGTATGTTTCACAAACCAGGCTGGCAGGTCGCCATAGTTACTGAAGGTCCAATAAACTGGAGAAAGGAAAGCAACAACCCAGAAGGTGGGGTGGATGTAGTCTCTGTCACACACTTCTGGGTGCTCAAAGCTCCCGGCCAGCCAGTGGTGACATTCCAGAAATGTGGTGGAGAAAGCCATGTCCTCTAATCAGGGAGGTGGGGGGTGCATCCCATCCCTTATTAGAAAACCACGTCACATCCCTGCGAAGCAGCCCCTGGGACTCCATAATCCTCCCTCTGAGCTGCATGCACATTTAATTCAGTGCGGTCATAAGTAGTTAAAGAAACTGTTTTCAGTCGACACTAATAACTAGTGACCTAAGGTGACACAGGCTCACAATGGGTCTGTCAGGCCTGAAAAGTTGAACCTAAGAAGCTGATTTGTACTTCAAGAGGGCCTGAATCAGGAATCAATGGAGGCTTGGGGCTGGTGCGGTGGCAACGCCGGCTCAGGATGATAATGCCGGAACGCCATTAGCGATGCCTCATTAAGCCCCGCCAAGCCCCTTCAGGGAAACCTGCTTGGCGCGCTGACTGAGCCCCTCCCAGCACCCTTCCCCCATGTGTACCATTATTCAATAGTCTAAGAAAACAATACAGAGAACATGCAGTGTGGGATGGGGGGAGTTACTGACACTGGGGGACAGGCCCTATAAAACTCACAACACAACAAAAGCCACAAAAAGTAAGCGTGCCCACAGGGATGTCGCACACACAGAGACACACACACACAGACAGACAGACAGACAGACACAGTTTACCGTGCATACGGCTGGGGTGGGTTGTAGGATGGATGTGGACCTCGGTAGGTGTCATACTGCCTGGAGTCTCCTAGGGCAAAAGAGGGGAAAAAAAAAAATGGGGGCCATCAGTGTCCTGTTCCAAGCAACAGTGCCCTCATGACAGGAAACCTTCAGGGACACGTCATAGAGGAGAGCGTGGGAGAGCCAAGTGCAGCGTGGCCTTCCAAGGCAGAAAACGTGGCCAGCATGTATGTAACTTCACGACTCACGAGTTCAGGTCCTCCACCATTAGACGATCATGAATCATTATGCATAAATGACTTTTAAAAATGTGAGAAATTAACAATGGGAGTAAAGGCAGACAGATGCATAAACACACACGGTACTGGGCCACCACATCCCTCCCCATTCATCACAGGTAACATTCCATCTTCCTAAGCATCTCTCAAAGTTTTACCCTGGCTTTTGTTACCAACATAACCCACTGGGAGGGTGGACCTTGCAGTTCTATACTAGAACTTTCATATAAATAAGTCTACATGAAAACTGTCATAACAAGGTTGAATTTCCCATTTGAACTGGGTTTCAATTTTTTCTCCCATCAAAGACTTAATTTTGTAAATACGTTTTTTTAAACAATACCTGAACCCATGCTGAATAAGTGAACTCTGCAATAATAGAAATAATAAATACATCTCAGAGGATTTCCAAAGCAAAATAAAAAAAACAGATTTCGAATTTTCAAAGTCGCTCTTTATGCTGCCTGCTATTAAAAGTACCCCA
The DNA here is from genome assembly GCA_026780765.1 of Petrocephalus schoutedeni. Lineage (NCBI taxonomy): Eukaryota > Metazoa > Chordata > Actinopteri > Osteoglossiformes > Mormyridae > Petrocephalus > Petrocephalus schoutedeni. The sequence goes on from JAODKL010000052.1 coordinate 624,591, forward strand.
ACCTAACCGCTGAAAAGGAAGCACAATAAATCAATGTCAAAATGAAAATCGCCTCCATGATTTAAAAAAAAAAAAAAAAAAAAAAAAAAAAAAAAAGTTCAGATGTTCAGATTTCGCTTTATACTGGTAAAAATTGAATATTCATATAAGAGGTAAGAGCGAGAGAGGAGCCTGACAAAGCAGCACGTTTGGAGCAGCAGAGGACGGCTTCTTCCCAGTGCACGGTTGCCTAGGGGATGGATGGCCAGCTGCAAGTCTCAGACTTATTTGTTTATGGGGCAAGTCTGGAGAGTAGTTCAAATGAATAGGGTGAGAGTTTGGGGGCGGGGGGAGGGGCAGGCATGCAGCGGAGAGAAAGGAACTTCAGGATGCAAGAAAGGAGGTGGGGGGGCTAGAAAAAAGCTGGATGAGACAGGTGGTCTAGAGCTGAATGCTGTAACCCAAAGCTAAGAATATTACCCAGAAGCCACCTTGCTTCATTTATTGGTACACGAATTTCATTTAATAACCAATCACCCCGATTGCTTCATTTTTTTTCCTTTTGGGACAACCAGGGTGATGTCAGAGGAGACCTGATGCAGCACCCCCTACTGAGACAGTAAGCTCTGCAAACAAGATTACCCTTCAGTCCGTATGGAAAAAGAAAGTTGGCAGAAAAGGAATGGATCTCCGAAATGTGGCTCGGTTAATTAGCAGGAAGCATTTAAGCAAATATGACTGGTAATCTCTCACGCCGATGGCCCCCAGCAGGACGGGAGCAGGGCGAAAAGGAGCAAAGACAGACCACCTACTTGCTCTCTGACCATGGCTGCCATCTCCAGATATCGCTCAAGGAGACGTCACTGCAGACAGGCAGGTGGAGGATGGCCGTGCGAATCAATAGGACCCACCATGGCGTGACAAAGGCAGGATTACGCCATAAATCCTTTGTTTTCCTTAAGTATTTTGTTTGCGTCTTAAAGGACTTGAAAATTCCTTGTAGTTGATTATTTTTTTAAAGCACAGAAAAGCAAACAGACTCATAAAAAGCTAACAACAAATAAACCCCCTTTCAATTCAAATTCTAGTTAAACTCAAAAAGGTGATTAAAAATAAATTTGCTGAGATTTAAAGGTTCATCTACCACCAGTGCTGCCGTCGTTTACAGTAGCTGGACCATCAGGCTGTCTTAATTAGTGCACACAAAGCTGCCCAGCTTGTTCCTGTGGTGGTTCATTCATGTGCACCCCAGGAGGGAGCCATGCAGTAAAGGACAAAGTTAACTTCGTTTCAGCTCTATTTTTTCGGGCGAGGGGGCAGGTCCAGGGGCCATCCCGCTTAGGAAAAAAAAGCAGACCATCCTCATCTGACAAGCTCATTATTACACACGGCTCCAAAGCCCTATAAGAATGGCGGCGTTTCTAGTGCAGGGACAGCAGACACGGCGTGCCGTGATTCCCCACACAAAGGCCCCCGCCGATTACTGCAGTGTGCGCCATTGGCTGACCCTGAGGCTACACAGGGGAAGCGAGCGAACGAGTGCATGAGGAAACACGGAACTTCTCCTGCCGGTTTGTAGAGATGCAGGAGATCTGCCACCACCCCTGTGCAACGTCCAAGCATCCTATGGAATATTATCATGCATGGCCAATTAGAAAATCGAGCCAACTAACAGTTAAAATGGCTATACTTGTGTATTAAAGGATTGAGCGATGGAACGATGAGAACATCTCATAAGCAAAAACATGGTTGCCGGAATTCAGTACTGTTAGATAAGGTCATTATTGAAATTTCCAGAAATAAGGCTGCAAATAAAACCAACTTCCTAAGATAAAGCTCCACAGAGTCCAGTCATATGCAAAACGGTGTTTTTATGTTAAAAAAAGAAAAAAAACATGCTTAAATCAGCAAGCGTATGCATGGAAGCGAGCGGCTTACATGGCCAGTTCCCAGGGACCGGAAGCCCAATTTGCATCAAGAGGCACCAGAATGCACTTGACTCCCACAAGCCATCAGAAACCAGGCGAGATCTCTCCCATCAACCCTAAATTGGCACATCAAAGTCACACAGGGGCGGGACCGGTGGGAGGAATGGCTGCGGCGAGACTGAAGCAGCCGCCTCTGATCGGCCACACGGTCGCTTTCATAAACCGCATTATGGAGCTCCCCCACAGCCAGCCTGAAGGCCCAGGGCAAAGCCATTTCACAGCACGCGGTCGCCAGACATCCGAGGCTGGTCCTGCACATGGCCCGCCGTCACTGACAACAAGCAGCAGTCAGCTCACAGCCGAAAGCAGAACTTCACTAGGTGAGAAGTCCTAACAGACCAGCCTCGGGGGGACAGACAAACCCTTATGGACACTGGGAGGCTGGCACTCACTGGGGTAGGATGGAATGTGGCCTCCATGGGGTCGGGGGCGGTGCTGGCCCTGGTGATAGCTGACAGGGGGCGGGGCATTGCTGTATGGGCCGTCTCTGTGCCGCTCTCTGCTGATGCTGTGACTGTAAGACAAGTACAGCATTGGGCATTAACCCCACTCAACAGGACCTCTACAGCCAGAGGCTGGATGAGGTGCCAAAGTGCACACACTCTCCACTGTGGGTAAAGGTGCAGCTCCCCAGATGCAGAGTGCTGATGCGTACACAGCACCCTCCCCAAGCCACAGCACCAACCTCAACGCACGGAAGGCCGACTGGTCCAGATGAGCCTGCTGTCGGTTCGGATTGAACCCCAGCTGTGGTTTCCAAAAACTCCTGTTGGAGTTCTCCCAGTCCCCAGGTTTAAGCACTTTTGAAGGAATTCTGGCGATTTAGAAGATTGGTTTTTAATAGTTGTAAGACACTGTACCACTTCTATTAAAATTTCAATTCAACTGCAAGAGAGATGCTTCTAACTTTAAACATGGCAGGAAGACTATCCTTTAGGACAACGCAGAGCTGGTCCAAGAGTCCTAATGGCCTAAGAGCCAAATGTGTAAAAAAAAAAAATAAAAAATTTACTTACTTGGCTCCTGGGAGGATCACGGCCTTGAACACATAGCCCTCATTAAACTGTGGATCTTTGAATTTTATCCTTAAGAGATAAAGCAGATTGCCCATTTAAATGCTATTAGTCATGAAAGCCGACATTCATCACATCTTAAACCACTACAGAAAAAAAGCATGCTCAAGCACCAGGGTAAAACTCACTCAAATGCACACTTAATACACCGGAATGCTGAATTCCTCATTAAATGACAATTAATGCAAGCATTTCAACAAAAGACATGGGAGTCACGCTTACCCGATGGCAGCATTATGTATAACATCTCGCAGGACAGGGACAGGAGATACCACTGGTCTGGGGAGGAAGACAGCAATTTTTTGATTAAAGAGACCCTTTTGTATGCATTTCAACAGAAAATTGTCAGTCAATGATAAAAAGTAAAAAGTATAGTAAACGTATGTTCCTTACTTATCTGGTAGAATAGGCTCTTCATCAAGACATAATGTACCTTGGATTCCGTGGCAGAGTTCAGGAGGAATCTCAGAGCCCTGAAGTGAGAGGTATTTACACAGGTAAACTGAGGAGTAGTCCCAAAAGAGGGGGGCGGCACACAGATGCAGAGAGGCGGCTCGTATACCTCACTTGATTCTGCACGGTACAGCTCCATTATGAAGTCGCAGACGGGGTGGGAATGTCCTACGAACATCACATCACTTCCAAGGCTGTTCCTCTTGCCTGGAAGCAAGGAAGAAGGTCAGAGGCAGTTGGATGTGACCTTAAATCAGAGACGGACTCAAAGGGCCCTAATGTTACGTTCCACTTTCTGAGCCAAACGGGCAGGTATAGGGACACCTAAGGAAAGCCACCCGTAAGGGTCGAGCCTATGCTGCATGTCTGCGTGATATCGCCAAGCTTACGCTCTTCAGGGGTGAGGTCTGGGTAGACTTCCTCCAGCGCTGCTCTCAAGCGACGCTCGTCAACAAATGGCAGGAGGGCCACACCTTTGAAGCGATAAGCGAGTCAGTGAGTGCAGACAGCCACAGTACCGTCAGACCCTCCTACGGCCCGCGATGCTGCGCCTCCATACATTCGCAACGTACGAAAGCATTGAACACTCACCCTGCCAAGCGTACTTCTTTCCGTTCAGGTCAATCGCAAAGTCCTCTGGGTAAAAGTCAATGATGGAGGAGTCCTGTGAAATAAAAAGGTGCAACCCACATTTAAGACTGAGCTCTCAGGTGATGGCTAATGGCGGCTGAGCCACAGCTAAAACATCCAGGGGAAACAAAGGGGCAATAGGTGGCCATCAGCCTTCAGGGCTCCAAATTGAAGCCGTAACTCTGGGCATTTGAGGACGGAGAGATGCTTACTGGGTCACTCATGAGGGCGCGCCACGTCAGGGGGAGGAAGTTCCCACTGGCAGCTGGAAACACACTCATCAGCTGCTCCAACGGCTTGAACTATGCAGGAGAGAGCAGGTTACCGCACAGTTACCGCGTCGCACCGGCAAGATAAGACTCCATAAAGACAGTCACTCACCGGCTGGGTACCAGTCTCAAACTCTGTGAACATGTCCTTGATGTCTTTGAAATCGGATGCAAATGGGGCATAATGGAAGGGAAAGTACCACTTCCAGGAGGCACATCCCTGGGGGGACGAAGAAAGGCATTAAAGTAGCAGCTCAAACAATCATCCGTAAAAACTCCTATAAAACAAACACTGACTCCTGCTTTAGTGTGAATTATCACCATTTGCCTCCATTTGCCAGTAGGCTCAAAAAAAAAAAAAAAAAAAAAAAAAACTATTGGGCTGCTCATGTTCACAAGTGCTAGGCAGACAAATCTCTTTATCCCATTTCTCCCTGCATTTACTAAATAATCAAACTGCACTAAAACGGGAAGCCATAAGGATAATCATCTTACAGAAATCGCGCTATTCCACCAATTAACCCCCATTTGACCAGACATGATTTACACATGTACCAGCAGTAAAATTTCCATTATGCATATTAACATGCTGTTTAAATGATAATCTACCAAACTATGGAAAAAAATTCATTGCTTCATTTAACTTTATTTAACACAGTCACGGCTAAGGATAAAAAAAAGCAGCCGAGCACCATTTCCAAACGCGTACGAGTACGTTCTATATTATTTTTGTTAGAATAAATACATTTGGGATTCAAATCATATATTTCCATTCTTATATTTTGATTATTGTATAGTGCAGTTCAGATTCCAATGAACGGTTGTGCTCAATTACAGCTCATACACAGTGAATACGGAGTAAAAAAAAAATTGGCCGAAATTGCAATATCTGTAAGACAAATTTTCTTAAAATCATTCAGCCCTACTGGCTAATTAAGCTACATCCATTGCTGACAAGTATATAATCCAGTAGGCAGCCGTACAATCGGCAACGAAATGCACTGGCAGCAGAATGGGTGTTTGTATAGGTTAGTGACTACTTGGCACCTTAACAGAATGCCATCATTCCAATGAGTCAAATCATGACCAAAGTGAGATCACAGCACGATATGAAATTTCTGCAAGCAATATTGCAATATTTATAAAACTAGGCCTGTCACGATAAATTTTGCTGGACGATAAATGGTCCCAGGAATTATTGCGATAATATTGTCATTGTGAGACCATTTTCAACTGATGTAATGATAATGTACAATTATCAATGACAACGTACAAAGGTAAAGTACACCCCTTCAACAAGCAATAAACTTCAATTTCTAAAGAACATTTAACACTGGGACTGGAAGACTTTTTAATATCCAAAATAAACAAAACCAAAAAAATAAAATAGACTGTCTCTGTTAACAAAAAACGCACTTGAATAAAAACCAAACAACCAAAAACAATAAATGTTTAAAATATTAAACATTAGGCTCAGAAAGGGGAAACGGGCAAAACTGCCAGTTAGGACCTTTGTAAACAAAAAGTGCTAACTAACAACAAAACACTATATGAATAAAATCAGGTGTGAGCGTAAGCAAAAGTCCGAATTGTACCGAAAAGCTAGCGTCCGACCAAATGTTTCGCCCATCATCTGAAGCCCTGGTGAGTACTGCGTATGAGCCATAAAATCGCGAGGAGATGGCAATCCGAGATCGCCCAGCCCTAGTACACGCCTCATTGCTAGTGATGTGCCGTTCACGAGCGGGACCGCTCTTTGAGCTGACTTTTTAGTGAACAATGGGAGCCGGCTCCTGTTCAATCCTGTTCCATCAATGTTTATAGAATTGTCCGGGGTTTTGAGCTGCCTAAACATTAAAGACGACAGTGGCCGGAACATGTTGTCTTCCGAAAAAGCCCGCCCACGAGACGGCGTCTTATTTTTAACAAGCTCCAATCAGGTCACGCTAATCAGCATCAAGTTAAACGAAGAGAGGGGCGGGCTTTTTAAAAAGAGCCGTTTAGGAGCCGAAAGAGCCGGCTCTTCTTGGTGAGCTGAGCCAAATGAGCCGGTTCGCTAAAAAGAGCCGATATTCCCATTTGGCAGAGAGAGACACGAGGAAAACAAACAAACATGCAAATGAATATTATTGCGGCCGGAAAAATGTACCTCATTTTAATTATCGTGCAATTAATTGATTTATCGTTTGTGACAGGCCTATATAAAACAAAAGAAAAAATTACCCAAATAAACTAAAGCCGAACATTTTGTAATTATCTACCAATAGAGCATATTGGTAACACTTTACTTGAGGGGGCACAAATAATGTAGTAGTATGCTCTGACTTAATTTACCATTAATGGTTTCATACTGATCCTGTGCTTGTTCCTTGTTAATCATAACGGTTCATACATTTCATGCAGGTACTATATTTATAATTTGTTCTTGAGTAGTAAGGTATTTATGCTCCCTCAAGCAGAAGACAGCATGTCAAAGAAGCTGGTGTTTTTGCAAGATGTCAGACAAAGCAGTGCCAACAAATGCAATGTGACTGCTGATTCTGAAACTATGTATCCCAATGGCCAACCCGAACATCACATTAATGCCTTTGGTTTCAGCTAGGGATGTCGTGCAAGCTGGTATCCGCATAGTATTGGAGATATGATACAATGCTGATATAACATGAACCTCTTCCTGCAGCCACACGCCCCCTAGTGGCTAATGAAGTATGACAAGCCAAAAACACAGAACCACCTGAAGCTGTACCATGTGCAGCCTGCCTGACGAGTGCACAACTCTGCCTCTAAGGGTGTAGCTATTAATCAATTCTAAATCAGGGTATTGACTGTCAATGCTACAATAAGATTTAATTCTCAATATAAAAAACAGCTTCACATCATTAACCGATATGCCGAAACACTGCAGACTCACCTTAGTAGAGGCCAGTACATTACAGTATATTTTATGCTGGTTAGCAAGCCACATTCTTACGTTTTCAAAGTAAGCAACATATGTAAAAATCGTTTTTGCTAAATACATGACAATGTCTCTTGCGCATTAGGGATGTAACGGTATCAAAACTTCACGGTACGGTAATACCTCGGTGTGAATGGCACGGTACGGTATTTATTGAAT
>JAODKL010000052.1:700136-710168 GCA_026780765.1 Petrocephalus schoutedeni
GGAAAATCTAACAAAACGAGTCTGTTCCGGGACATCCACAGGCCCCCACCAGGAGAGAAGCACAATGCGGCATTCAGCTGGAGCATCAGCTTTGTATCTAAAGAATAAAGCTATTTTATGGTCCAGTGTCAGTAAGTGCACAAGGAAATATATCACATTCACTATCAGAGGAGCTCAAGGAGGGTAGTAAAGTTTGCTGTCCATGTTCACATCCATGTGTGGTAGCCACAATAGCACATCCTGTTTGAAACAGTGCTCTTATGTCCCGTTCAAGTGACCAGAAAATTCTCTAAACAAACAGGGCCTGCAACTGTCCTTGTACCAGATAAATGACTTCCTGCACTATAGCACAGACTAATTATTCATGTCGCCCTGAATGGACGATTGTCTGCCCAGTTCCCAGACACAGTGTAATCTACCGCACTTATTTGTATCAAATGAACAGCAACGGTCTGGGATTCGGAGGGACAGTGACCAGCTCATCCTGCTGGTAAAGAGAAGGGAAGCTTTAGCCAAAACCCTTCATGATCACCCGCCTGGTGGGCAAAATCTCCTTTCAGGGGCATTACAGCCTTCTGGCTCCTTATCGGGGAAGAGTCTCCTCTGTTCATATTCAGCACGCTTTTGGGTTCTCAGGAAAAGTCCCATCATAGCAAACAAAGTCGACTAGAGGAGTTTGAGCCATGACACCACAGAAAACTATGCATCATCTTCAGCTAGTTACATTTATCAGCTCTTATTGATGGTGCTCAGCCAGTACACACTGAATGGACCATCTACCGTAACGTGTAAAAGTCTTAGGCTGTCAAAAAAGAATATGTTCAAATGATCTTCGAGTTTGTGTAATACTATGACATTTTCCAAAGTATGTCAGCTTAGAAATTTCAAAATCTCTCCAAAGATTTTGGCAGAAATCATCCAAAATAACAATTTATTCATTAATTCAAGCACTGGCAAACTATGTGTATTTGGCCTTACCAAATTACCAAATACTTTACCAAATTACTTAACTAAATAAGTTAATTAAATGAGCTGGTGGTGGAATTGACTGGATATATGGAATGGCTGAGGTGCCCTTGAGGAGCGGTTTGGGAACCAAAGCGGTGATCTTCTAGCCATCCAACAAGATCATTTTTTGGAGAACAGAAGAAATTTAAGCTACTTTTTACATTGCTATACTGCTTAATATAGTGTTACTATTAATTTACATGTATTCTAATGTTACATTTTTAATTTTTACCAAATACTTACTAGACAGATAGTTTTGAACATTTTCTTTGACTGCCTAAGACCTTTGTACAGTATTGTATAAACAGGTCTATTGCGGCTGATCTGTAATGTATATCCCTAAACCGAATTGGATTTACATGTCCCCTGGCTGCTTGCTGATAGACACCGGTGTGGAAATTCATGGTCAGCAAATGAAAATCACAGCAGGAACATGCAGGAACGAGAAATACTGGCAGTAAGCTAAGCAGACACATCAGTGAATGTCACTGCATGTCAGAACTGACAACAAAAATGTGTGTAAACCAGCATGTTTGGATGATGCCCTTGAAGGGTGTGGCTGAGGCTAACCGGCAAGAGCTACTTGAATACTAATATTAGCATGTTACTTAAAGCAGTCACTATACTGCATTACACATATCTTCCTAATGCATTATAATGCATTCACAAAATATTATAAACATGGCTATAACTATTTACAAAAAGGCATAACACATAATAATCATGTGTATTATGCATTATGAATGCTATATGAAGCTCTATATATGATGCACTATAGACATTTTATAATGCAATACAAAGCATCTTTAATTCTTGTAATGACTATGATAATGCATTATAGATGGGACCTTCATAGAGCATTTATAATACATGAGAAACATGGCTGTAATATGGCTTTTTAAATATATTGAGCATGGGCTTAATAGAAAGTGTTACCCAGTTTTTTCACAGAGGATAGTAGCAGTTAGAAATATTCTTATTCAAGTCATCCACATAAAATTCATTTCTATTCATCAAAAGAGATTTCAAATAGCTAGAGGAATGGGACGTCTGTCATATGCAGGCCCTCCAGCTTTCTCATGTCTTAATTCACGCTGCCCCCCGTCCCTCCCCGGGGCTGTGCCATCGAGGTGGCGCGCAGATCCTTTCTCTCGCCCGTGTGGGCTGGCTCGCCGTGGGGCCACCACTAATCCCAGGGGAGTTTTTACATTGTGCTACAGGAGTTAGCGGGTCAAGTTCTTTGAAAGGAGGGTTTAGTCAAACATCTATTGGCAAGCCCCGAGGTCCGCCTCTCCCCTCCCCTCCCCCCCCCCCCACACACACACAGTGGCATTCTCTCAGCCCCCCCCCCATGCAGGTGGTTTATATGGAGAGGTTCACTCAGCCGCTGCTTCACAGATCATCTCGTGGCATTGGCAGTTCAGCTTGGAACCAGACGAACCGCTGCTAGAGACGTGGCCAGGAAACTCGCTAAATCAGTCTATTATTTAGTCCCGTTATGGTAGAATGAGGTTCTCATTATCGGTTTTAATGCTTCAGTGATTGATTAAAGTGAATGCGAGGCATTTGTATTTATTAGATTATTTGCAAATTAACTAGTGTTTGTTTCTTTGTGAGTTAGCTTAGCTTGATTCATTTTCACAAAATGCTTTTAAATTGTAAAAAAATATTATCCTGTTGTGGACTGGCATCCTGTCCAGGGTGAACGCTGCCTCAAGCACCACCCAGTCGCCGAGGAGAGGCGAGCCTCACCACAGCCCTGTACTGGATAAGCAATGGGAAGGTGAATGGATGGATGGATGTAATAGGACAATGAATGATTGTGCCCTGCGGGATGAGAGTGAACCGTCAAGCCCTTCATTGACAGACATGAGATCACTGTGACATTACCTGGACCATCCATCACTGTAACAGCATTTGGGTGGATCATCTCTCATCGTAAAACATTAAACACATCTGAAGTACTCATGATGTATCCCCAAATAGTAGGCTGGGCAATTAATCGGATTTTAATTTCAGTTCTGGCTTCCAGTGATTATCAAAACAAAACACGAGAGATGAAACGTTTATTGTGCTGCGTTTTGTTTGTCGGTTTCTCAGTTGAATTATATTTATATATTCAGTTCAAAAAAACCCACTGTTAAGTTTTTTTCAAGTTCAATAAATGCATGATATTTCCAAAGTCAAAGAGTTATCATGTAAAATAATCATGATCTCAGTATTGACACGAACAACCATAATGAACAATAATATTTCAGTAGATACTTATCGATCGTTTGCTTGACATGCCATTTGTGGTTGTAGTACATGTGAACACTGTTTCATTAAGACTCCCTGAGCACAGCCCAGCTCAGGCACATACATGCCATTTTAATTATCATGTAATTTAATTACATGCTTAAGAATGATAAACCATCTCAGGAGACAGATGAGAGAAGGATAATCAAAATAACAGAAATCAGATGGAACAGGCAGGCAGCGAGAGGCGTGAGGTGGGCCAGTCTACCCACTGTGCCCCGTGGTACACCTGGGAGAGGTGCTCAGGACTGGTCTGCACGGGACGTGACCACCAGCTCTGGAAAGCCTGTGTGCCCGTCCATCTCCCGGCTGAACTGCAGGTCGCCCGCCTCTCCCAGGATGATCTCTGCCGTGGTGAACACCTCCAGGTCCCCCAGCACGTGGCCGCCCACGGTGGCGCCTTCTCTGTCTGCCAGGCAGATATGCAGGTGGGTCTCCTTGTTTAGGGTGCCGACCAGAGAGACTATTTCGAATCGGCCCTCCATGCGGATCACCTGAACACATGACAAAATGAGCCCAGGATTTATTTAGTTATTTATTATGGAAATTTATCAAAATGTGAGGCAATTAAAAGATTTCCAATGAAATATTTTCCTTTAAATAAAAATGAAATTTAGATTAAATTAAAACTAAACTGCTCTTGCGATTGATATTTGTGGAAATGTTTAAAATACTAATTTTGAGTTTTGTTCCTAAACATTTTGGACCCAGGGTGCCGCTAACCACCAAAACATGCAATGGAACATTCTCATTGAACTACTATTATTATTATTTATTTACAACTTTTTTTTTTTTACATATTATTTATTTAGGAAAAGTCAGGAAATATAATGCTAATTCAAGCAATGACATCACTGTTGTAGACTAATCAAGCTAAACAATAGTTTGTTTTATTTTCATAAAAACCAGACATTTTTGTCCATAGACAAACCTAGTGGTAAATCTGAACCCTAACAGCGGGGTAGATTTCAGGCAGGCCTGACCTCGCTACCTAGCAACTGCATGACAACGCTTCTACGTTTCTACTCGCCATTCATGTCTCTTGGGTCCCAATATTAAATCATGTTTTACTGGTCGTTGAATACTTTGGGGGGGATCTTACAAAGCTGCCAAGTTCTTTCACAGTAATGCCTTTTTGTCGGATGGCCGAAGAAAAGGAAATACTGAACTGCATTAAAATTAATAAGAGCCTAAGGTACGAGTGGAACCAAAAGTAGCTGCTAACAGAGCCACTATAATCGTTTGTAATGAGAGAAAACAGAGAAAGGCGCCCAACACAAATAAATAAGAAGAGAAGACACAAAGCTTTCAGGCAATAGCAGAGGCTAACAAAGAGTCTGAGCCACAGCACAGGACACCAAAGCGGCTTCTCTGCTTTATTGCTATATTCTATAAAAACTTTCTGGGTCAGTCTGGTGATCTGTGTCTTGCATCAGTGACTAAGAAAGAATATGTCTTAGCAACAGTAACACCAGCAACCAACAAACAACCAACGTGAGTGACAACGAACACTGTCCACCTCAGTATCATTGATGGGAAACCTTGGTGTGGACTCTCGTGGCAGACAGTCCTGGCTGTACCTCGTTGGTGTTCCCTGCACTGGCATTGGCCAGCCGGAGCGTCGCCTTGGTAACACTGCCCACGCATGTAAGGATGAACGGGGCTTTCATCCTCCGTTCCTCCACGAATGAGGCCAAGGAGCTGAGGATCTCCTGCCCTGGGCCTAGACGCAAGGCATAGATGCTGAGTGTGGAGGGCCCGGAAGCCTATGCGGGATGATGGAGGGAAGGAGGGAGGAAGAGATGGAGTGAATAGGACAGAAAGAAGGCAAAGAACAAATGTTATAGGTGAAGGTATGACCAGCAGCCTATATTAATAGTGCTTGCTTTGGGAATAAACATTATTATAACACTTCTGCTATTGTTAATAATTGTTATAATTATTCCACCATCTGACTGCCCACTCTGGTCAGGGTGCAGGGATGTCAGTCCATAACAGGGCACATACATGTACACATTAGCGCACAATATAAAAATTCTAGTATAGAAATGATATAAAAACAAAGTCAGGATGGCGTGGTCATTCAGTTTGCATATCCCAGTGGCATCCTCCTGTAGTCCAACAACTAGCCTTTCCAAATACTGCATGATTGTGCTGGCATGCGTGTGCCCTGCGACGTACTGGGGACGCCAGGGTATGACGGCCCTGGATACGCATTTAGAAGTTAAATGACAAAAATTAAATGACCATTCACCTTAAATACATCTTCAAACAATGAATTCCATGTTATTGTTCACTATTATTTAATAGTCAAATTTAATTGCACAGATTGTGTGTGGCTGACAGAAGCACCATCGCTGTGTACCACGTGCTCTACTGCAACGCTTATCGTCATGCAGTCGTGGATGAAAATGAGGAGGAGGAAGATTTTTATAGCCTGGTGTTCTGAACTGGTTGTTATTCTGTGATTTCTTTCATGTGGGAGAGCTTAGGCCCGACGTCCATTTAGCTATCTGCAGTGGATGTCATTAGCATCATTATTGTTCAAATAGCCTGCTATTGCTGTGCTTTGTTTCACTGCATGAGCACAGTCACATAATCCTGGTAAATTTGCCCTTCGTGTTTCGCGGTCGACTCACACCAGGCGCAAATCATATTTACCTTTGTGTAGGCTTAAAAACATTCATGCCTTTTTAGAGCAGCACGTTGTGCGGTCGCGAAAATAAGGCGTCTTTCTTGAGGAAGACAAATAAAACTGGTTCCTGTGATATATACCAAATTTAACACACAAACCGATAACTCTTAGGACATAGAATAAGGTGGCAGCTCTGATGTGGCAAAGATAAGTGAGGGGACCACACAACACAGCAATCAGAGTAATCAGAGAATGCTTAGAACATCCTGAGATGAATCAAACACAGAAACAATTCCTTTCACGTTTGTGTTTGTGTGGCACAGCGTTCCTTGTTCCCTTGAAGGTCCTCTCTCCGTTTCTGCTGTTCTTTAATCTCTCAATGGCACTCTCCTGCCCACCCCCCCGATTGAACCCTTTATAACCCTTACATTTATAAACATTCGCAGAAAAGGCCCAGTGTGGCTCCCTGCCAGTTGACAGCTGTGGCATTGATTGGCCGCTGCGGTCAAAGCCCCGCCTCCCAAAGGAGCTGCCTGAGCTGACGGCCACCTCTAGCTACCCCAGCACGCCGATTGTTCCCAGTCCTCTCACCGCCTTTTTTTGACAAGTTATTAGGCCCTGGAAGTCCATTAATCACGGTTCATGTGCTGCATGAAGGCCGCGTGATGCTCACTGCCCTGCGTGAAAGCAGACATCAGCCCATTCAGGCTGCTAACAAGATCATTACTGCTAACTAAACAGGAGGCCGACCCCACGACCTGCTGGGGACTCCCGGCAGGTCCCCTGGGTGAATGTGCCGCCCCAGCCGCATTCGCCCCCTTGGCGCTTTGCCACGCCCCTCTCCCAGCGAACGGCAACTAACCCCACTGATAGAAAGGGAGACCCCTGCACCAATCAATAAGCGAGGCCCGGGTTGAAAGGGGAGGGGCTTGAGTTAAACAGATTATCTTCTGTTCATTGTTGGGGGACCACCTGCAGCCCTTAATACAAGGCCGGCTCAGTCATCCCCCTAACTCTCTATAAGTCCACCTTCCCAGAAAGAACATAAATGCACACAGTCTCTCCCAGGTGCCCAAACAGTTCTTTGTTTCCGCCCCGCTTGGCATGGTGCGGCGTGGTCGTGGTAGGTGACTCTCAGTGGTCAAGTTCCCCTGGACTACGGAGTTAGCGAGACTCTGTGTTTGCCATTTGTCATTTAAATGCACATCGTAATTGGTTTCCTCTCGAGTCTTTCCCTTCTGTTTACCCCGAACTTGATACCCCCACTTCTGTTTATGAACACTAGAGAAGAGAGTGACCAGGCAAACAAAATATTTACTGACCCTTTAAATGGGGGGCACAGCATAGGTCCACTTACCGGGCAATAATAATGACTTGTAGTTTCCTCATTGCTGATTCTGTGAAACATCATTAAAACACATTCCTTTGTTATTCCTTTAATTATTCCTTCAGTTAGAATGTAGTAAGTCTTTGGGCAACCTTTCGACACTGAACCGGCAATTGCAGTCTAAATGCGCCTGAATTATGACCACAATCCACTATTCTGAATAGATTCTGGTGTAATTTTTACGTCTTCGTCTGTACATGTCTGTGCTACAGCCCCTGACATGTTACACCCATAAAAAATGCAAAGGACAGAGCCTAACATGTCTAACACAGGGTACTCTAGCTATGAGCCTCAGTCATTTAAGACAAGATCACAATAACAACAAGATCTTTATGAACAACAAAGACTACCTGTGGAAGTGTATAAAGTTATAAACATTACCAGTTTGAAGAATCATGAATAATGTGCCTGAGTCTCGGTCAGATAGATAGATAGATAGATAGATAGATAGATAGATTGACTGATTGATTGATTGATTGATTGATTGATTTGCCAACACAGACAAAACATGCAAACTACACACAGGGCAGGTGCAGGATTCAAGCCCTACAGGTATCAGGTTATAGCACCACCATTCCTAGAACATATCCATGTATGTCCATGAACATTAATGGTCTTTCCTTCTTCTGTAAGTTTCCTATACCACAGCATGGGATTTCAAACAGTAGACCATTATCTTTTCAGGGATGGGGGGCGGGGGTCATAAGCACAGCCCTCATGCCAAGTTCCCCCTGTTGATTTTATGCAGTCAGTAGCCAGTTTAATGCCAGTGCTAGGCACCTCAAAGATCCTTACCAAGCTTTACTCTTATTGGCTGCTGAAATGGACAGGGAAATATATGCTGATGTACCAAATAAATACAGGAAATATCAGTAACAGTATAACAGAAATAACAGTATAGAGCCTGCATTGTTCTCATGCATCCAATGAGATGTCTTAATTTGTCTTTAAGCATCAGATTTGATGTACAGCCCTGCCAGAATGAAACTTTTTCTATGAATTGTAGATTGTGCGGGAACACAAAGCAAGGACACTTAAAATTATTTGTGAATTTCCCTTTGGGGTTAATAAAGTATGTATGTATGTATGTTTGTATGTATCTATCTATCTATCTGTCTAGAACATACAAAGAACATAATTGCCAGCATGCATTTCAACTCGATTTAAACTCAATTATAATTAGTCTTGACACTTGACATTGATGACACTAGGAGGGAATTAGTATAAGCACAAGTCCTTTTCTCTTATCACAATTTACTGACTGATACTGTATGCATCAATAAATGCTAACAAGGTCTACATAGAGGAGGCCATTATCTAGTTGGGGTGCAGTTTCAGCAATGCTGAAATGTCATTAAGTGTTCATTTCAATCCCATCCCATGATCTGGCATCCCATTCCTGTGTCCTCTGCAGTCAGGGATAGGCTCTAGGCCAGAATTCCCCAATTCCAGTCCTGAAGGGCCAGAATCCATCGCAGTTTGCAAATTTCCCTGTTCAGGCATAAGGAAAACATACATCTAGGCTCATTTCTGTTTCTCCACCTAGTTGGTGGAATGAACTCCCCCTAAATGTCTGGGTGTCTTCAAACAACAACTAAAGATCTACCTCTTTTAATTGGATTAGTCAGCATTCTGGTATTATACTCTGAAAAAAACCCTGTATTTCCCCAACAAAGTGTTAGACCGATAGTATTCTTAGCCTGGCTTTTATTGAACTAGTATTAGAAAGTATTCACTAATGGAGTTTTAAAGCACTTATGTCGCTCGGGCTAAGGGCATCTGCCAAATGCTATAAATGTAAAATCCAACCATTTTACTCTGTGTGTGTATGGGAGGGGGGGGGCAGGAATACCCTCAGGGAACCCCACGACAGCAGAACCCTGGTCCCAGAGGTGTGAAGCAACCACAGCACCACCATGTAAATGTAAAAGTGACCTGGCAATTAGCTAATTAATAATATGGTGTATATATAACATAATATATGATTATGGAAGGAGGACAGACACAGGCTACTACTGGGGGGGATCAGTTCAGGTATGTATCACAATTCTTTTGTTAGCAGTTCATGTAATGCCACACTAACTCCCAATTTTTGGATTCAAGGTGGAGATGCAGTTAGGAATAACCTTAAGTCAGAAATTCGACGTTAAATACCTGCTGCTCCTCCACAGTTTGGATCTAATACATGGGGGGAACTCTGGCTGTCAGACTTTGAATGGTAATAAATAGTTGGACAAGAGCCATGATAATACGACGAACATATGGGCACATATTAGTAGGCATCATCCTGAGGTAGACAAGGCGGCAGAGAAGCATAAAAGCTAAACATTCTAAATATTAAACCATACCCAAACATTCACTCAGTGTGGTTTACACCACAACAGTAGCTAATGTAGCTTTTTGAAAACTTCCAAATTTTTCCAAAGTTTTTTTTGGAAACCTCCAAATTTAAGTTAAAATTTATACTGTTGAATTTGAAGTTGTCTTGCATAGCTTGAATGCTGCCTTTGGTTTTTGAGGGGGAAAATTGTTTGTTATCATGTTCAATTCAGAAGCGCAGCTATTGAACAAAGCCTTAGCAATTTGACTTTTTTTTTAGTGGTTAGTGGTTTTAAAATTGTAAAAATCATATTGGAAAAAAATCATAGTATCGAATTGGGATATTTATAGAATCGCAAAGCTTACAGAATTGCAATACATATCG
>JAODKL010000052.1:725880-738378 GCA_026780765.1 Petrocephalus schoutedeni
ATGCTGAGGTTAATTGGCGTTCCTAAATTGCCCGTAGGTGTGTATGTGTGAGTGAATGGTGTGTGAGTGTGCCCTGCCTCGTGCCCATTGCTTCCGGGATAGGCTCCGGGACCCCCTGTGACCCAAAATGGATGGATGGATGGATGGATGATATATTTTTCATGACATCAAAAACTGCATACAGTATCTATAGCTGCACTCAGCGGCTGCTTTAAGTACACATGTTTAACTGGTCGTTGAAGTACATTTCTAATCAGCCAATGTCAGGAGGAGTTTGACTTAATGTTTGCATGAACCAAAAGGAAGGAAAGGTGATTTAAGTGACTTTGAACATGACATAATTGTTGGTGCCAGATGGGCTGGTATGAGTATTTCAGAAACTGCTGATCTACTGGGATTTTCATGCACAACCACCTCTAGGGTATCAAAAGAAAAAACATCCAGTGAGTGACAGTTCTCTGAGTGAAAATGCCAGTGGTCAGTGAATAATGGCCAGACTGGTTCGAGCTGATAGAAAGGCAACAGTAACTCAAACACCACTTGTTACAACCCAGGCATGCAGAAGAGCATCTCTGAACGCACAACCTTGGAACCTTAGAAAAGGTGGGCTACAGCAGCAGAAGACCACTCCCGTCAGCTAAGAACAGGAAAGTGAGGCTACACCAAAACTGGACAATGGAAGATCAGAAAAATGTTGTGTCTCAATTTCTGCAATGACATTCAGATGGTAGGGTCAGAATTTGACGTAAAAAACATGAAAGCATGAATCCATCCTGCCTTGTATTAATAATTCAGGCTGCTGCTGGTGGTCTAATGATGTGGGGAATATTTTCTTAGCATGATTTGCGCCCCTTATTACCAAATGATTATCATTGCAATGCCACAGCCTACCTGAGTATTGTTGTTGACCATGTCCATCCCTTTATGACCACAGTGTACCCATCTTCTAATGGCTACTTCCAGCAGGATAACATGCCATGTCACAAAGCTCAATTCATCTCAGACTGGTTTCTTGAACATAACAATGAGTTTACTGTACAAATGGCCAGACCTCAAACCATTAGCGCGCTTATGGGATGTGGTGGAATGGGAGATGTGTGATGCTATCATGTTTGTGTGATGCTATCATGTCAATATGGAGCAAAGTCTCTGAAAGATTTCTCAATCACCTTGTTGAATCTAATGCTATGTTGAATTAAGGCAGTTCTGAAGGCAAAAGGGGGTACAACCTGGTACTAGTAGGGTATATCTAATTAATTGGCCAGGAAGTGTGTGTGTGTGTGTGTGTATATATATATATATATATATATATATATGCAGATATAGTAATCAGTGCAATAAAAGTACATATGTAAAATACATACATTACAAATACATTTTATTGCTGTGGACATAAAACATTATTTTATTGCCCTAAAGGATGCAGCATTTCCCGGTTAATTGCTCCACAGCCCCCCTCTTTTTCTGTTCAAATCTCCCCCAAGTCAAGGTTCTTCAGCCTTGACCCAGGTTCAAACAGCAAACGGGAAAGTCCCAAGTGAACAGGGCGAAATGCTTTGTTTCTAACTGCCAGCAGCCGCCCGTCAGCAAGCTGGGCAGATGCAGCCAGATAAGGCCAAGCTTTGTGTGAGTGTCACTCGAAAAAATTGCCAAATTATTTAAATGTTCCTTTGTGCACTTGGCTCATTTATTAAATGGCTAGCTTGGAACTCAGATGCCGACTTCTTTATGGCAGAGGCAGCTGCTGATCGGGTCAAAGCCATTTCTAGTGGTCCTGGTCCCATTATCACCATCTACAAAGCTGGATTATATGAAGATGGAAGACAGGACTCCTGCTCTGCTCATAAAGTAAGTTATGCTAAGTACTAACTAAGCGAAGCACAGTTCAACAATTGGAGCTGAAGACTCTATTGGAAAGTATGGGGAAATATTTATATACAAAATATATGTTCAGTTTTGTCAGTGTGGGTACCAAATGGCTTCTGATGTTGCCTATAACCTCTGGCTAAATGTTCCTGATTCAACACCACTTAATCAATACCTTTGAAAGAAACCCATAGCTTTCTCTGGTTCAGCATTTTCCTGTTTAGGGTTACAGAGGTAAAATGTCCAGGATCAAAAGGGTAAAAAAATGCTACGGTATTTTAATTTAAGTTTTATTATAGCTGCTTTGCTACATTATCAGTCTACTGTAATATAGTACTCCCCACGTATTTGCGGGTGATACATTGCAAGACTTAACAACAGACTTAACCAAAACAACAGATAACAGCTAAACATCTGCGGACCCCATATATAACCTGATTTTCATCTACTAACATATGGTAATTGATAAATTCTGCACAATAAAACATCATCAACATTACAGTAATAATAAAATAGTTTAGACATTATTACACAGTACTGTACATTACTGTACTCTCTTTTGAATGAAGGGGATTTAGACATTTTAGCCTAATTCTCGAGAGGCAAGAGAGCAATGAAAATTATGCTTTTATACCTCTTGAAGGATTAAGGAACAATGAAAAAAATACTGTTACACAGTTTACTGTATTTTTTTTGCAGATTTGGGGGACAGCTGTTTTATATCATTATAGCAACTTACTATAAATGCCTCTATTTATAACAGAAGCTTGGCAGGTCCAGTAAAGGCTGCACTCTCCATGAAGTTCACCTGCCATACGAAAGGAAAGCAATGAGGAGACGAAGACGACAAGCAGGAAGGACCAGGAAGTGATGCCCACTCGCCCTCGTCAACGGTCTGTCTCCGCAGTGCCGCTCAGCTGCTCGCCCTGCCCGGCATCCCCTGGGGGGTGGGGTGGTTTAGGAAGGGGGTCGCCTAATTGCCAGGGCTTTGCAACACGATGGTGGGACGGAGATGCTCCTCTCCCGCTGTGGGAGCTGTTAACGAGGCCCGGCAGGAGGGGGCAGCGGCCCGACAGGAAAAGGGGGTCGGGAGCCGGCCGCGGGCCGGGGGCTGGGAGCTGGCGAGCTAACGCCGCTTAACCCGTCTGACGCACTGCGCTGCCTGTGGAGTCGTCCCCCTCCCCTGTCGATTTCGGCTGCCTGCGGCAGGTGGGCAGTCCAGAGAGGAACGGGAGGTACATACAGAGAGGGATTGTGCCTGATTTTTAACCTTTAATTGAAACAAAAAAGTCGCTTTATAATTTCAGAATGAATGGAGACAAATTTTAAACTAATTATGGTGGCTTGAACAGACTTCACAGCAATATCATGGTGACAAAATCAACAAAGGGTGCAAGGCGGGGGCCTGCAGAGGGCCTTTTCTGGTAGCAATAAGGGGCTTATTAATGACTGTTTGCTGGTGTAGCAAAGTGCAGCACAGGGGGGGCGGTGCTGGACTATGACTAGAGCGAAGCCCAAGGATTAAATTACGGCCCAGTGTGGTGGAGGTCCAGTTCATTTCATTACACCCTTATTTCCATGAGTCGGCTGGTCACAAGAAGGGCTCCTCTGTTCCCATTTGCCTGCAGCATTGGCCTCTTCGCCAGCTCCCATGACCCCAGCTGCTGCCTGTCATCCCAGCCCGTCACATTCAGACATGTGACATTTACAAATAAAGCAAGTGTCCCCGACATATGAAATGATGACAAAATATATTGACGTGTGCAGGCAGGTCCTGCAGGGGGCGTCGCTCACAGAGTTTTACGCAATGAGCGATGATCATCACGACTTTCATGAATAAAATTCTTAAAATTAGATCTTTATGTTGTAAATGAATTGCTTGCAATTTTACCAGACAGGCTTAAGGATGAAAGTGTCATGAAAATCAGTCTTAATAAAGTGAGATTTCAGAGCAAACACTTAAAAATGCTTTTAAGGTGACAGGTTTGTTTTTTTCCACAATAAAAGCTACAGGTCCCACCTAATCCGTGCATCTGGGGCTCTTTACGGCTTTGTGCCGCTCCGTAAACGGAGATTATTGGTGTCTCCTGGCTCCTAATTTCGGAGTCCTTCGAATGGGCACCCCGAGGATCCATCGGAAAGAGAAAAGTGGGAACTGAAGTCTCGGCCTCAGTCTGCTTTCATAGCCTGCACTTCCAACACTGCACCATTACATTCTCATGTAAATCAGAAGATAAGAAAGAGCATTAAAAAGCAAAATACTGTACATATTGTGTATGAAATCTCACTCCGCGACAGCACAGACTCTTCTTTTACATCAGAAATGCATCTTAATTAAACTGAACGATGAATGTGTTCTAACATTGCTTGAAGATTATTGGCCAAATATTTCTGGTGGTTTGAGTATTAATTATAGAGATGCACAACAAGATGCTATTTCCATCCATCCATCCATTCCTCCCTCAATCCATCTTCTAGCTGCTTATCCCAGTCAAGGTTATGGGGGCCAGAGGGGACACAAATTTAATGCTATTGGACACTATCGATACATAATCTTCCCATATCACATATTGCCAAACTGGCTTCTTTAGGTTTATAGTATAGTATGATATTGTAAAATATCCAGGACTGTTATGAGTGATCCATGACCTGTATCCAATCTATTACAGAGAGGAGATGGACCTGCATAGTTACATTTATGAAGTCATTAAAACCTGAAACTGAATAAATTGTCCAGGGTGTACTGTATACATGCTATTGCAGTTATGTTGCTTATGTGGACAGCCATGCAGCACAAAAAAGCGAAAAGGGAGCACGCACCCACGCCTCTGTGTGGCCAACACTGGATTGTTAGTTCGCCATGATTAACAGTCCTGCCTCCCACAGCTGCTGTCTGAATGGAAGACCCAGACCCACAGTTATCCAAAAAGCATGTTAGCATGTAGTTATGCTGTTTTGGGCATATTACGAGGAGCCAGTGCACATGATGCATGGAAAAGTTGATGATGGACAAGAGAGAGGAGACCAGCTAAAAGGTCACAGTAATGAGCTTGTCACTGGGAAGCCTGACGACTTCGGGGGAAATGCCATCAAAATGGCTGCCAGGACTCGACACCAAACTGATGGCATCCAATAACTCAGGCTCCCAGGTGGAGGCATTACCAGAGAGTATCTGCTGTCTAAAATACTCTAATTGGTCGTGCACCCAGTTTTGTGTTATCTGCTAGACAAAAGCCACACTTTTTTCTGTTTATCACTCAGTTTGTATACAACTAACACCAGCTGTGCCTTTTGCTTTCCATTGATTTTCCATTATTGCCTGCCCAGTACAGGGGCAGGGTACGTGAGCCTGGAGCTTATCCAGCACGAGGCGGGAATCCAGGCCATCACAGGGTGCACTGCCTTTCTAAAAAATATTATAAAATTAAGACTACCCGAAATAAAATGCTTTTAACTTTTGAACCACTTATGCTACAATCATAAACAAGGGCTGGTATTAATCCTGACAGTCACATGTTAAAAAGACACAAACTGCTTTCTAATAGTGTTACTTATACAGATAAACATATTTGAATTGTAAATGTTTTCTTGTAATGTGTATGGATGCACCAATACAGAGGCTTGTACAAGTACTGCTATGGGTTCTGATACTATGTTCGTGGCTTCGTACTCGTCCACAATGTGCCGATGCATCTATAACTGACGCCACGTGGTAATATATCAGCGATATATAGTACAATATATAGTGGTAATATATCACTGATATGTAGTACAAATCCCAGGGAATCCATATAAGCTGTAACCTTTCACTAAACTACAGTCATGGCCAAAAGTTTTGAGAATGACAGAAATATTGGTTTTCTCAAAGCTTGTTGCTTCAGTTTTCATGATGCCAATTAGCATATACTTCAGAATGTTATGAATAGTGATCAGATTAATTGCAATTAATTGCAAAGTCCCTTGTTCAATTGGGGTTCAATTGTTCAAAAGGTTCAATTGCTGTGAAGTAGGCTTCAGGGCACCCAAGGGAGTCTAGCAAGTGCCAGGACCGTCTCCTAAAGGTGATTCAGCTGTGATTGGGCCACCACCAGTGCAGAGCTTGCTCAGGAATGGCAGCAGGCAGGTGTGAGTGCATCTGCACGCACAGTGAGGTGAAGACTTCTGGAGGATGGCCTGATGTCAAGAAGAGCAGCAAAGAAGTCACTTCTCTCCAAGAAAAATGTCAAGGA
The DNA here is from genome assembly GCA_026780765.1 of Petrocephalus schoutedeni. Classification (NCBI taxonomy): domain Eukaryota; kingdom Metazoa; phylum Chordata; class Actinopteri; order Osteoglossiformes; family Mormyridae; genus Petrocephalus; species Petrocephalus schoutedeni. The sequence goes on from JAODKL010000052.1 coordinate 731,976, forward strand.
CAGGCTGATATTCTGCAAAAAGTACAGGGATTGGACTGCTGAGGACTGGGGCAAAGTCATTTTCTCTGATGAAGCTACTTTCCAATTGTTTGGGGCATCTGGAAAAATTATCATCCAGAGAAGTAAAGGTGAGCACTACCATCAGTCCTGTGTCATGCTAACAGTTACGCATCTTGAGGCTATTCGGGTGTGGGGTTGCTTCTCACCCAAGGGAGTGGGCACATGTACAATTTTGCTTGATAACACAGCTATAAATAAAGAATGGTATCGAACCATCTTCCGAGAGCAACTTCTCCCAACCATCCAGGAACAGCTTCGTGAAGAACAATACCTTTCCAGCATGATGGAGCACCATGCCATAAGGAAAAAGTGGATTGCTAAGTGGATAACTAAGTGGATTGGGGAACAAAACATCGAAATGTTTGGGTCCATGGCTAGGAAACTCCCCAGACTTTAATCCCATTGTGAACTTGTGGTCAATCCTCAAGAGGCAGATGGGCAAATAAAAACCCACAAATTATGACAAACTAAAAGGATTGATTATGCAAGAATGAGTTGCCATCAGTTAGTATTTGGCCCAGAAGTTGATTGACACCATGCCAGGGTGAATTGCAGAGGTCTTGAAAACGAAGGGCCAAGACTCTTTGCATAAACTTGATGTAATTGTCAGTAAATGCCTTTGAAATGTTTGAAATGCTCGTAATATCTGACAAAGAGATCTAAAAACACTGACGGAGCATACTTTGTGAAAACCAATATTTGCGACATTCTCAAAACTTTTAGCCACAACTGTATAAATTGCTTTGCTTAAAAATCATCAAGTAAAATCATACCACTGAAAGCCAAAAATGGTCCAGCAGCCTCCTACCTAAAATCACACCCCGCACTGCACCACACCTGATCGTCCAGCACTGCTTGACTGGTCCCACATTCAAGGCGTAAGAAAGACATGCATCTGGGCTCTTCTCTGTTTTAGCACCTATGTGGTGGAATGAACTCCTCTTAGACGTATTCAAATGACGGCTTTCAAAAGTACTTGGATTAGCACTTCCGATACTATGCAAAATATATAAATATATATAAAAAAAAAACAGTATTTCCCCAACAGAGTCCTAGACAGATAGTATTCTTAGCCTGGGTTTTATTGAACCAGTATTGGCAAATATTCACTAATGGAGTCTTTAGGCACTTATGTAAGTCGCTCTGGCTAAGGGCATCTGCCGAGTGCTATAACTGCAAATTATGCTTACACTAGCAAGGAATTAGAAAACGTCAAAGCCTAACCCTCATGTAGTGAAAATAACAGATCTATTCCAGTACCAATCAGGCACAATGGGGTAATGGTGGTATGCTGAGAGCATAATACTTTCTGAGGTGGTACATGGTATAAAAAGTTCCTTGCTTTAGAGGTTTCAGAGTGACATTCATTGTTTTTCACAGTGACTAAAAAACTATAATTGGCACTGTTATGATCAGCCCCAATTTGTGATGTTGGCTGTTTAACGGATTGTCTGTATATAATTCTGTTCAGGTTTTTCCAATTTTTTTGGCAAGAAAAAATTAAGAGCTGGGGGGGTGGGAGGGGGTTCGCAAAAGAGCTCAGAGGACCAAACTTAAAAAATTCATAACTAAAAAGGATTTGGAGCAGAGCTGTAGGCTTTTGCAGCATTCTATGAATTTACTGGAAGTTTGCACACGATTTTTTTCAAGAAAATCTATAACATGAACTGGGAGGTCTAGATGAGCTGGTACAGAATGACCAGGGTTGACACCTGTCCCAGTTTCTCCAGGATTGTCCTTTTTTGAGCAACTGTCCTGGAAAATTAATATTCTTTCCAGGATTTTTGTGAAAATGTAAATATAATTTGTAGTTTCAGATAAATCCTCAATCTTTAGCTTCCTTCTACTGATATTCTTCTTCCAGGTTATGTTTATACATCCAATCTCATGTCCGTAAAAACAGGTAAAACATAGAGTCTATGGGCCAGGCCATGCTTTTATTTTACTGATGGCAGAAATAGGAAATAGGAAAGTGGACCTTATTACCAAGCGGAATACACCGGCACAGCTTACACTGTGGGCTAGAGGTACAGTTATTAAAAATAGGAGTCATACAGGTACTGGTATATTTAATAGTATGATACTATATATAATGTAGTATATACTATATTTATCATATTTATATAGTATATTATATATAAATATAAAATAGTATATTTGCAAAAAAGGTTTAACCCCACCCCCCATAGTAAAAACATCCATCCATACATCCATCCAGCCATCCATCCATTCATCATCCATCCCTCCATCCAGCCATTCATCATCCATCCCACCATCCATCCATACATTGTCCATCCATCCATCCATCCATCCATCCATATTCCTCAATAGACAGAGTATAGTGCTGTTATTTAGTTATTTCCTGGTAACGTTTTAATTAATTAGCACTTTCATTAAATGTAACATTGTGACTTCACCTATTATCCATCCATCCATCATCCATTTTCTATTATTATTTTTATTATTACTACCAACAACAACAATAATAACAGTAGTAGTAGCAATAGAAGTTGATAATTATATAAACTTAAGCCTTCGCAATACTGGAATCTTTGCGTCTTTCATCTTAAAAGTATTAAATTCTAACAAATATATATAATGTTGCAAAAGAAACAATCCGTAAGATTGGAAACCCTTCCCCTATGCCTGGACGCCTGTATTGTTATTCAAGCAACACAAGCAGACATTTCTCTGTCTTTAAAATACTTGACTATGTATTACCCACAGGTCCTTGAACAGATTAAAAGGACCCATGAATGCAATGTCATAATTATCCTGTAGTGACTTTGTTTAAACATTAGCCAATTAGCATAATTAAGGGTTTATTACAGAAGGTGTTAATTACATTTTTAGGTGCCGGGGGCACGTTCTGGCTCATTATTCATTAATCTCCATAGCTGTGGCAGATGCGTTGCTGTCTGCGTAGGAGTGCGGGGAGGAGGGGGCAGCTCAGTAGCTGGGCGGTAGCGGTCGCCTTTTGTCGCCACCGCTTTCGCGTGGAACTCTGAGTTGGGCCAGAGATAAAAGGCCACAGATCTGGCCATTGTCTGCCTCCAGTGCAGGGCCTGCACCCCGCTGACATGAACCCGGGCATGGCACAGCACACTCCAGGACACGGTCCTTGTCGCTCCTCTTATGTCCTGCTCCTCCTCTGGCATATATAGTTAGCAGGCAAATAAAGGGGATTTCAATATGACAAAAATGCTGAAGTGGTTTTTGCTTTTTTAATGTAAATGCAGATGAACATTTTTGACCAAGCATTCACATTACTGGCATGTTATTTACACAATACTGAACATGATGTCTTTCTTATTTATACTGCAGGTTAAATTCAGCCAAATAGAATGTATGCTGTACAGACACTATGTCACGGCCGGAGCGCAGTATGCAGCGCGAAAGGCTAAGCTAAGGAATTTCCTTTTTCTATAATAAAGTATTCTTTGAAACTGTCCTTCATAAGTTTGTATTATTCTGCCCTGTTACAGTGCAGATATAAGGGTGGTCAGCATCATAAAACTGAAGTCTGTTGTCATGAAACAGAGTGGTAGCTAAAGTGAATTCTTGAAGAAAGAAAATTACTGTAGAGAAATTCTCAACCCACATTGTCTGTAGGTAATCTAGGCCATTTCCTGACCATTTCTTGATGATTTAGTACAGAATGTGGTGCCCTGCATGCCCAGAGATCATCCATAACACAGAGCTGAACACACTTTACACAGCTGAAGACATTTTGAACTTGACTCTGAAGTCAAGTAGGAGTGTCTAAGGGAAAAGCTCAGGAGAGACAAATTTAATGCTACTGGGCACGATTGTCACGTAATCTGACTTCATCAAATCGCTAAATTGGCTTCTTTAAACTTCTCTTGTATTATCCATTATTATTTTATGCATGTTCTGAAGCATGAGAGATGGCAAGGTCCTCAGTCACACTTTGGATCTGATGAGAGAGTTTGGCAGAGCCCTAATTTTATGACCAACTGGCTAAAATGATAGCAGCTGGTTCCAGAAAGAGTAATAGAAAAGTGACACTTTATTAATCCCTGTGGTGAGATTCTCTTCTCCTCAACTTCCTGTCCATAGGACGCATGCAGGTGAGAGCAAGCTTGGGGGTCACAGTGCAGGGTCAGCCACCTCCTGGTGTCTGGAGAGCTGGGACTAAAGGGCCTCGCTCAAGAGTCCATGGACATGTGACTGTCCCTGCAAGGCCAGGCTCAAACCAGCAACCTTCCAATCACAGGCCTGCTGAGCCATACACCACCCCCAAACAATTAAACAGAGGTGGAAAGTTCAGGTCCAGAAAGTGAAAATCCAGACCATGATTTGGTTTCAACCAACCAGATCAGTATTAAGAGTCACAGATTACTCAGCTGGTCGGTCAAAACAAAGTCTTGGTCTAGATTTTTACTTTCTGGACCTGAACTATCAACCTCTGAAATTAAATGAATTGAATTTATTGGTGTGTGTATAATTGATCTTAAAACAAACCAACCAACAAATACAACTAGTCGTGTTTTAGAACACCAGAGTCCAAACCTTAACCCAAGAGATGTTCTTGGCAAACCTGAGATACTATTTGCACAAGATGCACCACTAGAAAGGATGAAGTTTGGTAAGCAGGCATGGGCAAAAAAAAAACGGTGAGATACGATGCATCAGAGTCTGATTAGTAACAGTAAGATATGTTTGTTTGTATTCATAGGTGCTGAAGGCCAGACGGTTGATACACATCCTGTATGTGTCTGTGTGTATGTGTGTGTGGCTTGGTCAATTAGTCAGAGTAATTATCGCACACTATATGGCTGCCATTGTTCAGATCAAGCCGTTGTCAGCCAGTGGGCAGTTCACCGGTGTGACTGTAGCCCAAATGCTAAAAATGTGTGTGGACTCCCCAAACAAAGGAGCCCCTGGCCGAATGGGTAACCAGGCCAGCTACTGGTCTGGCGGGGGGCATCAGGAGTTGCTGTTCAATTAAAAGCCCTTACAGACCTGTGAAACCTCCAGCGGGGATCAGAGACAGGCTGATAAACAGATATCTATCACCAGGGTTCATTGACAGCATCTAGTCTGCACTTTAAGAAGGCTCTGGGCCCTACTAGAGCAACATGGACTAAGATGCCGACACTTTCATTGGACACAATTGAGCGTGTGAATCGGCACTTCGTAGTCTGCAGTTTGGAGGCCTTCAGCAAAAACAATCAATAAAAGATGACAAAGAGTAACCACTCCCTTATAATATATGATTTCAGAAAACAATATCAAAAACCCTGGCTACATCTTTTAGCTGACACACAGTTCAAAAAAATTTCAAGGTCATTTGAGGCACCAAAGAAAGACCTTGCACTTTTCATATGCATTTTAAAATAAGACCATGGGACATTTTGTTGATGATCTTGAGTTGTTCCTGAATCTGATGTTTCCAGTGCCGTCATTTCAAAAGCAGGAATGCAATAGAAGAGCAGTAGAAATTACCTACCTGCAAAAAGCAATCCATGCGGCAAAATACTATTCTATCTTTTACAAATTCCATGCTGTCAGATGTTAGATGGGACTTAAATGACTTATTTTTTTGCAAACTGGCACCTTCATCACATGCTCTGAATGATCTGGATTCATTGGGTATAAAATGGCTGCAGGATATTTTTTATTTCAATTACCAATGGCACATTTGTATAATGGAATCGACTTGTCTGATGTGCATTTGTGTTACTGTCTGGATGAGTAAGACAGATCGGAAGAAATCAGCTTCTGAAACATGGGTGACAGATTTCAGACCATTGGAATGATAAAAGGAATAAATCAAGAAATAGTGCCAACTTTGGCTGGAACGGTATGCACATTTATTCAAATAGCAAAGATAATATGTCTTAATAGCTTATTGTTTTATACTGATTTCTACAAAGCTGGTTATTTTACTGAAGCAATTTATAATAAGCGCCTGCCGCTGTGGAAAAATAGCAGCTCCTCTCCTGGGAGTTGAATGTCCAAGATTTCAGTCATTATATACATAATGGTACAACATAGGGTGCCTCTGATTGTGTTAGGACCCATTAGAGACTGGAGATTTCCATCCAACCTACTGAGCTGGCAAGTGTGACCTGGGACTGAAAGGTGAGGGCAAAGAATCAGCCAGATAGAGAGAAGGGGCTATAGGGTGAGGGACATGAAGCAGCCAGGGAGAGAGGTGGGGTTATAGGGCGAGGGACATGAAGCAGTCAGGGAGAGAGGTGGGGCTATAGGGTGAGGGACATGAAGCAGTCAGGGAGAGAGATGGGGCTATAGGGTGAGGGACATGAAGCAGTCAGGGTGAGAGGTGGGGCTATAGGGTGAGGGACATAAAGCAGTC
>JAODKL010000052.1:752760-767309 GCA_026780765.1 Petrocephalus schoutedeni
GGAACTGGGCCGGATTCGAACCCTGGTCCCAGAGGTGTGAGGCGGCAGCGCTACCCACTGCGCCACCGTGCCGCCCTTCCCAGACATATATTAAAAAAATATTTTACATCAGGATCCCTTATGGAGCTTATATCACTATTTGACCAAGGAAGAAACCAAACTGAACTGCTATTGCATTGCAGGCAAGAGAAAACAGACAAGATGCAAGACAATGCAAATAAACTCTAAAAACATTCTTGAAATTTAATTAGCTCCACTGACCTGATTCCTGGGTTTCCCTGAACTGGAAACATTACATTTTTAGTTTATAGAACATTAAGGGGGACCAGTAATGCTCATTTTCAGTATTCACTATTTTATTTTGGGGGTCTAGTAGAATATATGTGCATGCTTCAATGTTCCAAAAACATTCCATTATTATTATTTTTACTTTATGAGAGTGCCTGTGTCTTGAAGCCCCACCTCCAATGAGCCCAGTGTACTCTGATTGGTCAGGTTGCCCCAATGACACGTTCCGTCCCCGTTTTCCACTCTACAGGTAATATCCCCGTATTATGCCAAGCTGTTTAAGCTGCAGCACATTTCATTATGGTATCTGGTGGTTCCTGGACCCACAGACTGACAAAGAGCAGGCAGGCAGAACTCTGCATAGTACATGTGCAAAAATACTGCGGGTATTAGAAATGTAGCTAGCCCTTAGCTAAACTTAGCTAGTAGTGGAACGCAATCATGATGTTACAGCTTGTAATCATAAATCCACCTCATTTACATTTACAGAGCGACTTACATAAGTGCTTAGAGACTCCATTAGCAAATACCTTCGGGACAATAGAACCTACTGGTCTGTCTAAAACTCTGCTGGGAAATACAGGTTTTATATATATCTTTTTAATTTATTTTTTTGAAAATACAATACTGGATGTGCCAAACCAAGTAGTTCTGGAAAAGTTAGGTCTTTAGACTTCGTTTGAAGACACCCAATCACTCAGCTGTTCGGACATCTAGGGGGGTTCATTCCACCACACAGGTGCGATCACACAAAAATACTCGCAGGAGTTACCTTGTTTGTGTTAAACATCAGAAATCCAGAAATAATAATGTATTTCTCCTTCACATTGTTTAAAACTCCTGGCCTCTGTTTTGGTAGCTGTTGTGCAGGCTGTGGGTTGTGTGGGGATGCGACAAGCTTACTTGTACGTGGTCAGTTAGGATTGTGTTATGGGGTGTGCTCACTGTGTCACAGAAGGAAGGGCTGGAGTGGTTACTATGGTGAGAGTTACTCCCTTTGGCGTGTCCTTTGGGCCTTAAGATGTCGTGGATTATTTACATGCACATAAAGCTATACTGTATAAAACACTAAAGGTGTCCTGAAAACCCACAGGAGTGTTTCAGAGACTTCGGATCTACCTGGATTGTCACAGATAATGGGCTGAAAAAGAAAAGAACATCTAGTGAGTGACAGTTCTCTGAGTGTCGAACCTTGGAAAAGATGGGTTACAGCAGCAGAAGACCACACCGGATGCCACTCCTGTCAGCAAAGAACAGGAAACTGGGGCTACATTGGGCACAAGCTCACAAAATTGGACAGTGGAAGATTGGAAAAACATTGCCTGGACTAATGAGTCTTGATTTCTGCAATGATATTCAGGTGGTAGGATCAGAATTTAATGTAAACAACATGAAAGCATGGATCCATCCTGCCTTGTATCAACAATTCAGGCTGCTGGGGGTGTAATGATGTGGGGATTTTTTCTTGACATGCTTTGGGCCCCTTTGTACCAAACGATTATCATTTAATTGCCATAGTGTTGTTGACCATGTCCATCCCTTTATGACCACAGTGTACCCAGGTTCAAATGGCTACAATAATATATATTATATATTATATATTATAATAACAATTATATATATACAGTGGTGGGCAAAATTGAAACACCTAACAGATCTGAATATATTGACGTTTTTGCCTCCAAAACATTTCATAATGTTCAAGAAATATGCAGATGGTTGAGCACAACAAATATCAGATGAAGTGAGACCTACTGTTTTTATCCACTTTTAACTTAATATTTGGTATGTCCACCTTTTGCAGCAATTACAGCAGCACTTCTCTCTGGCTTAGTGTCATTATATTTCCTGAGAACTTTAACACTAATGTTATTCCATGCCTTCTGCAACTCAAGCCAAAGGCTTTCTTTTAAATGTACAATAGATCTGTCCAGTTTATTTTCCAACTCATCAAAAATGTACTTTATGGGGTTGGGGTCTGGAATTTTTTGTGTTCTTTCATACCTACTTCAATGAAAAATCTCATAAAAATGTAATTGGGGCATGAGTCATTTCCTGTAAGTGTACTCATGAATGATTCATCTTCAACAGACCTATCGTTTCTCTAATCATTGGTTCATTAAGAAGATCACTGATAATGCAGACGCTGTGTAAACCAGACCAGATCTCACCTCACTGTGTCAGTTGTTGACAAGTCATTGCTGAACATGAGCGACAGCTCACCCCCACTCCCCCAGTTTGTGTCTAATTTGGGCCTGGCTAGATGCAGAGTCATGAGCCGCCTTGCTGTGGCACGTGGGATTCATTGAGGGGGAGGTTATTGCCCCAAAGTCTCAATTAGCCTGCTTCTGCCCTGTGGCCCCAGAGTGAGATTGGCTGTTTAATTAGAGGACTCACCGAGGAGGCCAAGTCTGCCCTGGAGTCCATCGCTGTCATGTACTCTAATATAGCTTTTGCCATCCCTTCCCATCATCCCCCGGTGTGTTACCTTGATGTAATCCAGCTGTGATCTGCTGCCAGATCCACAGCTTTGTTGTAGTTAAGCATCTCAAGGCTGGTTTAGTTAAATCTATCTTGCAGCTACAGTTGGGACAAGGTTAGCGTGATGTGTAGATTGTGCCTCACAGGGATTTCACTATCTCTTCAGGCTCATGTGTTTAAGTCTGGGGGTATCCAATGGGAGTGTCAGGGATACCAAATTCAACATTTAGTATCATGTGTATTAAGTACAAGATATAGTAAAATACAATCAAACCCTTACGTGTGTCCTAGCAGCCTGATACTTAGGGAGCCCATAATTAACATTTAATAACAGCTTGTCATCATCCTCAAATAGCGGAGATTGTCAAGTAGAGAACTGTGCAAATGTATATTGCGTATTTATAGTGATGGAATGATTTTAAAACCCTATAAATAGCTTATGTTGAAATAATAGCAGAATCATGTCTGCAGCAATGGAACACCTGTGGGCTATTAACCAGCTGATGCACATTCTGGCAACGAGAAAGGAGGCCAGAGTCACGGGGCCGTTTCCACGCCGACCAAGGTGGCTGCCGCCTTCGGCACCTCGTTAAGACCTGGGAGCCGATCAAGTTAATTAGATGTTTACAACATCCTTAATCGAGAAACAGGCTTCCTTCAGGGGAGCTGGGTCCGTATGGTGTGTCTGCATCAACATGCCTGCAGCTGGCGTGGATGAGGCCTGCCATCCTGTGGTTGTTGATGTGAGAGGTGTCCTCTTGCCCTACATGAACCCGCACCAGGCTCTGAGGTACCTGCCCACTTACAGTGGCTTCCTTCAAGCTGTGGGTAGAGTAATGAATGAATGCCTGAAGATGTATGAGAATGTTGTTCCCTTTGGACTGTTGTTCCTTTGAGTGATAATCTGAATGTAAATTACTTTTGATAAATAATGTAATTGGGCAATTTCTGATCTAAAAGCTTTAGCGTAATTATTAATATTTGTCCATTTTAATGGGTTTTCCTCTGTATTCATGTGCTATTTGATATTATGCTTATTTTCGATGCTAATGTGCCTTCTATATTTGACAACAACAAGCTTCTAAATTAAAGTGTACTAGTAATCAAAACCAAAGGCTTGGTTCAGCTGGTTTACTTACTAGCAATAACACTGATTCTGTATGTGCGAGAAAAACACTTAACCTGAATGGAACACATCCATGTATTGGGGACTGTTTTCAAATAAACCAAAAGCATTAAGATCTGAATTTTAATCTTCACTTTGTATCATCTCATCTTATGTTTCTATCTGCGGTGACAGCCAGTCCAAGTTCACAAAGGACATAAGTAAGGAATCTGAATGGTTTGGGGGGGGCAATTATTGCAATAATTTCTGAATTTGAATATCTGTTACTTTGACAAAGCTACAAAGTTTTTGCACGAAAACGATCTCCATCCACAGAGGCGTTTTTACATCACTTACAAGTCTTGGGACCAGATTGCTGCTGCCAGAAATTTCCATCCATAATGGAATTAATGAAAACGTATATGATGTAGCTACATATTAACCTACACTGGACACAAGCGTGTCAACAGTATATATGGGACTATATAGTGAATCAGCCAATTTGAAGTGTTGGTGGAATTCTCAACTATAACTTTCATTTCCTGTATAGTGCACACCAAAATGTAGCATACAGAAGCTGTACTCTACATCGATCCACCACTATGCATTGCGGCCTGTCACGTGAGTATAAGAAGCACATTTGTGACACTTTGCTCGGTCTCAGTTGTAACCATAATCATTAAGTAGCTTGCTTTTGACATACTTGCATGTGAGACAACGGTGGTAGGGATACCGCAGCTTTATTTAGTTATCTTAATGTGCTTAACCACTTTGCATGGGTTAATTCATATGAAGTCTACTGCCAGACCACTTGGCCACAATGTCTTTGATGGCTGCATATCATCTGGACCTTTAGGCCTAATGCCGAGAATCCTTTTCGACAGGTGCAGATGGGATTCAAGGAACCGCGAGTATGAATAGGGTTGAGCATTCCATCCACTACAACTACTGTATATTGCCAGGTGTGTCTGCACCGGCATGAAAACCAATATGTCTCATGCAAGCCATTCCCTCCTGCTAGAAATTGTATGTAGCTGTGTGCATGGTGCATAGAAATGAGATCAATTAATGCTCAGATTTGGACACAGCACCCTTGTTGATGAAGCCATGCGCATCACTGACAGCATGCAGGAAACGGAGAGTTTTCAGAAGCTGCACAGTGGAATTGATAGCAAAATTGCAGCGTGTGCTTCTTTTCAACTGCATTTGGTTTATGTTGGCCTCTTATTGTTTTAATACTGTTAAGCATATTATGATATTGCTTTGGTATATTTAACTGTCTTTTTGTTTTAGCATTTTTGAGGAGTCTGTAGTAGCTCTTCTTGTCTGCTCTTCTCTTCTTGTGAGTGTCTGTGGGTTGTCAGATGGATAGGGTTGTTATAGGGTGACTTGGATTACTATTGGTGAATCCCATTTCTCCCCTTAGCCCTACCCCTTTGCCCTACCCCTCTGTTTTGCGCGGTCACGTGTATGGGTAGGGTGTCCCATTTCTCATTTAGACAGAGGGGTAGGGGTAAGGGGAAGGGCTAACTACCCCTTCAAACAGAGATTTCTCGGAGGCTCACTACAAACGGAGGGGTAGGAGAAGGCGACGCGAAAAACAATCAGCACATGGCTGCGGAACGAAAAGAGACTTATAGATGTGAATAATTTCTCTGTTAATAAAGAATTCAAAATTATGACAACCAGTTTATTGTCTAGTTTAACTTTGTTTTTCAGCCTCATTGTTGTACTCTTCATAAAAAAATAGCTAGCGTGCGGTCGGTCGCTATTTGTGCGTGCAGTACGAAAGTCAAGCAGTGGCTACTCTGCATAAACAACAAATATACACTCACACACAAACACACAAAGAAATCGCTGGTATGGTCGCTATTTGTGCATGGGGAATTTGATGAAAGTCGAGCAGCCAGTTTGCTGTTTCGCTTCGCATTAGTGCAGACTGTCAGGGCTGCTACAGAGCACTGTTGAGCTCATATTCTTTGGCTAAGTAACTATCTAGCTAATTTATCACTGATGTGCTGCAAGTCATCACAAACCCAATCTTTTCCTGCTTGTTTACAATGGAGTTCTACTGTTATGCATTGCAAAATACATTTTGCTGTCTGGGTTTGTATAGCTGCGGTCTGTTTAATTTCCCATATTCTGGTCATTCCAGGCAGTACAGAGGAAACTAGATGGCTTATTCGATCCAGAGCTGAATGAGTAGCGTTTTTTTTAAATCAAGTGCTGCAAGATCACTTTGGGAATGAGTAATTTGTTTGTTGACTATTGTTTTCAGCAGACAAACGCAAAAAAATGCCAACAGCCCAAGTGATGGAAATAATAATTTTTAAATTTATAAATTTTTAAATCATTTAAAAATCATAATCAATCAAATTTAATATCAATCACTTTTTACATTTTACATTTTTTTTGTTTTATTGTTGTGATCATTGTTTTTATGATTGTTCTACTTTCTTTTTTGTGTTTATTATTGTTTTTATGATTATTCTACTTCCTTTTATGTAAAGCACTTTGAATTGCCTTTGTGTATGAAATGTGCTATATAAATAAACTTGCCTTGCTTTCCCTTACAAATAATAATAATAAATAATAATAAAATATCCATTAAAATCAAATTAATATTTGCCAACAACGGCATGTTGAACATTCAGCAAAAACATGGCGCGTCTGCTACGTAAAATTCACCGGAGACTAATGATGACACATCACGTTACTGAAGGGGTGTCCCATTTCGTAGGGGTAGATTTCAACCCCTACCCCTTGCCACTACACAGCAAGGGCCAAGGGGAGAAATGGGATTCAGTCTATATGAAGTGCTCTTCTACCATGGTGTTATTTGTTCTATAGGTGATAAATGTGACATTCATTCATTCTGAATAAAAGTGACATGCACAGACTTTGCAGGCAGGTGCTCAAAAAGATGGTATGGCCAACTGGGGGAGGGGGGTCTCCTTGGTAAATTTTCATGATTGCAGGGGATTCAGTTTATGCTGTGGATGATCATATTGAAAAATTAAGCTGTACCAGGTGCACCTACACACGCACTTCAATACTGAATGTGGAACAGCCCTATAATGTAGAGATAATGTATATAGGCATTGAAATAACAAGCCCTTTTTCAATAAATGAAAGCCTACATTATATTTTGATATTGCAACATATTGTTAGTATTATTATTATTATTATTATTATTATTATCACCATCATGCACATTATTGTCATAAGTTTTATGTAGGCAATAACAGCTCAAATATATGTGTTTCTCCACCGATGTTTAGGGAAATCTATTATTAATTAATTAATCGGTAATTAATTATGAAATATTATGCTTGAGTAGTTGTTCCAATATCAAAGTCTATTATAGGAGTCCCAATTAGTCGATTACTGGACGATTTAGGTCCAGAATACTAATCAAATTCACTCATTACAGTATCGATAGTTAATCTCAGGTAGACTGATCATCCAGCAAACAGTTTCACTCTGTAACCTAGCGACTCTTGGCCATAGAGAGAGTCTCGCGATACTTGAGGACGAGATTAGGACTTAAAAGCTTAGTAGCAGTTTCACACCAATGAAGCGACCTATTGTGAGCACTTCAAAGAGAGGGAGATTTAAAAGGTGAAAAAGCATGTGTTTATTGCTAACACTACAACTAATAAAGGACAGACATTACACATAACACAAAACAACAAAATAACAAAATTAAATCAAGCAAACTGGATGAAAACCAAAAGCAGTGATTAGACTTAACTGGGTATCCTTAAAGGAAAATGCTGCTCTGCAAAAGCAAGCCTAGGATTTTAAAAAGCGATCCAAAACCACAAAGCAGATTAATCAGAACCAGTTAAATTGGTAAATGAACTGAGGTGAGTTTATGTGGTTGCAGAGGTGATGAGGGAGAAAGCGATGATACTGGAGCGGTTCTTTGTGCTGAGCCTTCTCTTGCTTGCCATCTTTTGGTGAAGCTTACAGTGACGAGGCTTTGGAGTTCTCTCGTACGCAGCAGGCTTCACAGCTGGGCTTCACATATTGGCTTTCAGTGTAGCTTCTTCTTCAGCTTCCTTGGCTTTCCCCCATAGACTTCCTGTTTCTGAGTCTTAGGTGTTGGTTTTTATGCTGCAAGGTCCATGAATATGGATGAGCCAGAATTCAACACTTGGGCCAATGGTTTGGAGCCTTGGTCCAAGGGACTGGTTACAGGGCTGTGCTAGTGGCCCCATAGATTTATAACATGTCTCAGAGCAACTCTAGAATTGATTTTGATTAAACCAATTTAACTTTAAATACATCCAATTGTATAACAATGTCACTTTGATATAAAACATGACTTACCAATCTAGGTTCAAACCTTGTACAATCTGTATTAGTTAATTCATACTTTACTTTACACTGTGCACAATGATTACTACCATCAACGCACAGAATGCATAAATATGTTACACATCACAAAATGTTGACACTTTCAGGTATATTTTACTGAAGTTATACTCAAATTTATATAGTACATCTTAATTGTGAGTTGGTTTCAGAGTTATTACTCCCTTAGAATAACAGTATTAATTAACATTGGTAAATTATAATTTGTGGTAAACTTGGCTTGTTACAAGGATTTGATACCAAAGTTTAACATACATTGCTTTGTTCCTTCAATGTGAAAGTAAAAGACAAAGAAAGAGAAAAAGAACGTGCCAATGCCTAATTTATGGGACCAGATAAGCCTCAAGGTCCTCCGGCATGCATGCAGAGAGAGGGGCGGAGGGGGGTTCCTAGGTATACAAAGTAAATAAGTCTAATACTTAGACTCTAATTCTCTAAAATACTTAGTTACCTTACTTTAACTCATTCCCAATTTCTGAGACATGAGAATGTGGATGGGTAACTATTCATGTACACTTATTCATATATATAACTAATATAATGAGACATTTATAAGAGTAATACATAGAGTAATACATAAACCCTACGATTGTCTAAATACACATACACATCAAACACATTTAAATAAGAGGCAAACACATATATATAACATATACTGGAACTTAAGAAGACAATCTTTGCTCTTCAGGTTATCATGTGTGTGTGTTTATGGAACACTGGTCTCCTTTGTCCTATCTCCTTATCTGTAGTTAGTGGTGTGTATCCTCTTGGGCTAGGCTGCTAAAGGGGGTTCCACGCTGTACCAAGCTCCATACCATAAAATTTGGAATGTTGGTCTTCCATTTAGCCCATTTTCTGGGTGCCTGTGCTGTGTGTGCCTGTGTGATCCTACATTATGTTGTCCAAAAAATACATCAATTTTATCATTTACATCAATTTTTGGTGTTACAGAACAGCAGGCAAAAGTTCAAATAAAGAACCACGCATAAAATAATGAGTGGGTCAGAGCGCTCATTAATTTATGAGCAAGATTACGAACTACTTGAGTTAGGAAGGGTTTCGAAAAACACTTGCTAATTAACAATTGATCTTAAGTGCTAGATAACAAACTACTTAGCGTTACAAAGCTTTCAGGAAACCCACCCGTGAGCAGCTGATTGATGTTTAATGAAATAGCTAAAAGGTTGGGTCCAAGGCGAGAACACCAGCACAAATATTGAGAAATGATTCAGAAGGTGGTGGTCAGCTCTGTAGATCCCAGTGAAAAGCACAACAAGGAAAGGAAGAAAACGAAAATGAAGAGGACTGTAATCTATTTAAATATGTGGCTTCATCAACAAAAACAGAAACATGATTACTTCAATAAGCCTGGACCCTGTATGCTGGAATATTACCTATGCAATCTGCAAGCATTAGAACCCAGATTTCAATGGCTTGTGATAACTCAGTCAAAAACAAACGTGTCTGCTCAGAGTAAACCTTCCAATGTCACAAGCAGATGGCTAACGGGACCACCCTCGGCTCTTTAAAAAGAGTCTGTGCATAAATCCCAGTTCACCTTGAATGTGGCCTTCACTGCTGACCTGATCTTGACCTTCTCCTCTAATCCAAGCAGGTTCTTGAATCTCATGTACAGCCTTCCAGCCATCTGGGAAATAGTCAATTCCTGGAAATTCAGTCTTGGAGTGGCCGGAGGATGGGTGCATCACATTTAAAGATATATATGCATTATCTGCACTAATATATACAGCTGGTAACATGATAGTGGCACTTCCAACCTGACCAATGTGTTACACTAGTGACCTTGCTTTGTATACCAAAATATATGGATTAAAGAAAAATATCATTCAATGATATGCCAGTAGATAAAATGATATGACTCGAAATGTTGGACTTGGTATTTCTGAGAAAACCATTGAAAATTTAATAGGCACAATGCTGAGAAGGAGTGCTTTATTAGATGTGGGGTTATTAGAAGTTTGTCCCCACTGCCAGGCCCTATAAAAGGCGGGCTTTGGCGGCCCAAAATATGGCAGAACGGGAGCCAGGAGGGGGTTCATCCCGTCAAAGGAACGATTGGACCCTCCAGCTGGACTCGCCGTCAGTTTGAGCCGCGCGGGAGTCATCTGCATTACAGATAATGGACGGCGGCGTGGCCATATGGGCCTGTCGAGCCAGCAAGACCGCAATGCTTCCAGTTTCCGTTACGTGGCACAGGGCTGCAAGACGTGCAAAAAAAATGATATCTTGCGGCACATGGGGGAAGAGTAGCCAAGCTTGTGGTTTTATTACTCTGGAATTCTGACTCTGTGACTGCACCACAATGACTTTGCTCAGTTCTTGTCCTTTCTAGCTCTCTACTTTTCTTGATGTAATCTGTGCCCATCTCTCTGCACACAGACTCCTGTAGTGCCCTGGAAGAGACTTGTTATTGTTGTGTGACTGGTGTTGCCATGGGAGCAAAGCCTTGGATGTTGTCTCAGTGTCCAAGCTCTACTTATAGTGGCCAAAGTGGGGTGAAGAAAGATACAGCTATCAGATATAAACATATGTATTTTAAATATGTCTGTCATTATAATATCCTCAGTGAATGGACCGTTACTGAATCGTATGTGTCATGATGTTTGATCGTTTGTGTTCCCTGTGCCTTCTGTATTTTAGGGAGGTCATACAGGGTGCACACTGAAGCTTATCATGTCAGTGACAGAGAGGGAGGACTCTCTCTGGGGTATTGGTCTTCTTTAACCCTTTACACTTTCATCCCTTTTTAGCAAAGACATTTTCTGTGCTTGCTTTTGGACCTACTAAGGTCTGCATTGAAATATTTTAATATTTACTTTAATCTGGTGCCGTCAAGCCAGTATATGCATTAAGCAAACAGACTTTTTTATTTATTGTTGTCTAAATTAAATTAAAAAGTCTACCTGGTAACAAAGGATGACATTGTTTTTCTTTAGCTTGAAGTCAGCAAATAATATATTTTTGCATTTTTATATTTTAATATCCTAATAACCAGCCTCTCCAAAATGTACGCAGAACTAGAGGCACAGTTTCTAGATAACATTGTGTTGTGTGTTATTTTCATCTTTTCAAGTACTGAAGAACAGCCATTATTTCACTTGCTGTTCTTTTAGCCATGTGATGATTCATCCATCCATCTTCCAGCTGCTTTTCCAGCAGGGGGGGCTGGAGCTTGTCCCAGACAGCACAGCGCAGAAGGCTAGGAGGCACCCTGGATAGGATACCAGTCCCTCACAGGGCAGAAGGCTAGGGGCCACCCTGCATGGGATGCCAGTCCATCACAGGGCACAGGGCAGGGATACACCCTGGATGGGATGGGAGGCCATCACAGGGCAGAAGGCTGGGGTATGCCCTGGATGGGATGCCAGTCCATCACAGGGCACAGGGCAGGGATACACCCTGGATGGGATGCCAGTCCATCACAGGGCACAGGGCAGGGGTACACCCTGGATGGGATGCCAGTCCATCACAGGGCAGCACGCTGGGGAGCAGCCTGGATGGGATGCCAGCCCATCACATGATACAAGGCTGGGGTACCGCCTGGATAAAATGCCAGTCCATTACAGGGCAGAAGGCTGGGGTACACCCTGGGTCGGTTGCCAGTCCATCACAGGTCACATACAGACTCATACGTGTACACATTCAGACACACAGTTATACCCCATGACCAATTTAAAGTCACCAAGTAATGTACACAATCATTCAGTTGGTATAGATAATACTTAGATCTATACAATTACCATATTCTACTGTGTGCAGCATATAAAACTATGAATATTATATGTATAGAGATTATGTATTTTATATATAGACAGTATAGATATATATTCATTAACATTATATATTAACATTATAGAAATTAATTGGTTACGTATGTTAGGAAAGGTGGGTCCTTTCCTCCTCTCCTGACCCATTTAAACTCCCAGCTGGGCTATGTGTGAATCCTTGGGCCTAGTCAGCCAGCTTTCAGTGATTGTCTACTGCAGTGGGCCCCCAGTGTGGCTGCGCGTGGCACCTCCATGTCACTGACCCTTCTAGTCTTACAGTTGCTGGGTGACTGACAGCCCAAAGTTGCCAGGCGTGGGGCTGGGAGACCTTGGCAACAGCTTGACACCCCATGCTAATTGATGCATGGGACAGGCATAAAAAAGGCCCGGAATGAGATGGTTAAGGCATCTGCACAGGGGCGTATCAAGCTTTTTAAAAGTGGGGGGAGGGAATTTATCACAACCGAATTATAATATATAATATATAATTATAATTACGGCCAATTATATATAATTTCCTGCATTTCTACATTTTATTTACATCTACACTATGCAAATAAAAGGAGTCTCTCTTGCCCCGCCTTTTCCTTTTGTGCATCCTAATATTGCATGACAAAAAGAGAATGATTGCTTCAGGACACAGCTCTATGATAGGAACATATGATAACGCACAAGACAGACTGAAAAAAAAGAAAAACATGGTGGTACTTGCCTTACATATACGGTAAAATTACCCCCTAGCTAGTTCCTATAATGTTAAATGCAATGAAGTGGCCTGGGAGAGCCTCACATGTCATCATGAGAAGCAAAAAATAAATAATTAAAAAATAAATATTAATATTTGTCTACTGGCACTGCTCTGTGCTATAAACAGACAAAGAGGAAGCTCATGGCACGATCCCTCACTGACCGTGCCGAGCACACGCCTTCTGCTTTCTCACTGTATGTCACCAACGTCATGATTGTACAGACCTATATTATATGCTCTCACTTTCTATAGAATATATCACGTATTTCGTGCATGTTTATAATGAAGTTAGTCTGGCTGATACACAACCGCAGCGAAAAAGTAGGAGGTGAGGCAGCCAGTACCTCTGCCTCAGAGTGAGCCCACAGGACTACTATTGCTGGTATGCTGGCTAAAAATAAAAAATGAAGGTCACTATAGCACTCCATATAATTAATATTTAGTTTTGTCCTGACAGAGCCAGTGCCTCACCTTACACGAACCTCACCGGTCTTTCTTCCCAAATCCAACAGGACAATACGTTGCCAATTTACTCATTTTGAATTACAGCAGCTCTCATTCCCTTGTCACTGACGCGAACTGATACCTTTGCTGTAATTGGCCGAAAGGGCCTTCAATCAAACTAATGGACCTATGTGCATAGCCTAAGTTTGCGTGTATGTTTTTTCCTTCCCCGATCAGAGCTGTAGTTCAGTTCGCTCTTGTACCCGTAGCAGCGCATATTTTAATATCGTTTTAATCTGATAAAAGTGGTGGGGATGGAATTGTGTTTCAGCAAAAGTGGGGGTGTTGTAACACCCACATCCCCCCCGCTTGCAACGCCCCTGCATCTGCAGCTCACCACAGAATGACTGCCCAGTCCATGACTCTGGTCTAGTCATCCAGAACTGAGGCCTCAAACCTTAACAGACAAAGAAGAACAGGAATCCAGCAAAATGGCCATCACTCATGGCTTCAAATCAGACTCACTACAACCCGAATTTGAATTTATGTACACAAATCTGAATGTGTTAAATTGAACCTGAATTTCACTACCCGAATGCAAGAACCTGAATTTGAATGTTTTACCTAAACTTGAAATAAAGAAACCGAACCTGAATACGTATACCTGAACTTGAAATAAAGAAACCGAATTTGAATTTATTACCTGTACTTGAATTTATGTTGCCTGCGTGGTAATAAAAATTCAAGTTCGGGTTGTAAAATTCAGGTCGAGAAATTCAAAGTTCGGGTTGTAAAATTCAGGTCGAGAAACTCAAAGTTCAGAGAAACAGGGGAAACATCCGGGATACTCAGAAAGAGCAAACGTGCCTAACCGAGCGCAACCCTGGGCAATCCTACCTGGCGCAATCCTGGCCAATCACAGGACGAGTCACCGGTCATGTGGGATGGGGTTTATATGTTTATATGACGGTTAACACCAAGATATGGTTTTTAGTTCGTGGATGCGTTTCCTAAAAGCTCCTTCTAGCAACTTCAGTCTCATTCAGTTGCATGGCTCCAAACATAGTTAGCAACTATGCTTTTGAGAAACGCACCCCGTATGGTCCGTACCTTAATAGGGTTATCACATATGTAAACGCAGTCATAATCGGCTAAAAACCGACACATGCCATCACAGCTTGAAACAAATACGAACAGATTTCCTTACAGTATATGAGACAATCTGCTGACACTCACTAGCCCAAGGGTGTAACTTTGGTTTGAACATTGGGGGGGTTGAGGTCCTCACCCATTTAGGGGGAGACATGATTATTGG
>JAODKL010000052.1:775989-787139 GCA_026780765.1 Petrocephalus schoutedeni
GTGATGGGTTCATTTAAATCCCACAGATCTCCCTGGCAGGCAGTGTGTGATGCATCTTGCCGGATGTTTAGCTGGATGATGTGATGGCGGTGGGTAATCTGACCTCCAACCTGTCCCATCTGTTCCCCCTGCTAAACAGCGCCAGTGAAGTACACTCCATATAGGACAGGAAGGCCCTTTGTTGAAAAGGCCATCCTTAAGCTGTGCAAAATACATTGGCGGCATTGGATACAGATTTCTGAGTGCTCAGCCACTCCCCTTGGGTGTGAGTGAGATCATCTTTTTTGCAGAGGGATGCTGGACTAAATTAAGTGGACGTTAACTTACAGACCATCTATATATAAGGAATATTCGTTGCCAGAGAAGATCAATGCTAACCTAAGCCAGCATGATAGTCATAAATTATTTTTGATAACTATGGAAAGCTCAGTAGTCGTAACAGTTGGTTCAATGCATATGTCGAATTTCTGTGTTCCGGTAATAAATACCATTGTCCACATACACCGTGCACTACGTTTCTGCTGGAAAGGTTTGAGCCGTGTCATAAAAAGTGACGTTATTATCCTCCATATTATTTCTCTCAAGTTAAGCTGATATTTAATTGACCTGCTTTTTTTCATTTTAATTAGTTCAACTTATTTTTTATTAAGAATTATGTATTGATAGATATTATATTCCCTTCGTTTGAATTGCACATCATTTACAACCACTGCGCTTATCCGGATTCCTTATTAATTCGTGCACCCAGAGCAATTCGTGATTTTATTAGGCATTTAAGATAATTGCTCGCGAAGGTTCGTTATAGGCCCACCTCAGATATGTCACACAGTATGGCCGGTATCCTGAATACGCAGCTGCTAAATATTATTCAGTTAAAAAAGGAACAACGCAACCATTTAAAATATGCAATGCGACTCCTCCGCGATGACAACGTCGACTAACCTCAGAATTAATCCCATACAAAAGAAAGTCATTTCAGTTCAGTTTTCTTTATTTGAATATATGGTAAACACATTTAAAACAATGCCATCGAAGAAGCGCTATAAAAGCTAAAGTTTACGAAAATAACTTGTATTTAGAAAATGATTGCGTCTAAGAGCTGTACGTATAATAGTGTATGTATATAGTTTCCAGTAGACATTTAGACATCATCCACAACATATATACACAAAATAAATAAATAAAATGATAAATATGACAAAACCAACATTTGCCAATCAAATAATTATAATTACTCACGAAATATAAACACAGAATAACTTACAAACACAACCTGGATAAATAAATTAATTAATAAATAAATATCCTCCATCGTGAAAATACATATATTGGGATACTTTAAAATAATAAGAATTAAACTTACTAAAATAAATGATATATAATCAGTTGCAAGCATTACTTGGGATTAAACTTTTTAAGGCAATTATGAAGCAAAGTTTCTAATATGTAAACCGACTATAATCAAAGGCATTTATGGCTACACTATAAGGGAATGCTTAAAAATCGTTGCAATGAGATTTGCCTCCAGACAAATCTACAACTGAATGTCGACTGACTCACAAGCTATAATAAAGCTAATAAAGTGATTTACAACCTGTGAAATAAAAAACGTTTTATAACAACAGGTATGCGGCACCTAAAATATCGTTTTCTTAGGTCTAGAAGCTAGTATATAATAATATAGAGGTCCTACTCGTTTACTTTTCATACGCTACGCGGAAATGTGAAAGTAAACCATCCAATGAATCGGAAAAAGTCACTCAGTGGCTGTTACGAAGTATACGATCGCCAGGTGAACTCGGGCGTGTTCAGAAGGGTTCTTACTGGCGAAAAGGAAAAACCCGTGACGCGTTTGTAAGTTAAAGGCACTACTTTTCATCTCTTTTTCTTCTTCTTTTCTCATTTTTTTTAACAAGCGGGCCGCACGGGCATTTGAAGAATGATCACTTGCCTGTTTTCCGAAGGGTGGCATTTGTTGATGTGCCGCGTTAGCCCCGGAGAGCTATAGAAGGTAGACGGGCAATATTTGCAGGGGAAAACCTGGGACGGGTGCAGGAGACGGAGGTGTTTTTCCTGGCCGATCCGGCTGCTCAGTGTCTCTCCACACACCGGGCACGGGTAGCACTCCTGGGAACTCAGGTTCAGTGGTGCTTGGCTTTGGCTGTCCTCCGAAGACGCACTCTCTTTCGGCTTCTCCCCATCCTCCGCAATTTGGACAGCGTTGTCCTCGTTGATTTTATTCAGCTGGTGACCCAAAAGGTGCTTCTTCAGATACGCTTGACGCTTAAACTTTTTCCGGCAGTGGTGACAATCATACAGACCATCTTCTGACCCCGATTCCGACAGACCGGGGCTGGGCGTGTCCCTGAGGCTTCCCATCTCGGCTGCCATGTCCTTGACGTCTTCTGGCCCGGCTTTGTCATCAGAGGGAATCTTAGGCATCTCGGATTTGGGTTTCGGTTTGTGCCAGCGTCTGTGGGAAGCTAGGTTTGCGGGACAGCTGAACACCTTGTCACACTCGGGGCATCTATACTCCACCCTAACTATCCTAGAGCACTTGTGCTGGGCTAAAGAGAATGGATCGGCATATGCTTCCCTGCAGAGCTGACAGATATATTCACCTAAAGGCTGGTTTCCCACGCTTGACTGCGTCCTAGGTTTTTGGTCGATCGGTCCCTCTTTAATTCTCAGTCCAAGTACTGGTGAAGTGGTGACCTCGTCTTCAAAGTGCAGCTTCCTGATCACTTTGGGTTTTTTGGACACAGGCTTGCTCTTGCGTTCGGTGTCAGATGACAGCCTTTTGATGGGGTTTCCGGTGATGTTAGTGGTGTCGCCGCGGATGCTGTTACTGGTGCCGATTTTCAAGTCCATTGGAGCGAGCAGAAGGTGATCTAACGTGCTGACCGCTGCGGGTGTCGGAAAGGATTCGGCGGAGACAGGAGAGCCAAGTCTGAAGCGTCCCTCGCAGTATGTTTTCTCGTGTTCCTTGCTGACGGGCCGGGTAGGGCTGTAAAGCGCTTGGTACACAACCTCTGGGTTGCCAAACTGAATAGGTTTTGCATCCTGCCTTGAGACTGGCGTATTTGCTCCATTAATTAGCGATGACGATACAAAGCGTCCGGAACTAGGTGCGAGGGATACAGATGGAGGTGCATCTGTCTGAGACTGTGAGACTAGTCTTGCGTCTTGACCCTCTTCGTCAGACCGGATCCTGTAAGACACCGGCGTCGTTTTCTTATTTCTTTTTACCAGAAAACCTTTTGGCATCTTCGCTATTCAAAAAAGGCACTTTAAAAGTCAGCTCCAGGTGTAGGGGTGACAGAGGATCGTGAACTTTCACTCCTACTTGTATCCTCTACTATGGATTGTTCCTCTCCTAAAATGCATTCGTCTCCAAAGCATAGCTGCACTCTTTTTTAAGGCAAAATGATGCCATTGTTCTCTCTCCTTGTTGTCACATCCCCAACCAATCAGACCGCACTAAGATCCCTATGGATTTGCGAGTGGGAGGGTAGAAAACCTTGGTTTCGGGGGGGAACCGGAGGAGGGTCTTTAGATTACTAAGCAGCTGTACCTGTGGTTTATTGTATTGCAATGCGTTTCGTGCTTTTCTCGATGGAGGTACACGTCGAGACCCTCTCCTTTTAACGGTCTGATGTGTTTCTATTGAAATGAACACGTGCCATGCTTCGTCAGTCTTTAATGACTGTCAGTGTATCAATATAATCAGACATTGTAGAAACGTCATTTTAAACAACCACAATAATACTACTACTAATAATAATAATGTTAAACAATATTGTGCAAGAATAATGTATATGTGTGCGCAAAACGCTTCAAACTCTAAATACATATAAAACACACAATGCTATATACATTATATTTCTCAAAATAAAAATATTACATGAATTATTTTTAAGTATAAAAATAAAAGTATTCTATTCATAATTTATTAATCATGTACATTCTTATAGGCTTACACACACAAACACACACAGTCTTTGCTTATTTTGTCACCATATAATCGATTAGTGGCACAGATGTAGACCTATAGCTGTTAGATGAAAATTGCGACTGTAATGTACTAAACATGTTAAATGTTTAGTTGTTTATTATAAATGGCAATTTACAGCCACGCTGTCTCGTATACGAATCGCACTGATCTGTAAATTATATGTGAAGCCATAAGCATGCAGGAATTAAATCCGAAAATGAGGCGGAGATTTCGACGTGCAGCATTCGTCATTTTAACTCTTGGGTAATAAATCAGTCATCTTACGCATACATGAATAACAAGAACGGCTCCTGGTTTTACATCACAATAGCCATGTGGCCAAGATGAATCCCCTTGGTTTCTGAAAAGGAAATTGGCCACGGTGAAATAAGACTCTACGACAATCTGTCCAAAAGATAGACACGTGCTGAGTGTGATCAATGCTCCCAACAAAGCAGACCATATGCAAAAGAC
Organism: Petrocephalus schoutedeni; assembly: GCA_026780765.1. Lineage (NCBI taxonomy): Eukaryota > Metazoa > Chordata > Actinopteri > Osteoglossiformes > Mormyridae > Petrocephalus > Petrocephalus schoutedeni. The sequence continues at coordinate 780,458 of JAODKL010000052.1, forward strand.
CACGATTATGCCCCCATTAAAACTTCCATGCCTTAAATCGCGCTTTCTCTGTCTTTGGAAGTTATTCTACACCTAGAGCAAGGGAACTTAACCTGTATGGTATTTTACTGTTGGAAAATTAGTTTACAGAAAAATCCATCTGGTGAGCTGTGTTGTCTAACCCAACCTTAAAAAAATACAATACATGTCCGGAAACTAAATCATCTTAGCCATTACACTTCAGTCTGGGTTCTCTCATAACTTATGAACAACATAACAACAACAATAATAATAATAACAATAATTATGCTGTTGTTGTTGTTATTCGGGGTTAATTATTTTTCAGCCAGTCCAAAATAAAAATGTATTTAGTTTCAATCCTGAGAAGTTTTTTTTTTAAGTTATTACTACACGGGAATTGTAAAATGTCTAGCGAGGTTGCTTTAATACCATTAAAGCAAAGGTGCTCATTCAAATTGTTAACATGCCAGTTTAGCGCCATATTTCCACTTTTAAGGCTATTATATTATGAATTTAGAACCAAGAAAGCTACGAACGGTTCGAATACGTTTCACTGGAAGCCAAAACTGTTATAATGAATGGTTGTCAGAGCGAAATGAATAAATGTAGGCGCTGTTGACCCCTGTCATTTCACTGAACGCGCGCTTAGATTTTGGCTGGAATTATTTTTTCTAAGGCAATCTTACTTAAAGTAAGGTTTGTATTGGTCTCTGATTCGCACAAAATGACAATGGCACTTAAAATGAATAAATAAGCCAGTCGAATCAAGCCTATTTGCGTGTACTTCCAGAATTAAACAATTTAAGATTTGGAGATAGACACTAGTTATTTGGCGATTAGAGTATGTCTGTCAGCATACGCATAAATACTAGCATTCATTTTTGCACATTTGAATACATTTTGCGACAGTTAACAATCGTCTTCTTCTTCGTTTGTACAGCCTACGTTGCGCCTAGATTGAAAAGAGTCTGTCTGAGACGCGTGTCCGCCTATTTGTTCAGTGGAGTGTGTTACCGCCCAGGAGATGAACTGAAGATTTGCGCTCATTAGCATACAGCTGCCCCCTAGGCAGTGTACACGCTCCCCACTCTCATCCAGCCACACTGGGCACTTAAAACGATACTGCACTGGAAAAAACTGTCCATAACGTGTAGGACTGTTTTTAATATTTATTAACTGTAGAAGACTAAAGGCAGGCTTAGTGAATTACACCCTTTGCTTAGCAGTAGATTAATAGGTAGACTGTATTCAGCACCTCTTCAATATTCAGACAGGTAGAGAATTTCACTTGGGCATTTCACAGCTGAAATAAACTGCATTAAACTGTATTTGAATTTTTGAAATTTTGTTCTTTACCTTCCTTCCATCCATCCATCTCCAGTTCAGAAGAACTGTGTTTTGAGTGCTGCATGTATGGAACTGAATGCAAGCCACCTGGGACCAACAACTATTACAATGACGTTAACAATAAATATGTACAACACCATGCAGGTGTCTTAATTACAAAAATCAAAGAATGGTTGTTAACATTTGAACAAACACATGCCACATGGTTGCCAGATTTAGACAGCAATGTTTATTAAATGGACATTTTACTCATGCAAGCTTGAACTGCTGTCCTCTGCATTTGAATGAAATACATATTTTATATGACTAGTTCAATTCTACCATATAACTGTCACATTAGCATTAGCTATTTAAACACTAATATTGTATTTTAACCATAAAGTTTTAATACCAAATACACTTGCTTTCAGATAACAGAAAAATGCTGAACAACCAGCTAGCCATTTAAATGCACATGACAGCTTTAAGCAGGACACATCTGCATGAAAAACATGAGAAACAAACCATTTATTAGTCAAAGAACAGTAAAAATGAAGACACAGCATCTAACAGCATTTAACCGGCTACAGTAACCCTGGATGAGCATACATGGTCAAATGGTTTCTGTTGTACTTTAGATAATTTGACAAACTTCTCTTCACCGTAGACAAGCTATCACTTTTCTCAAACACGTTCTTGAGGTACATTGTGCGGTCCTCTGAAACACACAGCTTTTCATCAACTATTCTTTGGATCAGGTCTGGAAGAGAAAGAAGACCCTCTTCTCCCTACACAGAAAGGGACAGAGATGAGGACAGGTATGAGAAGGTATCCTTCCACTATGCTTTTGAAATTGATCATTTTCTTAAGATGGCAGAATCAGATACATATGATTTGACATCAGTTGTACTCCAACAGATTAAAATGGATACCTTCTACAAAATGGTCTCAGTTTGTCTCTTTAATAATATTGCATTTGTCTTACAGAAGTGACTAGTCCCTTAGATGTTTTTTTTCTGGGATATGAACAGGAAACAGACCTGGACCTTTGTGGATTCCATAATCTGCCGAACTTCCTCTTCAAAATCTGCAAAGCGGTCATGGAAAATTGCTAGGCACCATGGCTCTCTGAAATACCTACAAAACACAGCCAAAAATAAACAGGCATAAACATTAATGAACAACACTATTAGCTTCCTCAGACACTTTCATGAAGAATAACACAAGCTATAAGGCTGTTTTTATGCTGCTTCTGCGCTTCTCCCTCCCAGCCACCCAAGCTCAACACATAAACCATTAATTCAGCTGACATAAGGCCTCGAGCATGTTAAGCCATTTGTCCATTTAACGACCCATCACAATTGCATGTTCAATCTATCACTTTAACTGATATCCTAAACGTTCAATAATCACATCCACATTCAGCACCATGGCAAGGCGCAATGAGGAATCCAAATTTAAATATCCCATTATTACTGATTTGGGAAAGGCTGACAGTTGTTTGATGGGGTGACTCTGTCCGTCTCCACATGGCAGGGTCAGGCACTTAATGGTTAAATATTAGAAAAGGAGACAAAAAGAAACATACTATGCAATGAGGATATTGAATGCGCTTGTGTGCTTGTGCTCAATATTGAACGCTTTGTCTGTGTGCATTATTTGCTACACTGCCTGTCCTTCTGACCAAAGACTGTCCTTCACAGTCTCAGCCATGACACTGGTTACTGGAAATACCTTAATCTGATGCGGTTCTGGTTTATAAGACGGGAAGTGACAGGACTACACAATTTATTGATAACTATGACCTATACTTGACCAACACAAACAAACTTACATGCACAAGTCCTTTAATTGTAACCATACTAAATACTGGCCAAGATATTACAAGCCTTTTAAGAGTAAGACTAAAATTGGTGGTAGCAATTTAATGCAGCAATTGTCTAGTCTTGAACCAGGAATGCCATATACTGTATGTGATAGTGTTCAACTGAGTGTATTTCACTAGATTTTTTAGTTCAGATAGAAATTTATCTTTACATATCTGCTTTTTCAGCTGATACTAAATACTTAAAATGATCATGCTGGCCATATAATATTTTAAGTCACATTATAGTATTCATCACTGCAGCCACCAAGCTTGTTTTTATCTAGCTTAGAGTCACACGGGGCCTGCAGGCTAACCCAGGCAGCATAGGGCACAAGGCTGGGCACACATTCATACACTATAGGCAATTTACAGATACCTATTAGCCTAAGTGGACTGCATATGTAAGCTAAAGTGCCGAGAAGAGATAAGCCTGCCACAGGAAGGACATGCAAACTTCACAGAGCCTCTCAGAGACAGAGACGATCTGAACACCTCAAGCCTCAGAAATCTAAGGCAATAGCATTACAGACTAAGCCACCAATACATAAAAGTATAAAAAGTATACAATAAAATAAAATAATAACAAGGGAGCCAAAATAAAACCTATATATATATATATATATATCTCAATCCCCTATAATATACAGTATGGTGAATTGATAATCATTAATATTGTACCTGTAGAAATCCGGGATCAAACCCCCCTTGAAGCGATCACAGAGGTGATTCAGAAGCAGCTCATGCTTCCCATACAGGCAAAGGTAGTTTGAGACTGGAATTGGTTTCAGAGAGAAGCAAGTGATCGATTCTACCACACCATAGTGGTTCACGAACAGTCGGAAGTAACTACCAGCTTCTGCTGTCCCAGTTACCATCTCCAGACCCTGGAAAAAAGTCAGTTAACATCGGAGACACACTGAGCTCTGGCTACTTAGCTCAGGAAATTGATTAAATAGCCATTAAAATTTTTTTTTTTGCTTCCTTCAGTAACAGCTAACAAAACTAAATGCCAATTAAGTAAGTTATACAAATCAAATGTATGACTGCACTTAGACAAATACTACACTTTTAAAGTACTGGTGGAATAATAAAGCAGCTAAGCTCACACACAAAACCCATTTCCTGCAACACAACCATCTCCTGACAGTATCACTGCAGAAACGGTACCTACATGATTGTCTGACAGCATCTGTGTCGCTAATGGAGTACAGATGGCCGGTTTCAAGGCACGCAGATAACTGTATCCTCCTGGCAGCCTCCCACCTGTTTACACAGGAACGTTTAGTCAATCACATCCTAATCTATAAGATTACTGCAGTTTACTAAATGCCTCAGATATTTAAAAGCGATTCTTGTTCCAAACAGCAACATCCAACAACAACAACATAAAAATCTAAAAGGATTCCGATGTATCAATGGATGTATCTAGGATGTCTGCTATAGAATTTCTGCTTGCTTTTGACAACTAGCAACTGTATATCACACTAGTTGCACTGAAAGTTCATCTGATTGTGGTGATAGATTAGCCCAAAGCATTTTTTATTGATATCCAGTGTCTGGGAAATGTTGGTGTTGCTTTTCGCTCAACGGCGAATTTGCTAACCTAATGTGTATTTCATTAGTTTGCATAACAACTCCCAACAGTGAAACGGACCTTTGAGATTTAACTGATGCTCTTAGAGTTTGTTACTAATCCGACAGAATTAAAATGCAGAGCCATGTGGGTCGTCAGGGTCATGGATTCAAAGATTTTATGCTGCTGCTGGGTCCAGTTGAGTGATTTTGCACCATTCACCACTAACATAACCTTTTGACATGCAGGAAATGGGGCGACAGTGAGCGGGGGGAGCCATGCAGGCTTGGGCAGGGTAACGCCGGGGTGCCGGAGATTTGGTGCGCACCCAGTATCTTGGCGTTGGTGTATATGGGCATGAGGCAGTCCTGGTCTTCAGTGGGGCTGGCATGAGGGTCCAGGGTGGGGTCAAAGAAAGGCAGCAGGGCAGCGGCCAGTTGGGCGCCCACCTCTTTGGAGCTAAAATCGGCATGTGTCCACTTTCCAGCATGGTAGCGCCGGGCAAACTTGGTGAGGGGTCCGGCTGCCCAGATAGATGGGTCATTGGTGTGGAAGGCGGCGTCGATTATCAGCCCACCATCATACACCAAACCAGCATCATTAATGGCCCGGAAGGCGTCAGAATCCACCCCTTTCCCTGAGAAGTTCATGAAAACCTACCAAAACAGATACAGGAAACTATATACAAGTCCAGAGTTAATACAGTGCAACATGGTATTTATCTATCTTATCTATGCTCTATAACAAATTTCATGTTGATTTCAGGTTTTCCGTTTATGAGTGACTGTCCAGGATAGGAATCCAGTTAATCATTAAAAGACTTTAGTTGTTTCCAGTAGAAGTCAATACAACCGAGCTGAGAAAAATTCACGTTTCACAAGACAAATGTCATTATATTAACTTTTAATAATGAGTGCATTTAACCCACCAAAATTCAAAATGCCAAATCTTGTGCTGTATTAGCCACAGAAGCTACTGGGAAACAACTACAAGTGCGTTCATTAAAAAGCCAGGAAAATAAGCTACATACCAAAAAAGGTTTATGTACAGCTAAACCAAAAATGGCCCTTCCTGGAATGTGCTTCTCTTTGAGCATTCAGAGACACTCTCAGTGCTGGACAATGCCCTGTCTGGGGATGTATATACAAAACATACCACGCAAACTGTATTTGATGTATGTACATACGTTTTCCTAGTACAAGAAGTGTCGGTAACTCACCGCACATTTCAGCCTGAGGGGGTCTCTGTCAGTTGCGAAAGACAGCGATGTGATTGGCTGAGGGTCCTGTCCGTCATTAATCTGTGCCAGCTGACCGTTTTTGTAGATGGTGACCCCCTTCTCGATCATGGCCCCTGCCACAGCCTCCTCGACCCGGGGGTCATCGAAACAGGATGCAGGGGAGTCAGCAGGCAGCTGGACCAGGTGGATGTGAGAGCCGCTGACCCCCAGGCGCAGCAGAGCCTCCACACAGGTGTACGTGTCTATTGTGTTACCATAAAGCACTGCCTCTCCTGCAGGGGGGCGACAGGTGCGTCGCAGAGTTGGTGCGATGAACACAGCTGGAGAGAGCAGTCTGGTGCAAGTAGCGACACGTTCCGGACAGAGCGCGGCGAGTCCCCTCTGATGCCCTGAGCTTCGGAAAGATCTCTCAGCACCAGAGAAACATGATTATTCATTCACACACCTTCCCTAATTAGCGCTCTGAATCATTACAGTATCCTAATTTAATGCCGGCATTCTCCTCGTAGTCCCTTTCTCCCTACCAAAGCAAACGAGATGTTTCCATGACTTAATTTTTTTTCATGCAATGAACATTTCTCTGTCACATATACACGTTTTCAAATAATTTTCATCCAGCTCATCCTAGTTTTCCCACCCAGAGAGGGTGAAAATTAAGTCCCAGGGTCACGCCTGA
>JAODKL010000052.1:791476-816107 GCA_026780765.1 Petrocephalus schoutedeni
GGCATCTCCAAATGGCTGAGTGTGTTTGCCCTGCGATGGACTGGCATCCCATCCAGGGTGTACCTGTGTCCTATGCTCCCTACATCCCAGCTCAAACGATGGGGTTGGGAAATGCATAAGGATACAGATGGATTTAGAGCATCTCTGTCGTCATTTGTATGCTTTATAGCCAATTAATAATTCTGCGTAAAATTATGTAGGCTCATTCAGGCTCCAGGCCTGCTGACAACTTGAATAATCAGTTGAAAGATAAATGGATGGATGGAAGGACAGATGATATAATTCTAACACTTTAGACAAAGTACATTCTACATCTAACCATTCATCCATCTTTGCTTATATTTATCAGGGTGGCAAGGCCACCTGGAGCATATCCGAAGCAGCATAGGGCACAAGGCTGAGGGGGTACCCCGTTATTAAAGCATTCAACAAAATTCTTCAGTTAAAAGCACGTCAGCCATGCTCAAGCTGAGGCCTTAATCATCTCTCCACTCCATTCACAGAACAGATTCTGTAAGTCTCTGATGATTTTCCACACTGCATAATTCTCGCAAAGGGGGCTTTGCAGCCTGCCACACTGTCTAAATGCTATTCTGAATCTCTTCTGACAGATCATGTCTTAATTAAGATATTTGCTCAAATAGCGAAAAATTACAGGGGGTTCAGGTTCATATTAACTTCAGAAAAATACTAGATCAAAGAACATACATGTTAGATAAATCCATAAATCCTGAGAAGCATCACACCTTGTGGCAAGAAACTCCATATTCTCATCAGTACAGCAGTCAGGGTAGCCGTGCGTGGAAATCAGCGTCAGGTTGCTAAAGCAGAGATGTGAGCTGGAATAGGAGGGAAAATTAACAGATTCATAAGTAGCACTAAGGCTGCAGTATAGTCACATCATTTCAAATTCCCCCACAAACACACTGTGCATCATGCCATGTTATGACTATTTATTATTACTATTATTATTATTATGAACAAATGCCACTGAGCAGAACGTTCACAATTTTATTTACAAATAGATTTTACTTGTTTATATCTGAACAAAACAAATATCAAAATGCCACTTTAAAATATAACAATTTACTCAAAACATATCAAAACAGTATGAATAAAACATATGAAGGCTCAAAAATGAACATAAAGGCTCATTTACACATCAATATTCTTGACAGGACAACAACATAATTTCATAAAAATTCTTTGGCATTTAAACAGCACAGTGCTCACTATTGTAGTGCTCGCTATCACAGCCTCCCATGTTTCCACACTGCAGTAGTGTCTGCAGGTGAGCCAGGTGAGGTGGTGAGCTTGCATCTTGGGGTGTGATCCCTGAGGGGATTAGCTGTTGCCAGGGACTCAGCGGTTGAGACGGGCAACAGATGACAGTGTGCGGTGGGGGATTACAGAGAAGGGCCAGATAACAGCGAGCCCTGACCTCTTGTGTACGAATACAAACTCCGTCAGTGCAGGTTTAGATCTACTCGCTTGCAGCCTCTATTTATTGCCGCTTTTTGTTGCATATTTTCGTTCCTCCTTATCTGAGCCCAGCCCCCTTTGTGCCCGAGTCCCCAGGAGAGCAAAAGAAAAACCCTTGTGATGTAGACGACCTCCTTTGTGTTTGCTTACATGACATTATCTGCCCGGCCGGAATGAAAGGATGATTGCTCATGCCCAACAAAAGCCTGTGCATTTCACGCTTGGAACAACGCGTAAGTCTGCTCGCCTTAAATGATTGATTCTAGCCATTAAAAGCTTGTTACTCCAAGTTGCCATTGGTGACAGGCCTGTCCGCGATTTTCAGTTTGAGATAAAGGTGCATAAAGGGGCAGGTGAGCAGCAAGATGATTATGCACAAAACAAACACTTACGCATTAAGTTAAAAATTGCCAACAACATTTAGTACAATTACTTAGATTTTTTTTTTATAAATGTAAAACATGGGGTTAAAAACATACAGTTCAGGAATAACATTGCACTTTTTTCATTCTTTTTCAAGTCATAAAGTAATGACACAAAAACTCCTCTATTTATTACCACTGAGTGTCAGTATTTATAGTCAGTCCGTATTTATAAATACACTATACAGCAGCACTTATTGCCCATCCTGTCTGGGGGTCTGGCCTTGACCCAATCACCAGCTACCGGGTTACTCCCCTTATCAGCCAATGACAGCAAGCTATTGTGACCGGGACCCAACCACAAGGCATGGGGGCACCACCGCTGCCATTTGTCACTGTCTGCCAGATTTGCTCCCTTTTGAATGTGACCCGCGGGGGACTGAGGCCCATCCTGGAGACTGATGGAGGGTCCCGTTGACACCAGACCGACATTCGGCCTGGGAGCAGCATTGATGCAGGGGATGCTGGGTGGGGGGGGGGGGGGCTCTACCCCCGCTGTCTAAACTCTGGCACATCGATCAGCTGACTGGATACTAACTGGCTCATTAGTCAAATCATTAGTCCTCAGCAAACACAGCTCCAGCGAGGATGCGTGACTGGGGCTCGCAGAGCGGCGGTAATTAAAGGGCCGGAGGCAGCCCACTGAATGCCACACCTGCCAAAGCCTAACCCTCATTCTCACCTCCTCACGCAGGGGCCAGCCGGCGGCCAGCTACAGTCTCGGGGTGTTTGGACAGGGTGGGGGGTTTGTTGTCTGAGCAACTTGAGCAGCACAGGACAGTGTGCTGCAACGTGCCGATCGGCCCTCCTTCCCGGGACATATCCGAGTCCCGGAACCCTTCTCAAAGGACGCGGGATCCATTTTCGTTTTGGGAAAATCGATGGCAATGAGCAGGTCATGTTAAGCATGCGCCGTGATTTTGTGGTAACCGTGGCAAATGACGAATTAAAAAGAAAATACATATAGTGCCAATTGTCCCCATTCCGGTGGGAACGTTTACCTAGGAATCTCCTAAGCAGCAACACGTCTATGAGCAGCTGCCACCTTCTGCCCTTTGCTGATGCTTTTCAACCTGGACTCCACCACAAATACACAAGGAAACTACAGCTGCTCAACATCAGTGATAAGGAATGAAACCCCGAAGAACCTTTTTGTTTAATCAGGTTACATTGTCCCACACACACATAAGCGATAGATATTTTTCTAAGATCAGATAGAAATGACTGACCAATTTGTGTTACTGAGCCTGGACCACAGAACCACGGGACTTTCAGAGCATTAGTAAGAATGCAGTGGTGATCAATCACAAGAAAATTACCTACAAATAATGCAATGCAAACCGATAAAACTTTATTAATTGTAAAACAAAAGGTTAAAAACCGAAAAGACTTTTTTGACATTACTTTTTGCCCCTTTATGACCCCTGCTTGTTCAGATGTGTTCCACAGTCCTTGGTACTGACCACTGGTCCATGTGGCTGTTATACCTTTGGGGGACACTTGGGCCACAATATTACTGGTTTGACGAAAGAACAAAATCTCAAGTGACGTTTTGCTAGCGAACACATAGCAAGCAGGACTGCGGGAAAATGCCAATGTCATAATACATCAGCATTCTCGATTCTAAAGAGCACGAGGCTGATAAAACACATACCAGAAGCACAGTGCCTCCAGGAAGGATATCCCAGTGTCCGACGCACCAACGACCACGATCCGGGAGTTGACGATGATTTTTGGTTCCATCGTAAGCTTTCTGTTAAAGTGGTACAGCGCATACGGCATCTGGTTAAGAAGGGACAGAAATGTGGATTAACATGGTGCCAGAATGTGGATATAAATAGCACCATAACCAAGAAATAAGACTTATTCATCACACGTTTTCAAGAGAAATCTCCTTTGAACTCAAACAAAGGCTCTAGTAAGGTTCTAAAAATGCCACGACAGCTACTGACTGGACTGGGAACATTCACACACATTTGTTGCCATTTGTGTTCTGCTACAGGTTGGATTTTCACTGTTCTTAATACAGAGTGGCGCTCCCAGGCTGTGCTTTGCAACCAGAGGCGACTCACACGCCAGCACAGAAAGAGCTTCGGCCACCCAGCTCCTCAGCTAAGAGCCGGAACATCTGAGGCCGCCGGCCGCCCCGTGTGTCATATGGTGACATTTCCAAATGCCAGAGGTTTCTGATGGTGGGACACAGTGAAAACAGATGAGGAGAGTCAGTGAGGGAATCTCACTTCTGTGAAACACCTACGGCGAGTCCAGGAGCCATCCAGCTGCACCAGCAATCGTTCAGGGAGTTTGCCGCTCGGACTGGTCCTTGATCGTTAATAATTAGGCGGACTGGGTCGACACTGCACCCCACCTGGGAGGGATCGTGGCCCACTGGGACAAGGTCTAATCAGCTCCATATGCATGTAGACCTGGGGTTTGTTTTCAGAAAGGCTGAGGAACACTTCAGAGTTCAATCACAGGCAAACTTAAAGAAAGAAATGCCCAGACCTCCACAAGAGCAACACCGGCAGAACAAAAAATGAAAAATGGGGAGCAAGCAGTAACAAGAGGTTAATTTAAACTAGTTCTGATAACATCTGTCCATCCTCCAGGTTTCTTGACTGTCGTATTCAGAGTTTAACAGGATTCACTTTTACAAAAGAAAACACTGGTGGCAGAGACTCCTCAGGGCTCGGCGTTACAGAGTCCTTGTGCGATTGTACCTGTGCAGGTGAGGCTATCTATCAGATGATCGGCTGCCTGCTGGCTTTAAATGAAGCCAACGGGCAGCGAGAAGTACAATTAATGCGACCGGTAATGTGATACAGCAAAGACAGAAAGAGGACAGGTGGCCTAAACTTAATCAATGGGCAGACAATAGGCACCGGGGTTTACAGCTGGAGGCCAGGACAGGGCCTGACGGCCCTTATCTGCTTCACAACCCTGCAGCCCCCGGGTTGCTGTGAGGACAGAATGACAGCTTCTGGACTGGAACGGCGGTGAGAATTGGGTGCGTCTGCTAATCTATGGCGTGGAGAACGTGCACTCGGGGCAAGTTTATTATGTACACCTGCTCGTTAGCACAAACAGGGCGACTGGCCGTGGCTGAGTACGTGCAGCACGTAGGCAGGGTGGGGAAGCTCGGCCGCAGCACTGCCAGGTATCAGAAAATCTAGGTTTACGCAAGATTTAAGCGAATGATGTGACTACTGGTGCTTCAGGCATCTCAGAAAGCACCGCCTTCCTGGGATTTCCACATATTACATTGTCTACAGTTTACAGACAATGGCGTGGTAGTGAACATCCAGTCAATAGCAGTTCAGTTGCCAAAAACACCTAGGAGAGGTCAGAGGGAAATCGCCAGACACTTTTAAAAATCACAATAAGGCCAGGAGTAGAAAAACATCAGCTCAGTACATCAATACTGTGCAGAAAGGCATCTCTGAAAGCACAGACTGTCTACAGATGCCCCTCACTTAACAACCTACCCTTTTAACGATCGCATGGACTTATGACCAGCTCTACAAGAACGTCTCAGAGTCAAGCATCTCATCTCACATCACCTTTGCTGAGTCTTGTTTCCGTGGTCAGTCAGTATTCACTGGACTAGTGTTCACAATCTCCAAGACTACATATTTCGTATTTACAATATGCAAACCTTCCTCTGTTTTGTTTATTACAGTATACCACTGTATAAACATTTCCAAATATATTAAAATGTTAGAAATTGCGCAAAAGTGACATTAAAACAATATCTAAAGTTTTAAATATCTAAAGACGTTTGACACAAATCGACTATCAGTACAGTGTGCTTGAATCTCAGTAAGGGGGAGCAGTGCAGTGCAGTGGTTAGCACTGTTGCCTCACACAAGTCTCTGCCATGGCTCCATGTGTTGACTGACTGAAGGTACCAAATTGCCCATAGGTGTGTAAGTGTGCCCTGAGATGGGCTGCCCTCCCCACCCTGGGTTGTTCCTCACCTTGTGCCCATAGACTCAGGAACCCTCCCCCCAAACGCTGTACAGGATAAGCAGTTTCAGAAACTGGATGGATGGGTGGCTCTTCCCCTATCAACCAATTTCCTTAATGACCTAGTTCTGGGAATGGGACCCTGTCAGTAAGTGAGGAGTTTCTATATTATAGAAGAGATTCAGGAGACAAAGGGGGTCCTACCTGGTACTAGCCACATGTGTCTAATAAAGTGGCCACTGAGCATACTTATGTTATACCTACAGACCATATTACTGTGCTGCTGTGCTATGAGAGGGTTATATATGGAATCACTGCAGTCAGTGAGGACAGGTGCACAATTTATTATACCGTATTAATGCAACAATTAAATAATCAGCCAATCACCTTGCTCACTCAAACTTAAACACAAGCATGCCAGTGATGCATTTACACATTAGGCATTTAACTTTACTTTAAAAGGGCTGTCAACTGAATTTCAAAATAATTAATGTTTCTTCTCCCTGCTCCCCTGACCGGGATAAGCTGTTAGAAGACTGATAGGTTGGATGTCTCTCCTGTTGAGGGTGCCCCCCCCCCTGCCTCATGCCCTGAACTGCCAAGGAAAAGCATCAGGCCCTTTGCCACATGTTTGGGTGCTGCTGGAAGACGGATGACGCAATGTTCTCAGTAATCCACAGTTACCCAGCCTAATGGTGTTCTGCAGATGTGCTCAGGAACAGCGGTTTCCCAATCCAATCCTCAGGGACTCTCAGACCGTCCAGATTATTGCTCCTTCCCAGCTCCCTGACAAAGCGGATGCTGCACTCTGCCTCCAGTCCCGGATTTCCGTGGATGGGACACCAAGGCACATAACAGGAGACATGCCGGCTGGGGGCATGCAGGCAGCAGGGGCCACTCATGCCGCTGTGGGCGCGAGAGACATCAGAAGGAGGCGCGCTGCTCGACAGAGGAGCTCCAGAGCCCTGGGCTTTTGCTCGCCAGTGGGTGAGAAGCGAGATGGTTGCAAAATTTTGATTATGTGCTTCTTTAGTGAGCAGTAGCTTCCTATGCTTTTCTGGAGGATAGTGTGCCTCACATAAGATGGATTATAAACTTTAAAACTATAATTTTCATTATTAATAACTACTGATTAAATTATGTCTAAATGGCTCATTACTTTAGCCCAATTAAAATGAATTGCCTGCCATGAATTAAATCTTCTTCAACATAACGTACAATTTGTTAGTATTACTGTTTGCATAATCTTATTATTTATTTCAGGGCTTGCCTGATTTCTTTAAGGTATCTTACTACCTCAGTCTAGAAGACTTCTGATGTGACCTTCTAACCATTACGTGCCCTCTGAGCCTTGCAGCATTTGGATACACCGCATTACTATCCTAAGCCAGAAACACATTAAGCTTGTTCGTTACTAAACAGCGCCCCTTCGTGGCGAACAATATAATGTTTTGTCTTATTTTCCAATAAATTAATGTACGTGCGGTGGATTCTTGCTTTGTTAACCTGGGAAAGTATCTTTAAAAAAATCATAAATTTATTTGAACAGTGAAATTTAAACAGATGATGCAGCTGACTGCTGTGTCTTTAAAGGAGAATTGCACACACAGAACTCTGATAGGATTCTAACCTGCAGTTCTGGGGCTGTGTGTGGGGTGTCAGTATCATGTTCTTTGGCACTACGAGTAAAAGTAATTCATATTTCTTTTACACCTGGCTTTAACCTGGTTCCATTCATTTAGAAACACTCTTCTTGTTGTCGTTTTTGGGAGATGACCTCAGGTACAGGCCTCAGAGTGCAGGCACAAGGTCCCACCCTATAGAAAACTCCTTAATGTTTCGCCCCCCCTGCTTTTAAAGCACATCATATTCCACAGACTTGCTGGGTGAGTCAGTGCTCAGCTGCTGTATTATAAAGGTTACACAAGCTGCTGTTTCCTGCAGCGCCGCCGGGGTGCCAGACCCACAGGGTCACCCACCTGCTCCGCAGTAATCTGGCTGGAAGGCGCGTTGGCCCCGAGCTCCTCCAGGGGGTAGGAGATCTGCCGGCGCGGCCGAACCGGGACCATGCAGCTGAGCACCACAGCTGGAGAGGATGCTGGGAATCCTGCACCCTGCGAAGACAAGGCGACAGAGGTTGAACTTGTAGGGTGATGTTGACGGCTCGTTAAACGCAAGTGGGGAAGGGGTGTTTGTCTTTATATGCTGTCCTGCCGAGAGAAGGGATGAAGTAGCTAGGTTTAGCAGATTTTCACTACATGGAGATTTTTCTTGCCATATAAGCAGAGGTACTCACCAGTTACTAGTTAAGTGGCACACATCCAGTCAAATTCACTTCTAACTAACAGATCCCGAGACCGAGGCTGAACACCAGTCAGCATGAGTCCAGCAGAATTAATTTCCCTAATAGACCTGGATGACTAATTGCATGTCAGTACGATTCCAGCAGCATCCATCTCCGAAACAGAGCCACCCAGCACTCCTCATCCCGGACACCTAGTCCGTCAGGAATGCTGTTTGGGCTGCGTGCCGGGTTCCTGGCTGGCTCTCGCTTATTAACAGCAGCTAGTGAGGAAGAAAGCCTCCAAGCTGTGACTACGCCTCCCGCTGGCAGCATGGGGATGGACAAGATGGTCCAGACTCTGGGTCTACTGGAGGCCTTCCTCCTGGAGACCTTGGAAGGGTCATTCTTAGATCCCTTAAGCAACAAGCGCGACAAGTGATAGCCAACATAGTTGGGGGCAAAACTTGACACAGACCCTTCCACGGTAAGGGAATCCTCAACCCATGATGAGCCCCTGCTGGAATGTGGCTTTCTCACCTCAGGACATTGGCTGCAGGGGTAGATGGGATAGTAGAGGCAGGACTTGTGGGCCAGTCGCAGCACCTCCTTAAGGAAGTGCCTGGCGTAGCACTGGAAGATGGGGTTGAGGACAAAGTGGCTGAGCTGTCCATGGTCCTCTTGGCGGTGATGGCTGAAGTATACGAAGTTCTCCAAGTTGTAGTGGGATCGGATATACTCGATGTCCTGGGACAGGAAGTGAGGGTAGGGAGGAGACAAATGGGGATAGCGCTCTTTCCCTTTCCCTGTTTTTGTATTATTCTCTCTTAATGATGTCATAATGTATCACAACGAAAGTGACAATGACAATAAAGATTTCTTATCTTATAAAACTAAGTTGAACTGAATTATATCTCAAACAAAATATTCGCAAAGGAAGGTCAACAACTTTGAAACTTAAATTAAAAGTAGGAAGAGGTCCAGAGCTACTGTCAATATAATACATTTAAAAGAACAGTTATACACACAGCAGAGCATACAATCCAGAGCAATAATTTCAATTTAGTTTTATATAGCACCTTTCACAACAGAGTCACCCCAAAGCACTTTACATGGGTGTACTGTGATACATTGCAACATCACTAAGACAGAATAATACAAAAACAGGGAAAAGACATTTTGATAAGTAAACATGTTCTAAAGTAAACAGTTTGCTATGAGATGGCTATGGGGAAAGGAGTGGGGAAAATGTGAAAATGCAGAAAATAATTCGGTCCAACCTCCTCGTTCCTGATAATTACTATCCCAACGACTTGTCCCTGGATGTGAGCCACGAAAGCCTGCAGTGGGGTCCCGTCCTATCAGAAAGATGCTCATCCATTAGCACCCGTGAGGAAAGCACCGCCCACGGTCTCACCACCCCCAGCCAGGCCTCTTGCTCACTAATTGCTTCACTTTTTGGTGAAAATCCAATTTCCGCACCAGAGTGCGAGCTGATTTCATCTGGAGGCCGGCGACACTGGCAATTCCACCTCCTGTTTCAGTGGCTTTAATTAAAGGCGCAAATTAATTAGACTGCCAAGGCAGGGGGCGCTCCGCAAATCGGCCAGCATTATCAACCTAATTGGACGTTTAATTCCTATTCAGAATGGCAGACCGTTTCAAAAATGATTCTTAATTATTCAGGCCATTCCTACCATGAATAAACAACAGCTGCCATTCAAACTGGAATGTTCTTCACATTACAGCAGACTTAGATAAATAAATGTATACACAGAATTAATGAATCTGCTCTTTGTACATTAAAAACACAACTCACTGGGTCTCGCCGGGCCTTAAAGAACATGTCCAGGTCCCCCAAGATGGACTCAAGGTGACTGAGGGTTTCCACCAGGGTCTCAATGGCAGGTCTGTCTGTGGACAGGGCCACCCTGACCTGGAAGGTTCTGGAACAGAGAAGACAGGCAGGCTGCCTTGCCAGCAACTTCCAGTGAAATGTTTCACATGCTTGCTGGCTTTTCACTTTTGCCATCTTGCACAGATGTACTGCACTGCTGTAGAGGTTTCGGGTCTATGACTTTTAAATGAACAATGGAGGGGTCTCAATTTTCGTGGAAATGGACTCAGATGACAACTTATCGTGTGGATTCTACTCACACAACGTTGCCTGATACCTGGCGTTGTCTTAAAACTGTGCGTATTCTGGCCGTTATTGCGTGACCGGGTGCTGGAGAGCGAGCCGCATGCACGGCTGCGGCGCATGCGCACCTGAGCAGCCCCGAGCGGTGACACACGTAGAGCTCGTGCGGCAGGACGCTGCGGTCGCGCGGCGCCACACGCAGGAAGGCGTGCAGCAGCGGGGGCTCGCGGGCCGTCTTGGGCACGGTGATGATGCAGAAATCACGGTCCTGCAGGCGAGAGCCAACGGCAGCAGTCACCGCGTCCACAACGGAAGATTCTTTTCATGGCTGTGTAAACAACCCTTTTCGGGTCCCTGAGCATGCTTCGATTAACTAGTTGTCGTTTGCTTCCCATATTGATATGCTGAGCAGATGGGCGCCCCCTGGTGGACGCTTGGCCCTATGCAGCCACTTCCGTCGTTTATGTCTTGGCAACGCTGTCATATTTTCTAATGTAAAATATCAAATAAAGACTGACCTTCTGCATAATCACATGTCATTTTTCTTAATTTTTATTATTGCTTTTTTGGCCTGATAAGATACGTGTATCCTTAACCACTTGTTGCACTGGCCCTTCTCGTCCGGCTTGTCACGAATAAAATCCCCGTGCTGGTTCTGCACGTACTCACTGGGAAACAGCCGAAGACGTGCGGCAGGAAGTCCACCGAGCTGTGAACAGGAACGGGGGAGAGAGGGAAACAGATGACTGACAGGGCACCCGGCCGACAGCACGACCCTCAGCCAACAGGCAGCCAACGGGCAGCCCCTGGCGACGGGGGTCCTCGCCGAGCGGGCGCGTGCCAGCTCCCCCCGGCCAGCTGTCAGCGCGCGCGACACGCCCATCCGTCACTGTCTGGCCGGGCCGGGGACTCACGCGGGCAGGGCGCCAGCCGACTCACATCAGGCTTCCCGCCATCATTCAATCACAGGAAAATGCGAAACCGATTGGTGTTAAGTTTTTTTTATACAGCGATTATGTGGTTCAATATTTTATATCGCACACCATTCCAGAAAATATTAAGCTGTCCGCAAACATCATTATGACCAACGTCAAAAAGGATATACCTCCTAGTACCACTAGAGGGCGCTCGCCTACTACCAGAGATACGCGTACCGCACTAATTTGAGAACCACTGATGCAGAGGTTTCTGGTTTTTAATTGTTTTCGTACAAATACTACGATTGTACTTATAGTTCAGCCTCATGGCGAGTTTCACATTTTCCTATAACCAATGAGAGCAAAAACAAAATAACGCCCACGGCTGCACAGAGGGCAGATCTCCCGATTCCCTCGTCCCTTCAACTCACCGCATTTCATATTTCTTGTCAACGAAAAACAGCTGGATGCAGAAGGCGTTTGGAGCATCCTGGTCAACTCTAGAATCCGAAGTTAAATCGGAGTGTTGAGGTTCTGAGACATGAGCCTCTGCTGTACTGGTCTGAAACAATAAGAATGCCAGAGGTTGTTTTTGTTGATAAAGTAAAACAGAATGACATCATTAATGGGTATGGTTAGCTTGCAACAGTGGGCCCACAGTAGGGTTAAAATGCCCAACTTAAAAATAATATGATATATCCTCTTTAAACTTGTGGTGTCAAACTATTTTTTATTTTTATTTGAAATATTATTACGTTTCCAGAATGCAACTGTCATGTAAATTGAAAACCCTCTGTACTATAGTATTAGTATTAGAAAATACTTTGTATTACTAAAACCCTTGTTTTTAACCTCAAGCGGTATAAACTGAAGAAATGTTTTCCTGGGTAGGAATACAACCATACTGCCTTTTGAGACTTGAACCCACAACCTTTCGATCAGGTGACACTTGCTATTTCCTGTACAGTACCAATATGTCATTCTTAGGGCCACACTGCCTGTACCTCTTGGTCCGGGTGATTGTATGGGTTGGGCTCTTTCAGAAACAACCCCCCTGCAGAGTCACCGGTGGGCTCATGCGGGCCTGGTGGGGTGCACCCGCGAAGGCCATCGAATGGGCCGAGTTCAAAGCACTCGTCAAGGAGCTTCAGATTGACGTCGGCACTCACACTGATGAAGCCGACCGGCCTACCTTCATTCTGCACATACACAAACACACTCAGCTTTTCTGTAAGCCCACAGGCAGATTTTATTTGTGAAACTGTAGTGAAGTATTTGCTGGGCACAGCCAGTAGTCAGACTAGAATCATAGGCTTCCAAACCAAAGGGTAACAAGCCCAACTGCACCAAGGTCAGGACTTTGTTGTAAGTCTGTAGCTTTTGACAGCACAATTTGTGCTGCTAAACAGGCAGTTATGAATAAAAATGTTTCCATAAACACAAACCCCAACCAGGAACACTAACAAGCGACGAATCTCGGGACAGATAAGGTACCTCATGTACACACATAGTAATGAGGGCGGCAAACCTCACAGACTGCAGCTTGATGGTCTTCATCCTGAGCTTCTATGAGCTCAGCCAAAAAGTAGGGCCCATAGCAATCAGAGAGTGTCCCACTGCGCTCTGCTAATATTGCAATGAGGTCATCATGGTCTTCCACTCTACAACAAGAGGTTATATGCTTACAGTTCAGTAGCTGATGTTTTCTGGAGTCAGTTTAAGCTTGATTAAAGGCATCCCTAGAGCGAACTACCACTGCAGGATCCATCAAAGAAAGACAAAGATACTGCAACAGCATATGTAGTAGTACACGCCTGGATCTATAAAGTTAAATATTAGTACAGTACCAGTGAAATGCCTGAGTAAAATTGTTGGATAATTCTTATTGTTTTATATAGTATTTCCCTGCACATACTGTACCTGAAACAGAAAAACACTAAAGTACACCAAAAAAACAGTGTCTATTTGCACCTGGGTGAAAATAATCACACAGCATCTACTATTTATGGCCATCATCTTCACTCCCTGGGCCCTGGCTGCACAAAAAAATGTAAACACTGTGCTGCTCGCATGGTTGCAGGTCACTTCAATGCATGAAGGCGCCAGTGGGCAAGTGGGATACAAATATAAAAGGTTAGGGTACATTAAACAGTAGTTAGCTAACCAAAGGCACACAGTAATCTTGCTAACTCTCTTCTTATGTGAAACACGTGGGGAGGAATTTTAGATTTTTTTTGTGGGGGGGTGAAATAAAGGACTGTGTGGATTCAATAGCATTAGCCATGGAATTTATAGTGGAATAGTATTGTTGGCTGCTGGCACCTGGGTGCAAATAGCCTCTGCCTGCTACATACACCCGGATGCAAGTAACCAGATTGGCTATTCACCCTGGGGGTTGCCCAGATAGCATCTGCCAAAAAAAAAAAAAAAAAAACTAAGCATGTGTACCACTGTAGTGTTCAATATAACTGAAAATCATCATGGACCATGAATTCCTAAAATAGCCTTGATAACAGTTTCAAAAAACACAAAAGCATTCAGTTAACAAAATTTCAGCAGAAAATCACAGAACATGTCTCTCCAGAGCTTCTGCAACAATTCCCTGAAATGTAGGATTCCTGTGAGTTGCTTTGACTCTTCTGTCCTATTTGCTCCATACATGTTCTATAGGGCCGAGGCGTGCAGACTGGACGGGGTAACTCAGTAATTTGAATTGTCCTTCACCAGAAGGTTCATGCACAAATTTTGTGTTGTTTTGAGTTCTGTTTTGGATCATTGTCTTGTTAATTATTGAAGAACTGTTCAATTAGCCATGGATGCTTTGATAGTCATACAGTTTATGTCAGAGCTGTATTCTGGAAAAGCCTATTTATTTTTTTCCTCATTGAAACATAAAGAAAATGGCATAACTATGCAAGGAATGTATCCATATTTAAAGAAGATCATATTTGAAGAGATATACCATTATTTTAATATAGTGCAATTAAAACGAAATTAATATTTCAAATTTTAACTCATCAGTGCAAAGATTGACTTCTGCTCCTGTCAATATGCAAGGGTATATAGTTTGGAGAGTAAATAATAAAAGGATGTAAAACAGGAAGCGTGAGAGTGACCTGGCTGTGCGCACATGCAGTCTCGGGACGTGAGGGTGTCTGCGACACACGAACGCTGCACACTGATGCCCTGGGTCCTGGATGACCTCAATGGGCTCAAAGATCTTACTCAGTGCTGCCTCTGAAAACAAGCAGTATGGATACAGATCTAGTGACACATGGGCTTGTTCCTGACAACAGTGATTCATAAAATAATTAACATACATTATACTGTATATCGGTTGATTATAGTTTTCTGGTTGAGGTAAAAAAAAAAGAAAAAATTATCTTACCAAAGATATTCATGTTGGGAGTAACCAGGAAAATGTAGTGCAGGTGGGTTATAGCACTGAATGCTGTCCTATAAGAAAGGAGGGAAAAAAAGATATTTGTTGATTGTTGATATATTCATGGCAGGAAATATACCATGCTTAGCTAATGAGATGTAACAAGCCTTATTACAGCATCCTGTTTATATTGCTAGACTACTCCAGGAGCTGTAAAATACCCATCTGAAACATCTAATCTAGTTTTGCCAAAAACGCAAGTTTGCTTGTTCTCCCTGTGTCCTTTTGGATACATCCCATCCATGGTGTAGCCGCCTCCTGCCCTGTGGCCAAGGCTCAATCCTGCACTGGACATGCAGTTAAGCGAAAAAAATAAATGGATGGATGGATGATTGCCCTATCGTACCCTTAGCTATACTTTACAAAACTGGTGAAAAGGCCTTCAGCGAGTCCTGCCCAGTCGCACTGTGCAAACTTGGCCTGCAGCTGTTCATCAGATGTCTCACCTCACAATCTCTTGAGCACTCCCGATAGCGAAGGCTGGCTGCGCCACGAAAAGGTGCATGAACAGTGAGTTCAGTGGCTGATGGAACACAAAGCATAGAGCATTTGTGTAAATGTCAAATGTGCAAATCTGTGCCAAACATCCAGCGAGACAATTTTTTTTTCTGCCTCTGTTAATACTTCATGGTTGACTTCAGTGAAATGCTACTGGCTACTTACTGTGCATCTGTCAGTCCTGAAATGCTCATGAAACCATGGCTCCCAGCTACCTTGGTCCACTAGGTCTACACTAGGGTGGTCAAGAAAGGCAGCATGGGCAAGAACTTCATTTCTTGTGTTGTCCAAAGTTACTGCAAAATTAGCCCTCTCTCTATAAGTCGGGAATAAAGACATGCCAATTAGAGGTTACTGCAAGAATATTGTTAGTAAAATGAGTGTTTGAAATAGGAAAAGATTCAAAAAGCACAGGCATAGTTATAGACATCATACATATAAATGACTAGCATTGTCTTTTTATTGTCTAATTGTGTCGGGTAAGGTCTTACATTTACAGCGTAGTGCATTTATTTACTTAGCAGATCTTTTTATCCTATGTGATGTATAATTGTAATAACAGGGTCAGCCACTCCCTGGAGCAAGTTCCTGCTTAGGGTGCCTGATGGTGACATCATTCTGCCAATCACGGGACTGGAACCAGCAACCTTCCAACAACAGCCGTAACCCACTGCCCCATATATGTCATACCAGCCCATGGAGCATAAACTGAAAGTAGAAGTTAAGCTATGTACTTACAGCAGATTGAGCACATTAACTCTTCCAAATACAGCCACTGTGGATGGAGAGATCAGGCCACTGATCTCCATGGCGTCTGCAGATTCTGTTCTCCTCACTGTTACAGCCTCAACTTTTCCACTCAAAGAAGTGATTGTTTTCATTTTTAAAATCTAAATAAATAAATTAAATTACAAATGGGACAAAAAACCGGCATGTACTCATAAATAATTTATACATTATTATGAAAATTAAACGTGAATACTAAACCATAAGACCCCGTGTGTCTTTGTGTGCTGACCATGATAATAATGTCATTGGTAGATCAGTTATATGACATTTCAAAATTACATTTTGTTTGAATAACAAAGAAGTATAGTCTTACATTGACAGCGCATTAGCATTAGCCACCTAATACACTAAAATTGATTGATTGACTTTATTAATCCCACAATGGGGACATTCCTTCGGAACAGCAGCAGAAGTAGAAAAAAAGGACAGTATAACAGGATCCATAGGATCAGCAAGAAAAACAATATATATACAATATAACATGCTATTTAATAAATAAAACAATACTAATAAGTTAGGATAAACGGATCGTGATTTATTTGCAGGCCTTTGTATTGTGCTCCATGATAAATATTCTACTCTACCTTAAAACTTTGTCGTTGTAGTCAGTTTTCTTTTCGGTATAATGTTTCCATTAGCTGAAACCATAGTAACAGGACGCCATGACGTCACACGCACGAAAGGTCAGAGTTCATGTACGACGTGCGTGTGTCGTCCAGTCGGAGTATTTTGGTTAGCTCGACTTTTCGAGTTATATTTTAAGGATTATTTAATTTATTACATTGTATTTGCAGCATAGTACCTGATAGCCATGGCGTCGACGGCGGCGGGGAAACAGCGAATACCAAAAGTGGCAAAGGTATTTGATAGATTTTAAATGAACTTGCTAGCTGGCTAGCGAAATAGCTAACAGCGTGTTAGCGAGGCCCGTACAATCAAAATGTTTTGATAAAGGCAATGATAATTAAGTATGTGAAAATGAGATAAAGACATGAGGAATGTCGCGCTGTAAGTTACTAAAATAATTGTTGATCAGTGCAACGAAATAGCCATCGGTTAAACCTGATTGTTAAGCATGTTGCTGTTTGCCCGCGAACTTTCCGGGGTTGTGACGCCCCGGCTGCTTTCCGCAGGTGAAAAATAAAGCGCCGGCGGAGGTGCAGATCACTGCCGAGCAGCTCCTCCGAGAAGCCAAGGAAAGGGAACTCGAGCTTTTGCCACCACCGCCCAAGCAAAAGATCACGGATGAAGAAGAATTAAACGATTACAAGTTAAAGAAACGGAAGGTAACGCTCCTTAAGCTTTCCGGTGAAGCGTGCCTTGTGAGAGGAATTTCTAGAATTAATTCGGTAGCTATCATTATTACCGTACAGTAGCCTTTTTGCGTGTCTGACACGTGTGACTGATTAATTGCCGGGATGTTATGGAAAAATCCTGCGGATATAATGACTTTAGTTACAACTTAGTAACTGTATAGTCACACTCTTGCGTCTTGACAGGGATTTGAAGACAACATCAGAAAAAACCGAACTGTCATCAGTAACTGGATAAAATACGCGCAATGGGAGGAGAGCCTGAAAGAAGTCCAGAGGTACAGTGTTATTTGGTTGCGAGGCTTGTTTTCCTCCTGACTCTACTCGTTTATAATTTGCGTATACTTTTGCACCAGAGCACGCTCCATCTACGAGAGAGCCCTGGATGTGGACCACCGGAATATCACACTATGGCTGAAATATGCCGAGATGGAAATGAAGAATCGGCAGGTGAATCACGCTCGCAACATCTGGGATCGAGCCATCACCATCCTGCCTCGTGTCAACCAGTTCTGGTATGTGCCTGTCACAAATCCCTACTGCCTCTTCTATGCATACATTTTGATTCTCATTAATTATTTTTAAAATGGTGGCCTGGCGGTCAGGGAAGCGTACTTGCGGTTGAAAAGTTGCTGGTTTGAATCCCTGACCAACAAGGTACCCCTGAGGTATCCTGAGCAAGGTACAGCCCCCAAGCACTGCTCCCCGGGTGCTGAATTAGCTGCCCACTTCTATGTCATATGGGTTAAATGCAGAGGACACATTTCGTTGTTGTGTGCTGTGGTGTGTCAGCAATGACAATTAATCTTTCAAATTTAGTTTGTTGATGTGGGGGGAAATGACTCTTCTATTTCCAAATCTGCTTTGCTTGTTTTCCTTTGTGTTTACACTGCAGAGCTGCCTGTTACACCGGTCCCATTTATCTTGTGATGTTTTGTCCTGAACAGGTACAAGTACACGTACATGGAGGAGATGCTGGGGAACGTCGCAGGCTGCAGGCAGGTGTTCGAGCGCTGGATGGAGTGGGAGCCAGAAGAGCAAGCTTGGCACTCCTACATCAACTTCGAGCTGCGATACAAGGAAGTGGAGAAGGGCCGCACCATCTATGAGCGATATATCCTTTGGGGAGGCGTGCTGCTTCCTGTCTCGGCACCGTGAGAGGCAATACAAGGGTGTGTTCTGATTTTGCTTTTACCCATATGAGCATAACTCCCGTTTCACGATAGGAAGCATGTAATGCTGCCTTCATTCGTTAATATTCTTAACTCCGGAGCACTTGTCATCGTCCACCCTGAAGTAAAGAACTGGGTCAAGTATGCCCGCTTCGAGGAAAAGCACGGGTACATCGCGCACAGCCGGAAGGTGCTTGAGAGAGCCGTGGAGTTTTTTGGGGAGGAACAGATCGATGAGAACCTTTACGTAGCCTTTGCCAAATTTGAAGAGAAGCAGAAAGAGGTAACTACCGGATGACTGCTCTTCTGTTTTTAATAGTGCCTTGTTCATCTTGTTCAAGGGGGTTTCCCTGAGCACAATGCAGCATAAATATGGATGATTATTGTTATTATGCATCATTATTATATATTAGATTTTTTTTTTTTGCTTCTTTTACAAATGATTAAATAATTAGGCATGTCTCCTTGTGGGTTTTAGCCTCTGAATAGGTTCTGACTTTGGTTTCAGTCTTCTCACTTTATATTGCGGTCTGATCACCAAACTAACATCTGTTTGTTAGTTTGAGAGGGTCCGGGTCGTCTATAAGTACGCTCTGGACCGGATCCCCAAGAATCAAGCCCAGGAGCTCTTCAAGAACTACACTATTTTTGAGAAGAAGTTTGGGGACAGGAGGGGAATAGAGGATGTGATTGTCAGCAAGAGGCGCTTCCAGTATGAGGAGGAGGTCAAGGTGAGCGCAGAGGCATGCACGCTGTGTAGGATGTGGGTTTCTGATTCCTCACTCTGACACCTTGCAAACCTCTAACTGTGTTCAGGCAAATCCCCACAATTACGACGCCTGGTTTGATTACTTGCGTCTGGTGGAGAGTGACGCGGACCCAGACACTGTCAGGGAGGTGTACGAGAGAGCTATAGCAAACATGCCTCCAATACAGGAGAAGAGACACTGGCGAAGATACATCTACCTGTGGATAAACTATGCCTTGTATGAAGAGCTGGAGGTTAAGGTTGGTGTTGTTCACCTCTGATATGTGCATATTCCAGATGTTTTTGCATGTTTAAAACTAGATTTTTAATTTATTTTTTTAAATAAACCCCTTCATTGCACCAAATGGCAGGATCCTGAAAGGACAAGGCAAGTGTACCAAGCGTGTCTTGAACTAATCCCACATAAAAAGGTATGCTGCTGTTCTGTGAGCAACTTCTACGAACACTTATTGGGGGGGGGGGGGGGGACTATATATGTTGTGGCTGCCTCTGAATGAATGAATATATGAACAATCAAAGAAGCAAATATAGGCACTCAATGCCTTTTAAAGGGAGGCTTTAAACAGTTTGGGCAAAGGGGCCGGGGGCTCCGGTACTCCAGCCCGCCCACACATGCCTGAATATAACTGATTAATACGGTGCATTGTGATATATCGCATTGATATTTTTCATTCTTTTTGAATGGTCTTGAAATACACCACCATTGTGACTCCTTGGCCATTAATACATTTTACCCCCCCTTCAGTTCACCTTCGCCAAAATATGGCTGCTATACGGGCAGTTTGAAATCCGACAGAAGAACTTGCAGAACGCTAGGCGAGGCCTGGTAAGTCATAGCAGGCGGTAAGATGTGACTGGCGCCCTCTTTAGTACTGCTTAGTCGCTGCTGCTTAAGGTGCAGTGTCGAGATGCCCTTGTGCTTGTCCCCAGGGCACCAGCATAGGAAAATGCCCGAAGAATAAGCTTTTCAAGGGCTACATTGAGCTGGAGCTTCAGCTGCGCGAATTCGACCGATGCCGCAAGCTCTATGAGAAATACCTGGAGTTCTCCCCAGAGAACTGCACCACGTGGATCAAGTTTGCCGAGTTGGAGAGCATCCTGGGCGACACGGACAGAGCCCGTGCCATCTTTGAGCTGGCTATTGGGCAGCCACGGCTGGACATGCCCGAGGTCGGCCCGCCTGCCGTGTCACACCTATGGGTTTGCGTTGATTTGAAATGATAGGTTTCCTTGACGGTGTTTGGCTTTTGGCATTTCAGGTGCTCTGGAAGTCGTACATCGACTTTGAAATCGAGCAGGAGGAATATCAGAATACGAGAGAGCTTTACAAGAGACTGCTACAGCGCACTCAGCATGTCAAGGTGAGGGGTTTTCCTCCACAGGAACTGCTTTATTTTCCTACAAATTCTGAAAAAAAACTAGGGATGCACTTTCCTTAGCCAAAACTGATTTTTATAAATTTTCTTTTTTTTCTTTTTGACATTTCCCAAAAGCATAGCTGCTAACGGGAGTTTTGAGGGAAGTTCACCCCTGGCCGATTCAGATTTTCTTAGATGTAATAATAATAGTCCGACTAAACATTTTTTAATGCTTCTTTAATGAACTTAGTTTTCTGCAAGCATACTGTTTTAAATAACATATTCAATTAAAATGGCTCCACAAGGGCCTGATTAAATTGGTTTCTCCAAATGTTTTTGGGGTGGTTCCTTTGCGGACAACTTTTTATTCATGTCTTATGGCTATAAAATCATCATCTCCGCACTGTAAAAAACTTCCAAAGAACAGTCTTGTTTCCCATAAGCATTTCCCATTTAATGATGGGCGATATGACCAAAATGTGATATGATTATTTTGGATTTTTTATAGTAATATTAATTAAGCATTTAACCAACTGAGACCGTAGCTTCCATGGGCAAACGCGGGAGGGTCTGGCTATGCGCAGTGTCTTCTACGCATTCTGAAGTAACCGAACAGAAACAAACACTTGACTCAGATATTCAAAATCTTAAATTTATTTATTTTATTTATTGGTTGTGAATGGAGTTCAAAAGTGTGCAGCTATTGCCCAAAGTGATAAATGTTCATTCATGCATGAAACTTTTGAAACTTTAATATTTTATATGTACATTTCATATGTACAGTATTTTACATACCCTTAATCGTTAAATTTATTTTTATTAATGCTGCAAGCAGTGTTTCTTGTAAGGATGGACTTGCTGGTTAAATGGTTAAAATGATTGATTATGTTGCCACCTGTTGTGCGAATGGTATCTTGCAAAGTTTACAAATTACAGTAGATTGGTCAATGTCGGATTTTGTGAATACAAGCCATTTCCATACAATGAAAGTGGAACTTTTTTTGGGACCAATTCTGCCTGTAGCAATGGAAGCCACAGGCACTGCTATTTCCCTTTTAAATGATGTTAAAGATGGTGTTTTTACACACATTACATGGACACATTGTCCCTTCTGACTATCTGGATGCCACATCTGGAAGCATTTCCAGATGAGCTTTAGGAATGTCCTGTCCTGTAATCTGTTTTAGGGATTCTCAACCTTGATGTCCTCAGACTGGTTTATGTTGTACAAAAATTTCACGGACGGGAAGATTGATCCCGTCCTTTTTTCAAGATGTGAACAGAATGCATAAATGTGATGGGCCATAAAAAATTACAAATAATTTACTTTTGGAAATTAACTGGCCCTTCCAGCATTATGCGGCCTGGTGGGATACTGGTCGCAAATTGGTACCAGTTTGCAGACCAAGGGTTAGAAACCTTCATTCTTACTGTTTTGTGAGTCTGGTACCCATCTCCTAAAATTTTTCACCTAGAAGCTGTTCCACCAGAAATGTTACCCATCCATGTTACCCACTTATTTTTTTTTTATATTCTGCCCACATCTTTCTTATTCATCCCTCTTTCCGGAAAACGTTCTTAGGCCCAGTGTCAGCTTCCACATAATTGCACAGGTCACAGTATGCAATGGCCCACTGATGCTGCAGGCACAATCGCATCTGAGCTTTCTTGCTGCTGTGTAGATGTGACGTAATGAACTGTAATAACTCCTGCCGCCTTACCAGGTCTGGATCAGCTATGCGCAGTTTGAGCTGTCCATCGAGGCCCCCGACCGGCTGGAGAGATGCCGTCAGATCTACGAGGAGGCCAACCGGAGCCTGCGCAACTGCGAGGAGAAGGAGGAGCGCCTCATGCTGCTGGAATCCTGGCGGGACTTCGAGGCCGAGTTCGGCAGCGATGGCACACGAGAACGGGTCGCCAAGCTTCTGCCCGAGAAGGTGAAGAAGAGGAGGAAGCTGACGGCAGAGGATGGGGTGAGGATCCATGGCGGTCGCTCTTCATTAGTGACCATTTCTTGGCCAGTGCTTGTGACTGGTTGAAGGTTTACATGTAATCATGGAATAAGTTTTTTCCACAAATACACAGTATCAGATAGTCAGCGGTAAAAATCAGTTGTGCACTTAGTCCAATAACCGCAGTGTTGGTGTATTTTCTTATTCGAGTTTGATTTGAGCAGCTTATTGACACTAAAGGCGAGAAGCGCCCTGTTTCTGACGATGTGCCTTTGATTTCTCTTCCCTAAAAGAGTGACGCGGGCTGGGAGGAATATTACGACTACATCTTCCCTGAGGACTCGGCCAACCAGCCAAACCTCAAGCTCTTGGCCATGGCCAAGATGTGGAAGAAGCAGCAGCAGCAGGATGAGGAGGAAAAGGAGGAAAAGGGAGAAGAGGTGGAGGAGGAGGAGGAGGAGGAGCAGCTGCCCGGGAGGAAGTCGGAGCAGCTTTGGGGTGCTGGTCAGGAGACTTCAGCGACAGGGAGGGACACCCATGTCCCCCCGGCTGAACCGGACACCAGGGAGCCTGCATTTGATGACAGGGGGGGTGATGATGAGAGCAGCAGCAGCAGCAGCAGCAGTAGTAGCGAAAGTGACAGTGACAGTGAGGAGAGTGAGAGGCCAGAGAAAAAGGACGACACACGGGAGAGTGAGAGTGCGGGTAAATAGCTATTACATGGTCACACACATGCTTGAACTTCTGCAGTGTAAATGCAATTGAAAGGTGCCAAGGGAGCTGTTAATATTATGAGACGTCTGTGTGTGGCGGCCATTGTGATACACCAAGCTTTTTGTATTTGTTGGATTCATTCAATAAAATTCCATCCTTTGTTCTTTGGATTTGTGCTTACAGTACCTTGTAGCAGCTGATGTACTTCAGTTGATGAAAGTCTTTCCTTCTTACTTAATCATGTGAATTCAGTGTTTTTTTTAAATATCTTCATTTGGTGTGCACTGGTGTGTATTTTACATGTCATATGTTTGTTTTACTAGTGATCTGCAAAACGACGCTTCATGAAACATTTGCTGTATTTTTTAACCCCACTAGATGGTGGTCTTGGTTTGCAAACTGTGGCCTGTTTTGCACAGAGACCACCATCTAGTGGAGACCAAAAATACAGTACATGTTTCATTAAGTGTCATTTTGCCCATCACTTAGTTTCATGTTGTTTCTGAGATGGATAAAGGCAAACAACAGTCCCACCAGGTGGTGAAAAGTAGAAACTTATGACAGATTTTTTTTAAATCTGTCATAAGTTGGTGGCTGAATTGTAATGTTTGTCCCCTCAAAATTAACCTAGGCATTCCACAGCATAATCAGCTTATACGCCTGTCGCTGACTGTCAAGCTTATATGCCTGTCAAACTAGTAAATAAACCTAAAATTACTGCCTTAATTAGACCAAAACTAAGGTCACATAACTGTCCCAGTTATACAATAAGAGGATAAATATGACAGGTACAAATGACATCAGTTAATAACAGAATCCAGATAAAGTGACAGACTATAAATAAACTAAAATGGTGATTCAATCATATTCTTTGTAGAATTCAACCTGCTCATAACCAAGGGGCCGGGACCAGTGCATAGCACCAAGTATGTACTGTAGAAACTCATGAGAATCTTCCTGTCTTCCCAAGTGAAAATCAATTTCACTCCATCCATACACAGCTGTAACGCTTACGTTTCAGCACTTGAAGAATGCCAGTGGGTTCTATGACATTTCCAGAGCTGCCAAACACTTGAATAGCATAATGCTATTATAGTGCCACCTGCATGTCTTCGAATGCTCCCAGGAGAGCATGTAGTTTGCAAAGGGAAATGAATTTTATCAAATTTTGACAAGGGTGTAGGAAATAACAGCTCAAATGGTGGTGTGTTTCCACCTATGTTCAGGGGAATTATTTATGGATTCATTATTAATTAATCGGTAATTAATTCTGAAATATGTTTGAGTCGTTGTTCCACAGTCTTTCATATTGGTCCCAATTAGTCAATAGCTGGACAATTTAAGTCCAGAATGTGAATGGAATTCACTCATACAGTATCGCTACTTAGTCTGAGATAGGCTGCTCGTCCAGCGAAC
>JAODKL010000053.1:12006-26307 GCA_026780765.1 Petrocephalus schoutedeni
TTGTCCACATTCAGCGACAGGTTGTTCTCACTGCACCAGGCAGCCAGCTGCTGTACCTCATCTCTGTAAGCCGACTCTTGACTTTTGACCCCCCCTTAATTTGAACCTCTATTCACTGACACACAACAATAACATTATACCAGAATAGAAATAGCCATCTGTCTTACAGCCACTTACTTTGTACAGAGATGGGGGTAGCCTATAGGTGGCCATTTCAGGTCCCGAAAGTAAAAATCCAGACCAGGATTTTGTTTCAACCTACTAGTTGAGCGCAAAGAATCCCAGTCACATAGCACTCAGCAGGTTGGTTGAAACAAAATCCTGGTCTGGAGTTTTACTTTCTGGACCTGAAATGTCCACCTCTCGTACCCTGTAGCCAAGCAAAGGACAGGGAAGGGAGGAGAACCCCTGGATGGGATGGATAGTAATACAGTATCATTCTAGTTACTCATTCTTTCAAGACGCCACAAGACACTACAAAACAGCATAAATATCATAAATATAGGCCTACCTTTCACAACTTCAGAGTCATATTTGCCTTTAGATACCTGGACAGGGCGAGATTAACAAAACTGGCAACATTGCACTCGTCTCATAGCTATAAATGTTTTCATTTAGTTAATCGGGAGAGTGACAGTTGTGTATTGGGTTTCCCCTGCCTTCACCAAGCCTGGGATTTCTATGCGGGCTTCCCGTCAGCCTGCTGCCAAGCTAACTGCTTTGTTTACATGCTATGCACTACTGTGACCCTCTTAGAGTGATAACTGGAAGCCTAGGGGTTACTGTTGATTCAACAAGAGGAGAGGACTCTGGTGGGTGGAGATGGCAGAAGCAGCAACCTCTGCTTTTCTGCAGCGATGTTGAGAGAGAACTACCATCAGTATGTTTAGCTACTCGTGATAGCCTTGGCCTTCACTATCCCTATTCCTAGTAATGTAAACGGCCCCTAATATCTTTTAACATCAAATGAATATAGCACCAGTAACAGAAGTGTTTGCCTTAACAGACAGTGGGAGAAAGTGTTTATCCATCCTCAATCTATTCAGCATTTCAAAAATTTTCTTTAAAACCTAATAATATTTGGCAGATGGATAGATGGATTGTATTTGTCATGTAAACCATGCAAAATCTATTTATATTTCATACATATATTATAATTAATATTTTCTCATTAATTACCAACATATGGGGAAAAATGACATCATAATTTATTTATTCCTACTAATAAATGCATAAAATATTTTAGTGGTATATGTCTGTTGCAGCAATATGCAAATAAATTATCGTTCAGTACCCTGCCCATTTTACAATTCTTTACAGGATGGGGGAATTATCACATTACTTTCCATCACATTCCCTACATGCATTTCATTTGTACAGTTTTCATGTATCTCCATGGACAACATAGCATTTCTAGCATTTCTTTTAGCATTTCTGTTCATGTTCACTTCATGTTATGCGAGCCATTGCTGGTGACTTACCGGCAGATTCACCAGTATTTTCTCCTTGCATCCCTCTTTCACCAGTGCCAGCTGCATCCATTCATTCCCTGTTTCATGATTCACAAGTGCTCATGTCCACTTTAGGGTGGGTGCTGTGCGGAGTGGAGGGAGAACCTCTACATTCTTCCCTGTTGATTCTGGGGTTCATCAGAGATGTGTTCTTGTTCCTACTCTGTTCGATTCTTGCATAGACTGGGTGCTGGGCAGGGTTGTGGGGTCCAGTGGCTTTGGGGCTTTGGTTAGCGAGGAAAGATTTGCTGATCTTGACTGAATGAGATACTGATCTTGTATCTCATATCAATGGAGGCTCTGAGCTGGGCTCTTGAGAGACTGAGCCAGGAGTTTCTGGGTCTGCGAATGTCCTGGGTGAAAACTAAGATCCGGGCCTTTAATGACCTCTTAGGCACAGCAATCAGCAGTGTGTCTGTCTGCGGGGAGAGTGTTGACCGTGTCGAGAGGCTCACTTACCTCAGCAGCAACATTCATGACTCTGGTGACTCTTCCTATGAAGTCACTAGACGATTGGGAGAGCATGGGGGGTCATAAGGTCGCTGGAGATGGGTGTGTGGCGCTCCCAATATCTTTATTAGAGGACGAAAGCCCACGTCTTTAGAGTCCTGGTGCTCCCTGTTTTGCTTTATGGCTGTGAGACATGGGCTCCATCCAGTCACCCGAAACGAAGACTGGACTCCTTTGGGACTGTGTCTCTTCGGAGAATCCTTGGGTACCGCTGGTTTGACTTTGTATCGGACGATCGGGTGCTCAGAGAGTCCCGAATGAGGCACATTACCTGCATTGTGAAGGAGAGCACCAATTGCGGCACTACGGCCATGTGACGCAACATACGGCTTGCAGGATCCGAGAAGCTGGACCAGGCCGAGGGGACGCCCACATAACACCCGGCTACAGCAGATGGATGGCCACTTGCGGAGGGTGGGCCTGGACCACCTATCTGCGTGGGGGGTCGCCAACCAGCATCTCGAGATGTTTCGTTGTGTGGTGGGTGCGGCAACGCGCTGTGCCAGAACATGCTCCCCAACCTGACCGGACCGGACCTGACCTGTCCACTTCAGGGACTGGCAGCATCAACAAAATCTGAGGCATTTTTGTACTGATCAAAAAGTACGAAAAACACTTAAATCTTCATTGTTGCAAAACAAATTTGGATAATGGTTTCTGATATACATCATTGTGGTTACTCTCTTTCAGTAGATCAGTAATGTAAAAATGTTGTCGAGTTTAGCTGTCCATATTCTGTTGAGCACGGAATTGACTTCGTTACACATATACAATTATAGGCCTATGTTTCACAATTGTCTTTTAATATGTTTAAATTACGTTTCTGCAATGCAACTATAAAACTGATGTTTGCAATTTTAGGACACTTGCACAATAAACAGTTGGTATGGTAATGTTTTTTGTTCCTGTTTCCTGTAGTCTTGATTATATGTTCGAGTGCATTGTGGGTGATATGCCCATAAGTAGGTCATAAGTCTACTTATCCCATTCAATCTATAGCTCACTTTTAACATTGTTCCCAAACCCAGCTCTCATATTGCTAAAATGCACAGGGATATTGCTCTTATTCTCATGGTACTGGTCCTGAATGTTTCCCAGCCCTGAGCGCTGCCTTAATTTTAGTAATAATTCAAGACTACACTCCCGCGAAGGAAACCGAACTGGGAAGTGTTGAAAATATTTTCTTACACTAAGGACTATGTGGGAGGGTGGTGTGGGGGGGGGGGGGCGGAGTAGCTTTCCAGAATTGTGGCACAGTCTTTTTGTTCTTTTATTAAATTCAAGTCAAAGAAAATGGTCTGAATTGGCTCCATTTATTCATAACATGAATTGTGTTCATAATTATACAGATCAATTGGATCATTCTCCCATAACTAAGGAAATAATACTGAACCCCAAACAAATCGTACACTTAAGCAAAAGTAGTACATTTTCCATTCTGCTTCATATTGTGAGTTTGAGTGATCTTGAAAGAACGTGCGAATCCTCACTGGGCGACACTCGAGACACCCGCTGCATTTTCCATACTATTCTGCTGATATTACCTTGTGGTTGCCATAACTCTTTTGGTGCATAAAAGTAAAATATTCGAGTACACCTCTATTACGCATGCGTCTATTCAGTACTCTTTTTATTAATTATTCATCTTTACAGTTTGGAAATTTGAGATTAATTACAGTGTCACGAAAAGGAAACATCTATATTAAAGAGCGTAATAACAGCAGCAGGCTGGCGTGAATGGCTTTGAAAGACACAGTCGCCATGGTTTCTTGCATTATGGTACCTGAGTTTTCACCTTTGAGTGTAGCTACACCTCAATTTCAACTGCCAAGGGTGGAAACTTATAAAAAAACACTTCAGTGATTCCAGAGAGATAATCATTAAATTCTGTGACATACTATCTGTTTCTTTTTTTTACTTGAAATTAGGTTTCTAAATGTTAAATCTGTCAGGTACATGTGTTTAAGTCAGCACAGAATGTATGTCCTTATATCACAGACACTTAAAAGCTCTGTTACATAATAAGCAAATGCACCATTTTAGATTCAATTTCCATTGTAACACAGCTGACCTTACTGCCATGTTAACCATATGTTTCTAATGAAGGAGGACCTTGCAGTAGACATAATTTTGTGATGACAGTGTAATTGGGTACAATGACAGAGCAATTGTCTACATGAAAGCCAATAAATATTTTAGGGACTGCAGAACTTTTAAAGCTGCAGAAGTCTGTACCAAAGACTCGCTGACATGAGGTTTCCCATTCCAGATGTCCTTTAGGAATATGGTAGAAAGCTTTCACTGCATCTGCATGTTTTAAAAAATACCCTGTATTAACAGTACATCAAATCTGCTTGGGGATGTTATTAAAATTCACCCAAGCTGCGGGATGTGTCACGCCGGACATGCAGGACGTGTGTGAAGGAGGAACTGCGGCTGCCACAGAGACCCGAGGAGGCCACTGGACCACAGTGGGACGCGAAACCCGCGAGGAGCATCGCACTGGAGGGGGAGGGAGGAATTGCAGCTGCCACAGAGAGCCGAGCAGGCCGCTGGACCACAGTGGGACACGAAACCCGCGAGGTGTGTCGCACTGGAGGCGGAGGGAGGAGCTGCGGCTGCCACAGAGACCCGAGGAGGCCACTGGACCGCAGTGTGATGTGAAACCCGCGAGGTGTGTCGCACTGGAGGGGGAGGGAGGAACTGCGGCTGCCACAGAGACCCAAGGAGGCCACTGGACCGCAGTGGGACGTGAAACCCGCGAGGTGCATCGCACTGTAGGGAGAGGGAGGAACTGCAGCTGCCACAGTGAGCCGAGCAGGCCGCTGGACCACAGTGGGACACGAAACCCGCAAGGTGTGTCGCACTGGAGGGGGAGAGACGCGACCCAGTCACGGAGCCGGAGGACGCGGTGTACAAGCAGGTGTCCTCTGCCTGTCACCACGCAGAAGACAGACTTCCACCAGCGTCGTTTGGCCCCGGGCTACTTGTGCTCATGAACCATGAAAATGAAATACCTACTGGAACGGGGGTGGGGGGCATGACACCCCTAATTTATTCTAGCTTTCTCTCATTTTGATGACTCTTGACTCCTGAGCCATTATTCTAACTTATAAAAATTGTACGAGATTCAATTCCATATTCCAGATTCTAGAACTATTTGTCTCGATAAAAGGCTTACTGTCTGTCGTTTTTATTTTTAACTGAGGTTATTTTTTTTTTTATACTCTTCTGGGGGCTGTCTGGGGGGGGGTGTTAAGATTTGCGTGACTATTGCTTGATCAGTTTAAGGTCCTTGGTGTACTACAAAACAAATTAAAGAAGACTTCATGTTAAGGGGACTTTACATGTAACAGAGAGGGTATTTCAACTGGCCAGTTTCCTCTGTTTCATGTCATGGTAGAAGCCTTGTCACACTCTTTCTCATCATGCTACCACACCTGTTATTTATAATCCAGTCCTTCCTAGCTGCAAGTTCACTTGAAAATCTCAAATATAATAATGAAAATACAAAATGTCTTTATGAGCAGGTCTTTCTATCAAACCCACCTCTCAAAATCACAACCTACACAGGCGGACAACTGGTCCAAGGTGAGGTGTCTGCTTTTTCTGCTAGAAATGTGATGGAAAGAAGCTTGCTGTGGAATTAGCATCATCCTACGGTATGTCTGACCGCGAAGGTTCAGGCCTGCTCTTCTAGTGTTGCTGCAGAGCCGTTGGTTTCACCTCTGTCTCCATCCTCTACCTTGTCCTCTTCCTGAAAAGTGGGGTCCACAGTGGATAGTGGGCTCAGGGCGAAATTTTTGGGCTCCGGAGGGAGTAGAGAAAGTTGCGGGAGCAGCTGTCCTTCACGGAGGGCGGCGGCCAGCTCTTTGGCGCTGCAGGACGGGGTGTTCGTCTCGTAGATTTCGTGGAAGTTGTTGTAGTCCACCTCATAGAAGCCATTCTCCAGGGAAAGCACCGGCGTGAAGCGGTAACCCCACAGCACCTCTGTGTCCAAGTAGGAGCTCC
This sequence comes from Petrocephalus schoutedeni, assembly GCA_026780765.1. Lineage (NCBI taxonomy): Eukaryota > Metazoa > Chordata > Actinopteri > Osteoglossiformes > Mormyridae > Petrocephalus > Petrocephalus schoutedeni. The sequence goes on from JAODKL010000053.1 coordinate 18,039, forward strand.
GGGCCTGGCAGGTCATCCCTTTAGAGGAGAGGATGAGCGGGAAGGGAATATCGCGGTGGGGCATGGAGAAGGAGAGATGGGAAGCATCGTTACTCTTGGTTGATTTAGTCCAATCTCTACTAAAGGAACAAATGAAGAACTAAAGTCATAAAACAAGCAGCTAATTTGCAGTAAACCAAACACACACTTGCATGTTATACAGAATAATATTCATTTATGGAAGTGCTGTAAATTGGTGGGTGGATGATGCAATAATTAAACGACTCTTTCCATAAGGCTTGAAGAAAGTGAAAGTGAAATCGCTAGGTGTGTTTACTGCACAGTTCCCGAAAGTTGTGAAATTATTGTCTTTCAGATCTGCGGTGATTTCACGCTGTCATTCACCGCAGAATTTGGCACATTATGGAGCCACGGAACCCGTCGACAACAGATGTTTGAACATGCAGGAGTTTCTTGCACGGCCCTTCGATTTTATGCCGATAGTCACGCGTCGGGGACCCTGCGCTTGTCGTGGCTTAATGTGTTTGGGTCCACGTGGGTCTGAAGGTTTACTCGGATATGTGTTGTTACAGAGCGGGGCTAACAGGATAGCACCTCTGTCGACAAAATACTAGCCCGTGAAGACTTGCGCCATGTGGCTGTGTGTTGAGAGGAACGTGTTGTGACAACAAACATGGCCACCATGGGGAAATGTGAACAGACGCAATGATTCATGGCTATAGAAAGGCACGTCTCCAAGAAGGACGATGCCTCGAAGGGCAGAAAATGAACAGAGGCCCTTCTGTGAAATGAAGACCTAGCACATTATAAAATGTTCTAGAGCACAAAATCACACACCCCCTTATAGAGGCATGCTGCGTAAAAGTTGCTGTACCTCTCTTTGTTTGCCTTTGATGATAACAAAAATGTTTGTCACCATCTCTGGGTGCTGTTTGTGTGAACAAAATGCACAATCCCACAGTTTCAGCTGTGTTTCGAAATAAGGTGAACATTTTGTAATGTACATGAATTTGTAGATGATTTCTGCTGCCAGGAAGACAATGAGGAGTAATGAGGAGTTCACCTGAGGCGCAGCAATATTTAAGCGATTTAACTAGTTAATGAGAGGTTGTTAGTTCAAGTTAATTGCCACAATAAATAAACGACCCATTAATCTATATGACTGTAAGGTGCACTGTCAAAATGTCTAAGTCTCTGTAGGTAAGTGTCTCTTGTATGCAGCTAGTCCTAGTGACTGTTGATACAGTGCCATGAGGCTACTGGCACTCTGTATTTATCCCTGCTGAGAATTTTCCAGCAGAAAAAAAAACAATTAATGAAAAGTTGGAGCAAGGAGTTGTTTTACAATATAAATCGTGGGGCATAATTTCATGGACAAGGGTATGCAACCGTTTTAAGGACTTAAATTGCAGAGGCTAGAGCCAAGCTGTGAAGTGAATTTTATTTATCTAATTTAATTTGAGGGTTTTTTTCGCATCTCTTTTCTTTGTTTCATACATTCAGCAGCTGAGGTCTCGGGGTGAAGATTCATTTAATTATAAATGCAAAATGTGTCTCATACATTTTAATTGCAATAGAGGAGCAATGAATATTCCTTAGGGGACATATATGCAGTCATATAATTATCTTAATTATTAGATTTTTTTATTTACAAATTTCCAAGCTAGTTATTTAGAAGAGATATTTCCTCGGATCTGAGAGAATACCTTGACTTGAATCTGCTTTTTATTGCAAGCTATTGGCTCCAGAAGCAGTAAACAGTAAAGTCAGCAGCACTCAGTCACTAGTGTGGTTCTCAAAAGGAAATTAGCTATATGCCGTTTGGCACCAGAGCAACAGAAATGGCACTTTCAGTGCCCCCCTAGCTGTAAATAACACTGAGATAACAGACTATATAAACAAGCTTGTTTATTCCAGAAGACAAATGAGAACTTTGAGTCGAACATTGTCCTGTAAGAGGAACCCAGCTGTGACCTCATATGATAGTGTTAAGTCTTAATCACACTTAGAAAGGAAGCTGTTATTATGGAACAATAACCTAATGGGAACCTTGAGTCCAATTCATCAGTTGCTGAAGGTTTATTCTCTTCCAGTACTATGGTGACCTGTTATTTCAGCTGTGAGCAAAATGGTAAAACCCAGTTCACGTGTTATTTGCTAAATTTATGCCTTTGCCATGGCTCTGCTATTTCTAAATATAGTTACAGAGATAGATGAATAGGACAACTGTCGTTAAGAATTTACACTATTTGCATTTACATTCTTTATATTCATCAAACACATTTCAGGTTTCAATTTAGAAATTTATTGTAACAAAACAAATTAATAAATAGAACCATACCTGTAGTATGCAAACATGTTTTGTCATTTAGCATAGGGTAAGATGGGAAGCGTGTGGACTTCCTGTTACATGACAAGTCATTCAGTTCACCTGTTCTTTACTAGAAATCCTTATACAAGAGTTTTTAGTTACAAATTATGTTTGTCCTCTCTGTACAGAAAATATAGCCAGACCAGATGCTTAACCCCAACTGTGGCCCTTTCCATGTCTCTGTCAGGATCAACGCCCATGTGACCATGTTCCATGTGTCATGTCCCCATGTGGCCAATAGGTGTCGCTACCCATCCTATTCCCCCCTCTGTCTTGTAGCCCCACAGTCCCTAGTGCATTTCCCCACTCTGGGGGCTGCCATGTGGCTTAATGGGCTGAGTGTTCAGCCATCATCCAGACTCTTTTTGTTGTGGGTTTGAGGCTTTTTTAAACATTTGTTATTTTATGTTCTCTTGGGTTATTATGTGTATGTATTCCTGTAATGCTCCCTTGCGTTTGCTCCCTGCTTCCATTACGTTCTGTTGTCCTTGTGTCCTGGTGTTTTTACCTGCTGTATCCGTTAATTGACCCCACCTGCTCCCTGTTGCCCCTAGTTCCTTATAGCCCACACCTGCTCTTGTTATCTGTGTATTTAAATACCCACCTTTATTCGTTTCCTCAGTCAGTCATATCAGGCTATCAGTCTTATTGTGTGTTATGCATGGCTATGGTTGTTACCCAGTCTTGCTCCCTGTTTTGCTCTGTTCCCTAGTTGCGTTACCTTGTGGATACTTTTAGTTAGTTCTTATGCTTCCTGTTTAGTTCTTAACCTCTCCCAGCCCTCTTTTGTTCTCTGTCTTGTTCTCCCTCCTTCGTCATGCCCCCCCCCCCACCATCACTAAGCGAGGTCCCCAGTCATTTCTCTCGCTTCCACAGGGAACCCAGCGGTGATTTAATGAAATGGAGGCAATAATCAACATGACCCCTAAAACATTCAAAGCATGGTCCAGTTCTCATTGTTAACACCGAGGAATGCTTATTCTTGCTATAACATCCTTAAATTTGTAAAAAAAAAATTATGAAAAGCTGGTGCCAGAATGTTCACAAGAAAGAATTTGGGCTGTCGTTCGTTCAGGTTCTCTGCAGTATCTCCTCAAAAGAAAACCTCTCCTTTAGCTGAATTGCTGTTGCAGGTCTGTGATATTATGCATACTCAGCAAAGCTAAAGAAAAAATTACAGAGTATATTCTTGGGTAATTTTTCTAATTATATTGATGCAATATACATGAATTGCAATGTGACTATTTGCGCTATGCTACATTGCAGTGTGACAATTTGCACCACAATGTTTTTGTTATTTGGCACTGTCTGCTGTATATATGCAGTCTTGCACCACTGTTTACTTGTATCATTTGAACTGAGTCGTTGTTTTTTTGTACTGCTGTGCATTTTCATTTTTTTTTTGTTTACTACCCCCCCATTTATTGTGTGGGTATATAGTGTTTACTGTTCAACTGTTCTTTGTTCTAGCTGTCTGATGCTGCAAAGAATCGCAATTTCACTTCATGTTTGTGAAACAACAGTAAAAAGTGACTCAACTTGATATTTCGATTAGTGACGAATTTGTTTATCAGAGGAGAGGCAAAACATAAGTATGTGGGTTGTATTTATTTGCCTGGCAAAGCATGCGTGCCACTATGCATGGGGGTTAATACTGCTTTGAAGGGTTAACGTCATAAAACTCATTATTACCTTGGAGGCTCTGCAAATGATAACTCTCTTCAATCAATGGTTTGTATCAGGCTGTTCAAGGTTCCTACCACTGGTTTGGGTTTTCATGAAAGTAATGAATTTCTGCATGCCATACGTCCATTCTGAGGACAGGGGGTGTTTCCTGTCCTCATTATCACCTGATAGTACCAACTGTATGTTCCCAGTGTTGTGTGTTAAACAAATAAAGAGCACATCATTTTCAGTCATGTTCACACACTTCCAGGTTTGATGTCTAAATATATAAACATATAGGAGTACAGGCCTCTTAATCCACCTGACAGCATTGGGCACCAAATAAAATGTCATCCATGCTGAAGGAGAATCCTGTTTTTACAACATTCAGAAGTAGTATTCAGCTAAAAATATTTCCACATATCCATAATCATCATATTATGAACAGAATCCTAGCCAAGTGTGTAGCTCTCATGTATATGATTTTTGTACTATGTCTGCTGTGAAACTCAATGGTTAACTACTTATACGGGCACTTTAATCTTTGCACTCTTAGGACACATTTCGCCATAGGACAAATACCCATATGCATCTAGCAATATAGCCCTAGGTGTCCCAGCTGAGTGATGGGTCCTGGCTACCTCTAGTACTGTCCTTTCATTTCTTTCTTGAGAAGTTTGGGTGCTGACTAGTCCTCGTGGCAGTTACACAAAAATGTCCTGAGGGCAGGACAAAATGTGATTGGTTCTGAGAGATAATCAATCAGATTGTACAGGCGGCAGGTCCGAGCAACTAGAGGAGGCGGGACCAAGACACCTGATTGGTTGGTTTGACATCTGAAACAAGATCTGATTGGTTATATCTTTGAACCAATCATTTTTCATTCTGCCCTCAGAACATTTGTGTAAGTGAAGAGCATGACACAACAAAGTGATTCAAAACCAAGATGAATAAAGCTGTAAGTGATTGAAAAAGAGTGAAAATGGCTAAATGATTTTGATTAAGACCACACTGTGTCAGCGGTGTGGTCTGGAATGGTTGCTTTACAGTGAACTAAAGCATTAAAACGACCATGAGGAATAACTTTACCTGTAGCCTCCACCATGCCTTCGAGAATGACGACAATCTCAAACTCTTCCTTTTCCATCTGAATTTGGGACAACTCCCAGAAGGGGCTCTTCTCATTGATCTCATGGGAGATGATGAGCGGGGACACCAGGAATAGCCGGTCATCACCCGTGTCAAAGCCGATGTTGATGTCCGTCTGATTGAGTGGTATAAACTCCCCCTCCTTTGTCTGCTGCGAGCGGATGAGCTTGGCACGGATAGAGGCCTCTACAATATGCGAGTTGCGTAGGTCCCCGACCCTGAACATGAGGCAAAGCTTGCTGTCCCTGACTGAGATGACGGCCTTGTGTGAGAACATGAGGGTCTCGGCCCTGTTTTTGGGCTGAGAAATCTTGACGAACATGCAGCCCACCATCATGGCGTTGACTATGGAGCCAAGGATGGCCTGGACAAGCAGCAGAATGATGCCCTCTGGGCATTTTTCTGTGATCACACGGTAGCCATAGCCAATGGTGGTCTCCGTCTCAATGGAGAAGAGGAAGGCGGAGACAAAGCTGTTGAGGTTCTGCACACATGGGGTCCAGCCCTCCTCGTCTGCATGTACGAGGTCGCCCCGGATGAGTGCAATGAGCCACCAGAGCAGGCCGAAGAAAAGCCAGTTGACCACATAGACCAGGGTGAAGATGAAGAAACTGAAGTGCCACTTGAGATCCACTAAGGTGGTGAAGAGGTCACTCAGGTAGCGGTATGTCTCCTGCACGTTTCCATGGTGGACATTGCACTTGCCGTCCTTCTGGACGTAGCGTTGCCGTGGCTTCTTTGGCGGCTCGGCAATCAAGTGCGTGCGGTCGGTAGCTATCTGAGGCTCTCTCAGGTACTTAGGGAGTTTCTTCACCTGGAAGGAGAAGAGCAACAACATAAGTGAATCAAAACCTTTGAGACCGTCTGGGCCATCTGGTGCGTCCTCTGCATCTCACCCCTCATTTCAGATGAGATTCAACGTGCTAAAGGACTTCCTCTCAATGTGTTGAGGTTAGTCTGCAAATGCTGCAGCCCACCAAGGCCAGGATCTTCTAACCTAAAATGATTTTTTGAGTGACCTGCTAACACAGTTTTAATTGACCAACTATTACAGCTTAATAGCCTCTGGCGCTTCGGTAGTTTTGATTAAACTACTGAAATGCAACAGCTGGGGCTGAGAAAAGAGGCAGCAGACTGAGATGAGCTTGACATTGATTTTCCTGGCTGCTAAGAATGCAGGTACGCGACGTGCCCGTATCCCTGGCCGCCGGCCCAATGAGGCGGGCTGCCCCCGCAGCTGCGCTGCTTCCTCATTAATGCTCCGCGCCCAGTGAAAACCAGCCGGCCCTGCCCCCCCCCCCCCCCCCCGACACACACACACACACACACACACGTGAGTATCGATTCACTCCAAAGCCCCATGAAAGCTTCCAATTCCTAATGCCCTAAATGACTAATTCTACACAGAAACCATCTTGGCTATGACATGACATGTAGATCCAGGTTTGTTGCTATTAGCAACAATTGAAGGTGGCCAGACAGTGGAATTATTCATTTATCATTTTCCAGCCCACTTGTCCTATGGGGGTCACAGGGGTCTGAAACGTATCCTGGAAACAACGGCAGGCTCAATGGGATTCAACGCATTTAAACCATACACATATATTTTCTTTGGTATATTCAGTTCTTTGAGCAAAAGAACAGGGAAGTAGTGTTTGTGAAATTAAGGTTTTTATGTGGATGGTTGGACTGACCTGATTCAGGCTTTAGTGAGAGTCGATAAGTCTGGCAGTGAGAACAGTGAGAAGGGAAAATTAATGAGGCTTAGGGCCTTCATGGCACAGTGCAGGCAGCTAGCAGCCCTGGAATGTATATCATCGAATGCCATGGGGAGGTTAAATGTGTCATTCACAAAGCTGGTCCCTCACGTGATTAATTACCAGCCCTTTAAAACAAGCATACATTCACCCTGACATTGTTTGTTTGTTTGTTGTATGTAACAGAACATCAAACCACACACACACACACCTCATCCAATTTCTTACTTTTTCGAAAATCCATAGCACATTTTTAGTTTTAGAAACAATTCTCATTCTGAGAATGCAAAGGATAAAACCAAGGAAACTGTTTTAATTGCATTGATTCAAATTCTGTTTAAAATAAGTTTTTAAGTCAAATGAGTCCCGGTGGGAGCAGCGTGGAATGATTTAGTGATGCTGATTGTTTTTCTTCACTTTCCCTGCTAGTTCCCAATTCTGCTGCATTTAATCAACACCCTAAATCAAGCCCGTTGGTCAATCTCTGTCACCGTTTAACAACAAACGTGCTGGCAGCTGATGGAAGCCCTTCTGCGTAACTTGGTTAATTCACAACACCCTGACGTCAATGAGGAACTCCCCTGACCTCCCTGGGGTTCACGCCTATCTCCATGTCGTGGTCCGTGTGGACTCGAGAGTCTCCTGCCATCTTCAGCTTGAGCTGCAGACCTGAGGAGAAAAAAAACAAGAACTTTACTGATCCCAGGGGGACACTCTTTCATCTACAGCAGCCAATTAGGTAAAGTGCGGAAAAACAAACATTTTGTGGTGAACTCGTGGGTCGTGTTGTGGAATAAGGCGGATCATGTTCTTTCAATGTACTCAATCTAGCAGTAGCCCAGACGTTCACAGTATATGGCGCATACATTCGGGGTGAAACACTGATAAAACACAAGCACTTACAGGGGAACAGTCAATAGTTACAATGAGTATATTTTAGTTTCCAGCTTAAAATACACGCACGCACACATTATATAGCACAATTACATGTATGCGTGGCACCAGGCAAGGCACAGACATCCTGATTTTGCTGAGTTTGATGTGTCCCTGGGTCAGTAAGGGAGGGGCTTCCATTTCACTTCTTTAACCTATTAACTTCTTCATCATATGACATCACCACACTGGTCCGTTTTTTTCTGTTTCAGTTTTCAAACTCGGGGTGGCATGGTGGTGCGGTGGTTAGCACTGTTGCCTCACACCATCTGGGACCAGGGTTCGAATCCTGCCCAGTTCCATGTGTGTGGAGTTTAGATGTTCTCCCCGTGCCGTTGTGGGGTTTCCTCCGGGTACTCCGGTTTCCCCCCACAGTCCAAAGACATGCTGAGGT
>JAODKL010000053.1:32607-61254 GCA_026780765.1 Petrocephalus schoutedeni
ATTTCAGTACATTTACACTGCAGGACCCTCACAGTGCAATGCCCCCGCACTACAGCACCTACATACTCCAGGACCCTCACACTGCAGTATTGCAATACTGCAGGGCCCCCCACACTGCAGAACTCCCACATTGCAAGACCTTCACACCACTGCCTCTTCTGACAGTCTCTCACTCTTTATGCACTGTAGACAGATGTGTGGACCCCCCTCCCCATAGCTGATCTCGCATAGACTCTTTAAATCAGGCGATGAACCTCTCTGCCACCACCACTCCATTTACTGCTTCACGTTTATTTTTTAATTTGTATGCTCATAAATTAGGGGCTGAGCGATGTGAAGCACTCTTAAGGATTTAAACAGGCGGCTCCCTGCGTCGAGTGCCGCCCTGGAGGACACTAACTGCTGGTTGCACCTTCCTGATTCATAAGCCCAGGTGATAGCCATTAACCCCCTGCTGCTCTGCTTTCAGGACGGCGGGGGCACACACCAGCCAGGCGACACACCAGCTCCACGGGGGGTGCTCTCCTGACTCTGGGGGGGGTCTAGCAAACAAAAAGGCCGACTCTGAAAATGCATTTAACGACCGAGTGCATTGCGGTTTCATTTACCATCCAGTTAATTGGCGCACAGGCTGATCTTTCGGTTTTCAGTGAGAACGATACAGCTCCATACTGTAGAAAGACAGCAAGTGCAAACATGAGCTATCGATGCCCCTATCGAATATAATGTTTTTGTGCGTAATAGATCCTTAATACATGTTGGCTTTCCCTTAGAGAAATCGTGGTATGTAAATCAAACTCATCATATTTGTTGATGTACAAAATAAGTGTCAAATTTTCTCACTTGGAAGTTGAATTGAGGGGTGGATTACTAGCTATCTGTCATCGGTGCCTTTTGTCCTTAAGAAGAAGGAATCGGCCAAAACTGCATCACTGATGAAAGGGCATAAAATCTGTTTAACTGTCTGTCACGGCCACACAATAGGCAGGATTCTCATCTTTTTTAATACTGGTAAAACGGCCTGTGATGTCACAAGTAGAAATGGTTCAGAAAAACCAGAATGCTGCAGTTTGTCAAATCGAGCTTTAAGGACGAAGGGGGATTCAGCCCCAGCGTCTCTGAATCTCTTTAACTCTAATGTAGTTTACAAGGTCAAACGCAGCATCTGTGCAGAGTGCTTCCAGAGGGCAGATGCATCAGTGCTGCCCTTTAACAGGGTTGGCGGGGGCTTCTGTCAGCCCCATGTGGGATCATGCTTGATTAAACGCATCACATGCATCTCCAGAAGCTACCTAAATCCCGCCTCACTGCTGGACACTCGCAGAGGTGACTCCACAGTTTCCCCCATCCAATTATTTACCCCAGAAAAGTCCACACGGAGGCTTTCTTGGCGAACAAGTGAGAGAAAAGTTTGATACCCTTAACTGCTACCTACTCCGATTCTGAACAGCCTTTAGCTCGAGAACAAGCTGTCTTTTAGGGCTCCTCCAGGGATAGCTGACATGTAACTTTGGAGTGGCAGACGATGCCATACCTAGAACGGACAACAGGGCGGCGCTGTTCATCACAAGTCACTAACACGCCTCACCCCCACATAGTAAGGATTAGGGGGGCACTCTATGATTTACCCCCTACTTTCTTCAGCCGGGGGAACGGAGCTGAAAAGACTCAGATGGTAGCGTGACGCTAAAGCGGTCTCGGAGCGTGACCGGATCGCCTGGGAGAAGTCCTGCATCACACCGCCGGCGACAGAGTCTCGCATTTAAAATTCCAGCAGCCGACAGATAACGGGGACGAAGCGAGCGGAATGATGCACATGCAGGGAGTGAGTGGCCCTCGTAGGACAGGGAGTACAGAGGAGTTACACTCACGCACTGCTGCTTCCTGCGCTACCCCGTTCGGCACACGCATCAATGAATCACCACCACCGTCGCTGGAAAGTGGATAATGGGAGCACACGTCAGCGCCGGCGTGCGGCACGATTCCCGCTTCCCGCTACCACCGCCGTTGCCGCGGCGCTGCCTCTGCTCACCTTCAGTCCCCGAAGGATGCAGCTACCATGCGTCCACATCTCACAGGCGCTGGGCCGGATTCTCCGCGTCCTTTCCGGGCTCAGATCCTGCTGCCGTCCCCCCCCCCCGTGTCCCTCCGCTCGTCAGCGTGCAAAGCACCCGTGTGTCTGAGCCTGTGTGCGATTCCTACAAACCTTCCCGCCCCTCCCCAGCAGCCCCCACCCCTCACTCATTCTCTCCACACTTCCAGAGCTCTCCTCTCTCAGGATTTGTCCTTTGTGGCTGAGCGTGTGTGTGTGTGTGCCTGCCTGTAAGTTTGTCTGTGTGTGCGTGTGTGCCTGTTTGTGTGTGTGTGTACACGGTGTACATGGTCTGTTGGAAGGGATTGGGGTTTTAAAAAGGGAGGGAAAGGACAGAGAGAGATAGCAAGAGAGAGAGGTAGAGAGAGAGAGAAAGAGAGATAGAGAAATTAGTTTATTACTTTGCAATAAATCATTGTAGCACCATAGCTGAGCACAAACCCCCAAGGTTATGAAGATGGCGGTCAGAGTAGAGTGAGTAGAAGTGGAAAGCAAGATGGAAACAAAAACAGGGAGATTTCTGTCAACTTCATGCAGAAGCAGAGACCCAGAGCAGGAGATCATGGGCCTAGCATGTCATTTATGATTCAGGCCTACCTTCTTTACAAAGGAGCTCAGCACCGGGTCACGAGCCAAAAGGTTGGCATCGGGGAGCCTGCATAATTAACCAGGGCTGCATCTGCATGTGATCAGAACTTCGGTGAATGATTCCCTAACTGACCAGGTGTAATTACAAAACATCAGGATGCAGGGAGCTTCAGCAAAAGCCAAACATGCTTTTCGAAGAACATTTAGCAAGGGATAACAATTGAATGAAAACACTGCTTAGAGACATTTTCGCTTTTTAGGGCTTATTCCTTAAAGGAACATTCCGGTCCAAAATGTCAACAGAGGATTTTGTAAGTTTTCTAAACACCAATATGTTTTTATATTTGAATGGGTTCTTGAAAAATGTACCAAGCACCATAATCATCATTAAATGATTCATATACTTGGTTGCTCTGATATTTTGATTCATGGGAGTTTTACTTAAACAAATGTGTTCTGAGGGTAGAATGAAAAATGACTGGTTCAGATTGATAACCAATCACATCTTGAATAAAATTTCAGACCAACCAATCAGATCTCTTGGTCCTGACTGCTCAAGTTACTTGGACCTGCCTCCACTACAGTCTGATTGATTATCTCTCTGAACCAATCATTTTTCATTCTGCCCTCAGAATATGTTTGTGTAAGTAAAACTCCCACAAACAATATTTTGTGTGTCTTCTTTACAGTAAGATAAACAGTGATAAGGGATTGCGTCTTTTGAGGTTCTGGACTCCTAGGGATCTTAATATTACAATCTTAATATTTTAGCCTTCGATCTTAATTGTTAATAAATATCTACAGTACTGAACAAATTTGGTGATAAGGCCTATAACCCTGTCCTGGATAGGCAGTTATGGAAGACAGATGGTAGAAGGAAAGCACAGAATATGCACAATGATGAAGCCCCTCTCGGGGTTTTCCAGAGGCCAGAATCAAAAAATTATGGTGAAGGAGAATCCATTTGTAAGGCAAATCTGTAGTGGATCTGATCTGAATAATTTATTAGATGATGCGCAGTAATAGCTAAAGTAAAGGCACTGGTGCCATACATCAGAAGGAGGGGTATATATAGACTATTCTGATGCATCATCTCCAACCTCCATTCCCCACAACTACCAGCAGATGAAACACTGGATGTGTGAGCTAGCTTGCTCTCTTCCTGCTCCCCCAACAGTCCAACCCCCCCCCCCAATATGCAGGTGCAGATTAACCTATCTGGGGGCCCTAGGCCAGGCCTGGGCTGGCCATCTGGCACACTGGGCATTTCTCCAGTGGGCCGGCAAAATTTAGTCCAGCCCTGCCCTGGGCTGACATCAACATGTACACTCATTTTTCCCAAGGTGGGCGAGGCCCTGATGTTTGCCAGGCCGGGGATTCTCGCCTAGGATAACCTATGCATTAGTCGGCCACTCTCCAGGTCTGCTCACTATTCCCAACTCACTCCCATTTCAGTGTCTGCATCCCCTCAATGTTCCATCATATTCTGAGGTCTGCAGAGCACAGTGGTTGGGTTTGAGAATCACAAGCTGTTCACTCAGAACTCTGCCATGGATACACAGATAACACAGAAAAGCTCCCCTGGGAAGAAGACAGCCCAAGACTGACTGAGATAAATGACATAAGCTTACAAATATATGTATATTTATTCCATCCATCCACCTCCTAACGATAGATCCTGTTCAGGATGCAGGGGGTGGCATGGAGCACATAGGGCGAAAGTCTGGGGTACACCCTGCATGGGATGCCAGTTCATCATAGGGCTCAGACACCCTCACACACTATGGACACAATTTCAGTTAACTGAGTTCCTGTGGACCTTTGGGAGAAACTGGTAGATAACAAAAACAACAATAACAATAACAATAGTGACAACAACAACAGAAGCGATTATAATAATAATAGCAACAAGAAGAACAACAACAATAATAATAGCAACAACTACAATAATAATAGTAATAATAACAACAACAATAATAATAACAATAGCAAGAACTACAATAATAATAGTAATAATAGCAACAATAACAGCAACAACAACTATAATAATATCAATATCAGCAACCATAACAGCTTTCTATTTATGTTTAAGGGGATATGAGATTCACTTGAAAGCCAATTATGATTAGTGACACTGTGTGGTGGAAATGGGTATAACAGCAAATAAATGTACAGTTCTGCTGTGCAAATCTTTTCCTGCTTTTGAGTCAAGTCTCCGCATACACACAGTATGCGGTCAAGGGCCTTGGTGAAAAGAATGGCTTCTCTGTCTGGATACCATTCATTATTTTCCTTTGCAAGCTTTCACTAGGATGTCCACAGCCTCAGCTGTCCTCATAGGGTGTGATTAGATACTCCTGCAACCGCTATAAGGGGGGGAGCTCGCTGCTGGGCACTATCGACCCAAGCTACTTCACCAACAGCAGTTTTAATGTTTTTGAGCAGTTCTGTTGCTGCTTCCCAGCATGAAGATCTTCTTCTATTGCCAGACAACTCTCAGATGAGCTGGTTGTGTGTACAACCTCCCTTATTTTAAAACAAGGGTGTCTCTCAATATGTGTACTTGACCGTACTTATGGTCTCATTACCCGTTTTATGTCATCTTCCATTGCTGAAGACCAGTTCCAGTGCTCAAGAACGTAAATACAGAGGATGGTAAAAATCCCCAAATGTCATTCTTGCCCCGTACCAAATCGCAGAGATACATTGGTCACCAATCCCATGATTCATTGTGGCCCAAGTTCGTTCTGGAAGGCAAGTTAGCGGGAGTGGTATTGCCAAGACTACAAGTACAATCCTTGCATTCTTGGTATTGAGAAACAGCCCGAGTTCTTTGGGGACACCACAAGTGCCCAGTGTTCTCGTTATCTGGCCACACCAGCATCTCCAGAATCTCATAGCAGCTCCTGGTGTAATTCTATGAATGACTCGGCAGGAGATATGCGATGCAATCATGAGGCGTTTACCCTTCAATAGTTCATATTGAGTAATTAAACTGGAGGGAAACACAATGCAGTTCCAAAGTAGAGGCTTAAGATCCTATGTCACAGTCTCACAGTGTCATATTACTTCCTAAAACTTATATTGCAATTCACCTTCTTATTGCCTAACACACAACTAAACCCTCACAAAAAAATAAAGGCATGTGAAGTATTATTTTGTGCTAAAAAGTTATCGATATCCAACTTTCGAAGAAAATATCTGGCCAGATAGCTGCTAAATCCTATACTCTGTAATTGTGTCTGAACACTTTGTGATACGAAGTCGGTGGTTGGCACTGATTGTACTGATTTCTCTTCAGGGGTTGTGGCACTCCAGCTTGATACCTTCTTATTTATGCATCAAATGATGCAGCATTACATCAGGAGGTGGGACTTGCATACAAAGGTGCTTTGAACAGTGTTCCACGACTCCTGGAAAGCCTTGATGAATGTGAAAAGTGAAAGGCGATTAATTGTTATTGCTGACACACCACAGCACACAATGTTTCCTTTGCTTTTAACCCATTTGACATCGTAGCACAGCAGTGGGGAGCAGTGCTTGGGGACGGTACCTGGTACTCAGGGGTTTTTAAGTTGGGGGGCTTAAGTGGGATAATTCATACAAAGGGGTCAACCTTTATCATTAGCTTGAATTGATATGTTTTGAATCAGTGCGTGACAGGAGGGGCCAATCAGCTTTCAGCTGGGGCCAGCACCCCTGTGGCTCCAGCCCTGTGTATGTCCCAAGGTTTAAAAAATTCTTTTGTGCTTCTTTTTGGGGTCCCTAAAATAAAGGGTAACACCACTGGTGACACCTGCATTGATCAAGTCCCGCCATTTTATCTTGTGATTTTCACTGAATCATAAATACAGAAAATACAATATCGGGCAATCTGAAGCGCGTTTTCCAGTTTCAGTATTAAGATGTCTGCTCTGTAAATAATAAAAAAGATGCCTGTGGCTTCCTCAGATTGATTATCACTCATTTCAGTTTTATACACTTGAAAAACTGAATGATTTTCAGAGGAACTTCAGATCGCACTTGCAATCCTCATCTAGAGAAGGAGCCTGAAAATGGGTGGATGGATGTTTAGCTATGCATCTTCCAATCACTTATCCGGGTCAAAGTCACGAAAAGCCAGTGGCAGCAGGCACAAGGCTAGGGTGCAACCTAGGTGAGATGTCAATCCATCACAGGGCACATGTACACTCTAGGCAATTTGGAGATACCACTTAGTATAAATGCATGCCTTTCAACTGCGGGAGTAAGCCGAGGTACCTAGAGGAAGAAATGTATGCAACACTGGGGGAAACAATCAAATTTCACACACACACACAGATGAGGGGGGATTTGAACCCTCAACCATGGAGACCAACTCATCAGCTTTACCATCTTCACTGCTAAATTTATAGTTCTATGCTGTGGAATGTAGAATTTTATAAACAAAATGAGCCTCTTCCATGCGATACAAATGCATCTCAGGGCATTGACTTGCACACAGGTCCACCCACAGAGTTGTTTACCTGGGCTGCATTGTACGCTGTAGGAGTAAGTGTGCAGTTACAGCATCATCTGTAATTATTCATAAACACTCAGGCCACAAAAACAGCCGTAGCGCAGACTAGGTATCAGATTTCGCTCTCTCCTCACGTTTGCCGAGCTGACCCTATAAAAGTGGATCTAGAAAGCAGGCCAACCTGGGCTAGCTGGGTCTCACCGATTGGTCTTCTGGTCAGTCGCTATGGAAATGTGGAAATCACCCAAAGCCAGATTGCTGTGAGTATGCAGTCACAGGTGTGTTCTAGGTAATAAAAACATATAAGTAATAAGGCTGATTTAATTCACCCCAGTCAGGAGTCATGATCAGATGGTAAAATGAACCTTATCTTGAGCAAAGTACTTCATCCAAAATACTTTTACCAGCAAAACATATCTAAACGTTGGCAACCATTTTCACCAGACAATAAATCCATCCATCTTTCACTTGCTCTTCTATACAGGGACACTGTGAACCTATCCTTGGTGGCATAGACTGCATCCTGGATGCGATGCCAGTCCACTGCAGGGCACAAGTATGGTCCATTTAGAGATGCCAACTCACCTCGCTGGGAGCATCCACAAGCAACCCACACAGAATGGACATTCTGGGCCCCAGCCCCACTCTGCTAACAATCATGAATAAGATGTATGCTATACAGTACAGTCAGATTGATGTAGTAAACTCTTCAGCCGTTTTCGAGACCACATACTATACTAGTACAGATGGTCCCCGAGTTACGATGGTTCGATCTTACAATGACGACAGAGACACGACAAAATTGTAAAAATATTTGAAGTTTTGTGCAGCAGGCAGACGCAGCGGCGTACGCGGTATGATATGCTGGGACTCTGCCGGGATTCACACATCTCCCGCCTTGTGAGACGCCACACTCTCGCCTGCGATCCGCAGAGTTCAGCTGTCTTGGTGTTAGAGCACGTATTTCTTTTCTGTTTTTGGTGTTTCAAAACCCATCTTGAAATTATATATGACATGATAATTACGGTGGGGTCATCAGAATGCATCTATATCATAAGTTGGGGACTACCTGCAGTATATGTTCCAGCAATCAATCAATCATAGTATTCCACCTTAAAGTAGGTCCAGAGTTGTCCCTCTCAAATTTGCCAACCAATGCTATTTCTTTTACAATCTGATACCCGTCCCCTTCCTTAATTTTATCCAATCACTGTCTTCCCTGCCTTCATCTTTGTCTTTTCCCCAACATTCTTCCCTCTATCACATCTTTCAGGAACCCCTCCCCTCTCAAAATTTGTCCCACTTTCTCAGCCTCTTTATGTCATCAGTCAATACCCTTTCAACTCCTACCATATTTAACACTTCCTCATTTGTTCTCCTATCCATCTAATTTACTCTTTCTAAGCATACATTGATTTATAACAAAAAGTCATATGTTGTATGCTGTCACGTCCAGCTCAGCCCTGCTTGCCTGCTCCCTGTGTTCCCCTTGGGCGAGGCTCTAAAGAAGTCACGCCTGATGCTAGTTTGTCCTCTTGTTTAGCTTAAAATTTTTTTAAAAAGCTTACAAAAAACCTGATGGCCACCAGGGAGAGCTCAGGCTCAGAAAAAATAATAATTTGTTGAAACTTTTTTTAATTTTTCCTTTTTATTATTAACATTTTTAAAAGAGGGCAAAGTGCAACGAACCAATGACAGATTGATAGGACCAAACAAATTAGTAGTTCTACACAGATCAGCCAGCTACGTAATGTTAGCTGATAACTCTTCCCTTTTAGATTCCTCATAGGCAAGGCACAGCTTGCTTTGTTTTCAGATATACACTCAGGACATGGGTGTTGGGATTTAACCTCACATGCTACCCTCTAATCACAGCCTGCACAATGATGAACTAGATGTTACTGTCATTTTGATTAATTTATCTAAGTCTAATTGTGTTCATGTATTATCTACTTATGAATTGTAATTTATTTATTAAAGTATTACAGTCTTTTGCAATTTGTGTATATAAAGTTGTCTGCCCCAGTTGCCTTGTAAATTCTATTTAGTTATGTAAATGACTACAGATCTCAATGTGCTTGTCATTTCAATACACATGGGGTTTAATAGATGTGATACTAAGTAGATAAGTTAAGCACTTAGATATTATTTAAAATTATTTTATTGGAATACGCATTTTTACAAGAATTTTAGCATTTTCCATGGCACAACTGATGAGTTATCAGGTGGATTGAAAAATGTTGCTTTAAATGATGGCTCATCTGTGGGAAATGGTCATTAAGGACTTAAATGGCTTAAATGTAGCGTGCTACGAAGCTCTCATGGAAAAGATGGTGTACTGGATATTACACTGACTAACAATATGCAGTGTTTCCAATATGCAGTATGCCCTATGTAGCACGTGGTTTCAGATTTTGTCCCCACAATTCACATTTAATGAATCTTAAGAATGGCCAAAAAGAGGGGATAAACTTTTCATTAGTTAATGATGTGCTTTGAATATTGAGTGACAGGGGAGGGAGCCCACTTCGGGCCAATCAGCTTTCAGCTGGAGCCCCCACCCCCAAATGCATCCATGCCTACAGGAGCAGTAAGGGGGGTCGAGGGCTTAACAGTGAAATTATTAATAGGGTGGGATTCAAACTCATGACCTTCCAATCACAGCATCCTAAACCAGTGAGCCACACCAACCACACGCACAGGAAGGTGATACTGTGTAACGTCACAGGACCTTTTGTCAGGTTTCAGACTCCATCCCAGCTTAAGGCACACAGGTGCCACCACACATCAATGCCTTTAGTGGGTCAGGGGAGGATATACAAATGAATGCTTATCAAAATGCTGAAATCCAGAGAACTCGCATTTAAGAAGGGGGCTTGAGACTTTCAAGTGCAGATATTTACATTGTGGAGACGTCAGAGAGATTCTTGAATCTTAATTCCGAACGGTGAGAAGCGTTCAATATTTATTTTGCACCAAACATTGAATAATACATTATTTACCCCAGCCGTGCATGACATCAAATATGAGGAAGCTGGGTATTTTGTAAAAGAAATGGAGACCCAGAATAATGGCCAGAGCAATTTGAGGAACAAAGGATCTGATAAGCTTATCCCTGTGAAGCAAACCATGGCTAAGCAGCTGTTGTGGAAGCCATCTGAAAAAATGAAGGAAAAGCAAGAGGGGACAAGCCAGCAGTGGTTCATTTATGGTGTCCAACAGACAGCTGAGTTCCAGTGAGATCAGAGGTTTCAAACAGGTCCTTGTTGGTCATGGAAAATAATTAGCTCCTTGAGTGAAACTAAGCAACTTCATAACTTCAGGGAAAAACCCCTTGTTGAGTCGAAACATTGAAGTAGTTGGTTGCCTGATACTGCCACTTTATTCAAGGTATTTGTATACTTTGTCGGCACTTTTGTTCAAAGCAACATGAGATCAGACAGCATGGTCCACCAGTATTCCTGGACCAATTGGGGTTAAGGGTCTTGCTCAAGAGCCATATGGTTATATGATTAATCTTCCAGCCATTTGAATTTGAACCCACACCCTTCTGGTCATGTTCACAATTCATTAAATATTTTATAGACTTAAAATTTTGCATATCCATTATAACAATATACCAATTTCATTACTGATTTTATTTGTGATGTGGTAATAAGTTAGACTAGCCTATATGTTTGTATAATTTATGGATTTATAGTGTGTTGGTGAAAAATGTCACTCCAAATTCAATTTAAAGCATTTTAGCTGAAATACATCTTTATAATGCAAGTAATATTATGTAGAAGGATCTAGTCACTGTCAGATAAAGTTGACATAAAGTTGATATGGTTGGTCGCCACATTTAGGACTGGCACTCACAAGCCTTGCAACCGCAATCAGGCCCCCAAAAGTCACGCCTTGCTGAGTGCATGTTAATTGGCACTAATGACAGTGATGGCTCCCACGGTGCTGCTGTCACCTGCTGAGTTGCGGGACTGAGCGGATGTGTCATTTGGGGGTCTTGCCTTGTGTAGTGGTGTGGTTTAGGTCACAGGCTGCCCCAGCAGTGTCCTTACAGGCAAGGATTGCCAACTTGTCTTTACAAGATCAAATGTGTCCTGGCAAGATTCACCTGTATTTTTGTTGCTTTATTCGCGTCAGCTGCGATGGCTGAGTGGTTGAGCTGTTGAACTTGGAGTCCAAAAGGGGCCTCCCCATGCTGGTTTTGAACCCTGTGTTTAAGCAATTTCCCTCAGGGATTACTAAAGTTTTGGGGCAGTGGTGGCCTAATGGTTAGGGAAGCGCACTTGTGTTTTCTGGTTCGACTCCCCACCCCCAAGCACTGCTCCATTGGTGCTGAATTAGCTGCCCACTGTTAAAGTGCAATGTCTCCTATGGCTTAAATGCAGAGCACAGGTTTCATTGTTGTGCACTGTGGGTTACGGGCTGTCAGCAATGTTAATCACTTCACTTCATATTTATCTATGAGAATGATTTTATAATTAGCTTTCTATTACATATGATGGGGTGGCACCTGGAGTAATACAGCAGCTTTATATATTTAGGATCAGGAATTCGAATCCCAGATATGTGTGTGGAGTTTGCCTGTTCTTCCTGCGTTGTGGGGGGGTTTCCCCAGAGTTCTCAGGCTTGTGGCCCTTTGTCACCTGTACTGGATAAGTAATTGGGAGATGGACGGATGATCACACACGTCAGACCTGGCTAGTGAGGGATTACGTCACAGTAGCTGGTGCCGCCACGTGCCATTTGGCATGTGCCGTGTGCCACATGACACCTTCAGCCGGCTGGATGTGACATTCCTGTCCCCCACTGGGATGGAACTCCATGTCTGTTTATGACAACAGACCTCGTTCTCTTGGTCTGGGCTTCTAGTATCTGACACTGCGACAGGGTTTCATAAGATGGCTTGCCCATGTGGTGCTGGCACTGTCACGCATTAAACATCGCAGGAAGTGTGTCAACCTGTGTTGTTTTAGGAATTGCTGGGACTTGAATTATGTATAATGACAAAGAAAATAGACAAAACATTTGGTATACCACATTTCCATGCTGTCTGGAGAGTGATTTTAACATTGGGCCCTTGAGTGAGGCCCTTCACCCCCAAAATTCCAGGGGCTGGCTGGCCCTCCTTTCTCAAAACTGTGTGTTGCTTTGGATAGATGAGCCTGATAATTAAATAAAACATAAATGCTCATTTATACACATACTGGATAATTTCCACTACATCTTGCATGCTCCTTTTAATTAGCTAGGTGTAGGGCAGTCAAACTGTGCCCTCCAAATAACCAAGTGAAAAGTTACCTGTATGTGGGGACATTGATCTGCCCACCTCGATCCTTTCATCTGCCATGCTTTTTTTCCCAGGGGCCATGCCTTCACATTTTAAAATTTCCATGTAGCCCCAAGAAAACACCAGTGTGACCTGTTGTATTTAGGTAATGAAGTACACTGGAAATGAGATTAACTTTTATCGTTAATTTGAACATACAAGCATGGTAAGGTGTCTCCTTCATAGCAAGTGGCCATTGTTTGTGGGCACGGGTTTGGAAAGAAATTTGTGGGAATATATTCCCCAAAGGTACCCTACACAATTATATTGTAATCACATCAGGCGTCTTTAATCTCTTATTGACTTTGTCTTCTTGTTTACTTAAATGGCATAAGAGTAGATGTGAAAGCAGGCCTCAAGCATGCTTGTGTAGATGTTGACACCCTGATTTCCAGGCTCGTCATGGCATTTGGTTGCAGGAACACTTTGCTCAGGACCTGCGTCTCCAGGACACCCCCGCCTAACTTCACATACATCACATACACAGACATACTCCTGCAACATGCATCAGACAGAAGCCTTCATTATTTAACGTTTCAACACAGTGCGTGCGCGATGCCAAATATGGCCATTGGATTCTGTTCTACCCGACGCATCTCAGGTGGGGACGGTAGGGTGTGGCCAGTGTGGTGGTGCTGCTGGTTGATTTGAAGGGTTTGTAGGGTAAACACACCTGTCCAAAGCTGGGGCATGGGGGGGGGGGTCTTGAGATAAGTTACCGTGGCCTGGAAAGTTTGTGGGTGTGTGTATGTGCGCATATATGTGTGTGTATGTAAATATTACGATTACCAACCATACGGTGCAGTATAAAAACAACAAAGGCACAGCGTGAAAAGACAAAACGCTGTGACAGTGCCAGGCACATAGACCCAGTAGAGGAGACTGGGAGACTTCAAACACCCTCCACCCACCCGAAGAGCACGGACTTCTCCAGCATACCCTCCTGTGAGGTAGGCTGTTGGTTCTTTTCCCATTAGTCACTCTGTCTCTTGTGGTCACAACATTTCTCCTTTATTAAAGAGCCTCTTCTCACAAACTCCCCTCCGGTCAGGAGATTCCAACTGTCAGTAAGTGTCCCGTTGGAAATAAGCAGATGTCTGAAGACTCCCGTAAAGTCAGACTCCGGGAAATCGACAGGGGCAGAGTTAGGCTAGCACGCTGGTGTCGTCCATAACATCAGCAAAGCCCGTTCTTTGATTGCTTGGGAATCTGTTCTGCTTTTTTGTCGTCACACTAAATGTGTTGCTGTCACGCGTCAAATGTCGATGTTACCGGGCATGCATGTTTAATAGCAAATGTGCAAAGACAAAAAATGTGGGCTATATTTTACTACAAATCGCAAACATAAAAAGATCCTAACATCTGAGAAACTTCACTTCTTGTATATTGTTGCGTAGGCCATGAAATATTACCGGAACATATTTGAAATCAAATTTCATACAGCCTCTTATATAACAATATGAATATGTGGTTCAAATAAGCCACATATTTCAGAAAGAAAAACTTGGACCTAAATTACCAATTACTAATGTAAAACATTGTCCTTATATGTTAAGTGGGGGCACAAATTGAATAAAGTGTTTTTTACTTTCTTTTTATTTCACTTTTTCTATATTTTTCTACCAATAAAAATGGGACCCAGCTGATGTTAAACAGTGGCAGACGCTGGTGGTTTGAACCCAGACACAAACGGGGAAAGATCCAGGTTTCGACAATGTTTAAATTTCACAAAATCACACGATAAGTCTGTATGGCATATATATAATTCAGTTCCTGTACAGAGCGTCTACTTTGCATTTGTGTAACGGTGCCTCGGTGTGTGGAATTTATACACGTTTAAGAAGCACTGCTGCAGATTTGCTATGGATTTATGGATTTCCCGACCCAATCCCCATGGTCCCCCCTAGCCATTCCACGTTTTTGCTCTCTCCAAGCTCCCAGCCAATCAAGATCATCTGAGTGTGGTACATGTGTGTTAGGAGCTAAGAGGGAACAAAACTGTGGACTGGCTGGGGATCCCAGAGGCCTGGGTTGGGAAACACTGGTATAAAGGATGCCCTGCTGAAATACCAAGAAGGTCCTTGGTGGGTCCTGTTATTTCGTCCTCTGCAGGCCAATCCGCATTTCTAACACCGTCGACCTTCCCTAGGAAAACTGAACAAAATTTCCTATTGCTGTAGTTCTTCGTCAGCTCAAAATTTCTCAGATCCTGTCGAGAGGAACAGCGAGGAGGTTTATGATCTAAAATCACAGCAATTAAATCCTTCAGGGCCATTGAGCAATGCCCCAATGCAAAAAAAAATTGTCAGTTTTCCCGTTATAGGAAAGGAATGAATTTTCTCGGTCAGGTGCGTTTCTTTCTTCTCCAAATGTGAGAATTTTCTCAGGACGGTGACAAACGTGGACTGTTTTTGTTATAGCGTTCGGAGGGCGGAGAGACTGTCTAAATAGATTGAAAAGCTGACGACATATTAAATGGGATTAGAGAAATTCTTTGTATGAGGCGCAGAATGTTTTCTGTGGGAGGAAACAAACAGCATGGTACTAAATCTTGAAATGCATGCGGGGAAATACAGTTTAGTGAAGAGGAACTGTAACAGCAAAACTAATTTCCTGACCAAATCTCATGGGTGGCAGGTACGTGTACCACACATACTGTGTGTTATTGCTAGCTAAAAGTTGGATGAACTGGTGGTTTAAAAACACCACATTTTCATTCTTCTAGGTATCTGTTTATGCTTATTCACGGGTTTTATGCAGATTTACAATGGTTCTTCTGTAAAACACTAAGAATAATCTAAATTTGCCAGGATAGCATCCATTTTAACTAATTATAAGTTAATTATAAATTGATAAATAAATAAATTTACTGTAACTGGTGACATGGTTTAAGTCAGGGTGGACATACTGTAATGCTCAAAAAGACTATACTAATTAAAACCTACAGTAATATGGTTAAGGAACAAGGCTAGGATCTTGAATAAACTTAAGTGCATTGACCGTCATTGACCGGCGAGGTGTATGAGTTGGCAAGGATCAAAGCATTAAAGTAACTCAAAACCATCTTCTGTTTTCGTGTCGACCAGATTTGCGGAGATTGAAAATGATCCGGTGCCTCCAGAGATACCTTCATGAGTACCAGATGCCCCGGAATCGACTGGTGACTAAGGATGGCCACTGCAACATTGAGTTCAGCCACATTAGTTACCAAAAGCGCTTTGCGTTCCTCTTAGACTTCTGGACCACCTTCGTCGAAATCCGTTGGCGCTACCTACTGCTGCTTTCAATCATCTTCTTCATCGGCAGCTGGTTTATCTTTGGGCTGTTCTGGTACTGGATCGCCCAAAGCAACCTGGACCTATGGTGGCAGACCCGGCCCCCTGACCACTTGCCGTGCGTGAACAATGTGGACGGACTCACCACGGCTTTCCTTTACTCACTTGAGACTCAGACGACCATTGGGTACGGTGTCCGACTCATCACACCTAACTGCGCTGGGGCCATCGTACTTCTCATTGTCCAGATCCTAATAGGCACAATCATCAACAGCTTTTTGTGTGGTGTCATCCTGGCAAAAATGTCCCTACCCAAGAAGAGGTCTAAAACGATCACCTTCAGCGAGACAGCTGTCATCTGCACGCAAAATGGCAGCCTCTGCCTGGTGATCCGGGTGGCCAATCTGCGCAAGACTCTGCTGATCGGAAGCCAGATCTACGGCAAGCTGCTGAGGACGGCCGTCACGCCGGAAGGGAAGACCGTCATCATGGACCAAGTTAACATTGATTTTCTAGTGGATGCAGGCAAGGATAACCTCTTCTTCATCTGTCCTCTGACACTTTACCACATCATCGACAAGAACAGCCCCTTCTTCGAGATGGCTGTAGATACTCTACATCGGCAGGATTTCGAACTGGTGGTCTTCCTCGAAGGCACGGCCGAGTCCACCAGCACTTCTCTCCAAGCACGGACCTCCTTTATCACTCAGGAGATTCAGTGGGGCTACACCTTCCTGCCTATCATCTCTCGAACCAAGGAGGGCAAGTACTGTGTAGACTTCTGCAACTTCTCTAAGACAGTGCCAGTGGCAACCCCGCATTGTGCCTATTGCTTTCACAAGGAGAAGGCACACCATCACCATGAGAGGGCAGGTCTTGACAACCAAGGCTTCGAGATTGTTGAAATGCCTTCGGAGATCGCCTGCATCACCAAAATGTGAGCCCAAGTGGGCTTTTAACAAAAAGACTTATTGTTCACAGATTCAGAGGACCAAATATTTTATTATGGAATTGCCTCATTGTCCCTGGAATGAAGTCTCTGTGTTTAGTACACATATCTCAGAGGAGCTGCCATATCTCCTGCATTTGGTATAAAGGGTACGACGGTTCTGATCTCAGTTTCAGCATATTAAGGTGATATCAAGTAAGGGATATTGGAAACAGGAGGGAAGTGATGATGTAGAAGTTGCAAATGCAGCCTTTCTTATCGCATTATTCAAAGGATTGATGTAAAATGATTTTAAGCAGAATGAAGTATCAGACTTTTTCCTGTGAGAACATGAAGTGCGATCACGGCAGGGTTATGGTTTAATGCATTTCTTATGTACTGTAGTAACAGCCAAGCAGGTGATTATTATGGGCATTATTATGAGGAACTATTTATAAATCACTGGTGTTCTGATTGTTTTCCCCTTATGCTCATAGGGGACAAAACACCCACCAGCCACATTTCAGTCTCTTTACCGGACTGCACACACGCATACATACACACACACACACACACACGCATGTTTGTATTCCTTGTGAGGACCTTCCATTCATGTCTGTGTGGAAAAACCCTACCCATAACCCCTACCCAGTCTTAATCTTAACAATAAGTAACCAAACAAGATACAAGACTTTTGGAATTTTTACTTTTTTGTTCGCATTCACAGATTTTTATAAAATTAAGTCTGAGGTAGTGAGGACCGAAAAAATTACCTCACTAGTCACAAAGTTTTTTTTGGATCTTGTGGAGGTCCTTTAGTCCTCACAAGTATAGCGAAACCTGTACGCACATGTTCACGCGCACACACATACACACACACACACACACGCACGCACGCACACACGCACACACACACACACACGCAAACACACACACACACACACACACAAGCACAAAGAGCCTCGAGGGTAGCAGTGGACACACTCACCTCACAACAATGTCATCTATGGAAAATGATTTTAAAAACACAGTTAAACAAAATAAAGGTCAGGTACCAATAACTGCGAAAGCTGCTCATCTGTGATTTGTCCTAAGAAATGCATGTATGATCTGTGATGAACAATACAGGATGTTTGCAGCTATTCTGTTTTATTACTGATGGCTTCTATGGTAAAGGATTTATTGAATGTTAAACTATAATAGTTTGTAGAGTATTTCAGGTGAAACGGATGCAGTTTTTGTGATTATTGCAAAATAATAATTACATAAATACAGCAATCATGTGCAATTTCTTTTCTTTTCTTCAATAACATTTCAGCCATTGTAATGCGTACCTTGTCCGACTAAATCAATTGTCCATTCATCATTGAACGGAATATTCTGGACGTGAGGCGGGGCTACCTAATCAGTTGTTTTAAAAGCGATATTTCAACTGCATGTCTGTTTACATGTGTTTGTCCCCTTTTGTCCAGAGCTTTATTAGGAGAATGACACTTAGGGTGGCATACTCCCTAACACCCACGAGCAATCTCGCATATGCGGGAATGTACATAATGTTTATTTTAATTTAGCTTCTGGACCTGTGTGATCAAAGTAACAATGGAAATGCAGCTGGCAGGAAGCTGGGGGTGGGGGTGTGAGCTGCTGCTTGACGCACAGTGTCCGGTCATGGAGGTTCCCATTGTTTCACCTCCATCCTTCCGCTGCGTGACACAATCCCCGACTTCAAAGGTGAGTTGGAAATGGGAATCTGGAGATCCTCGTGGGGAACTTGGACTACAGTCTCTTCCCTTGGCATGCGCTCTGCTGAGAAATGATCTGAATGGTGTTGAAATGCATTTATGGTTATTTTATTTATTAGACACTTTGTCCAAAGTGACACTAGTGACCCAAATGGTATACAAACATACGTGCTATCCAGCAGCCAGCTACGCATAAATGCAGCCAAGGGCGTAGCTAGAAATTCTGGGCTCCCTGACAAAATGTCGCCTTGGGTGTTTCTCAATATGCGTACTTGATCAAACTTTTGTTCTCGTGTACACATTTTATGTCATCTTCCATCGCCGAAGACCAGTTCCAATACTCAAGAGCAGAAGCACCGAGGACGGGAAAAATCCCCGGATGTTGTTCTTGCCCCACCCTCGTCGAACGAGACCAGTCGAGTCAGTTGTTGCACTCCAAGTTCATTTTTGCCAGGCCACTTAGCAGGAATGGTCTTGCGAAGACCACAAGTATGATCTTTGTGTTCTTAGTATTGAAAAACACCCCATATCTCTCCAATTATATCTATTTAAAATTGAACATATTCAAGGGCCCCTGCATAATGCTACCCCTCTGAATCTGCAGGGTATTATTGTTTATTATTATTTATGTTTACATTATGTTTACATCTCTGTACTGTGTTCAGGAGGTGGTTGGTTTGAGCCTGGCCTAGGCAAACTAGTCATGTCTGTGGGCCTTGAAAACAGCCCTCAAAATATGACCTCCAGCTCTTTGCTGCCAGGCTTATGTGTGTGTCACGAGGAAGCAATGTGAAAAGGGAATTTCCCCATGGAGATCAATAAAATATCACTATTTCAAATGACAAAAATTGTTATTATATATAGAGTCCCCCAAAAAGTTTTTTTCTCACACAGAGTGTTATTTGTTAATAATGTGTTTCTTTTTTACATTTTTATACATAAAGAAAGCACATATTCTTGGGAAATCTATATAGAGTCCATCTGATATTAGAATATTTTCCTTTATAAGTCATGCATGACCCTGGAGTCTTCACACTGGGGGACTTGTTGAAAATGAGTCAGAAAAATCACTTTTAACATGCCCCTTATACATGATAAATGTTTTTTCTTCGGGCGCAGTCATATTAAAAAAGACGTATGAAAGTTAATGCATCCTGTCTGTCTCCGGTCAGAGCGGGACTTATCTCACGGGCATCGCGGCGAATGTCACATGCATTTTGGCCGTCATTACGAAGAACCTCATCCAGTCCAATCAGGTGGGGTTTTCATCAGGCTGTCTGGCTGGCAAAGCCACGGATCTGCTTACACCACATGCTCCCCGTGCGGAAAAAAAAGGGGCCCGGAGGCGTCCAGCTTGGAAATGTGGTTCCATTCAAGTGTCGAGCCCCCAAGCCTGCAAGGCACGTCAGACAGTGAGTACAATCCTGCCTTTCTGGGGCAGGCTAGGGCCTATTAGAAAGTAATGTTTCAAGACCTGCTTTAAGCAGGCTGGAGTTCCATGGTCCTCTCTCGTGGACCCATGAGATGATGATGCTGGTACAGATAGTCTTCAGTGTTTGTTATTTTTGGGTAGCATTTTATTATTGGGTGGATGGTGGATACAAGCTGGGTTGGGACAGGTAGCCCGATACCTTCTGCGCGCACACAAACCCATGGGCCCACCAGGGAAACACCCGGCATGCAATCCGGGCAGTCCCGTCCTGGAGGGAAACAGCATTTAGTCGAGTGTGAGTGTTCACATGCACCCCGACAGAACATTTTGTTTTCAATAAGGCTCCTTTCTTCCTGTGGGGTCACGATGAGTACGGTTCGTATTTGGGAAGATGAGGTGAATGGAACACATGCTGGACAGGATATTAGTCCATCATATATCTGAGGGAAATTCTGAATTACTTTGGTCTGTGGCTGTTTTGGGGAGAAACCAGAAAACCTGTTTAAAAAAACACATTATAATTTGACAATCAAGAAGTGTCTGTACAGTAAAAATTATTACAGTGCCTGATCTAGAGCAATGGTCACCAACCAATTAATCAGCAAGGCATTTGCAGTTGATTACAAGACCCCCACCTGTACACAGACACACACACACACACACACACACACACACACACATACAATATTTACCAGAATACCGTCTTTATGAACATAGCTCTCTCTGCAAAAAATAAAAATTGTTTGGAGACCACTGAGCTAAAGAATAAAAAATCTAAGTTGTTTTGAAGAAAAAAAAAACATTTATTTTTTCACATTTTCTTTATACAACAGCCCTTTTACAATAGGTAATAGTATACACTGCAGGATCGTTGAAAAATACAAAAAGAATACTTGCAAATTTTACATATATATTTATATATATTTAATATCCTAAGTAAATTGCATAATATGGAGTAGCAAAGCTCCCCTTTTGCTGGGAAGAACGTAGAAAGTGGAAGTTCGGTAAATATCAATATTTATTGCTCTCTTGTTTTCCTTAAATATTTTGCGGTGATTTAGACCTCAACGGTAAGAGTCGCATTAAATGCAGATCACATTTGACGATCTGTGTTCACTGTTTTGCTGTTATGCTGTTCAGGTACGTAAGATATTCAGTCCATTTGGTCACAGGAACAAAAGCAGCTATAAGTAATCTGTTAGGCTGAGTAGTCTTTGGGGTTCTGCTCTTCCAACTACATTCAAATAGAATCCAAAGTGGAGGCATAAAAAAGTGTGATTGTTTCGATTTTTAAGGCACAGAAAAACAGTCTAAACACAATTTGTTTGGGAAAATACACAACATGTCAGATAGGATCATCTATTGATTTGTCACTGATCGGCAGTGAAACTAGCAGAAAGTTCCTTCAGTATAAAAACTCCATAAAAGCTACTGCCCAAATGTACAGATATAAAAACACATCAAAATGCACATACTACACATCAGTTACTGCTATTTCTTTTTCTCCAAACAATTTGCTTTTTTCTTGGACCGAGGTCAACTCGTGTTAATGCTCATGACTTTCAATACTGCTTCGCATATGAAAATAACTCTGCATAATTTATACAGTAAGATGCTTTACCGCATGGTTGACCAATGTTAAAAACAAAGCTAGAAAATAGATCTGACAAACGCACAGCGTTCGTGAATCCGAGGAATGCTCAGTTTTCGAATCGTTAATCATCGTCTCCGCTTTTCCATTTTAGTTATAGGTTTTACTTCTGAGAGTTACTGGCCCCAAACCTCTTGTTGGGGCTAAAGAGAGCTGCTTCAAAATACTTCGAAAAAATTTACTGGATGTAGGATAATGTTAGAGTGTGGGATAAATGTATCAAGCGAGGGAATGGTGAGTAATGTGTTAACATAAGAAACAGCTGTGTAAAGTCATCCCCTGAGCTGAACAATAGATATAACCGCTCTCCTCAACCTGAATGTCCGCTGTACTGAAATGAATGAAGGCCAACCGGACTGCACTGGGCTATGGCCACTAAAACCAGAATGGAAAATACAGCTAAATATAGCTGGACATCCAGGATGGAAAAGCAAAAGATGCCCGTGGAATTGAGCTCGACAAAAGGATCTCAGAACATCAGCTGTAAGTGGGCTGGGAGACCCACAGATAGCAGTGCATTCACATTAATACTGGTCAGGTTCCATCACGGCGTCTGCCCCATCTGGCTTCATCTGAGGCCTCTTGAAGGCACCACAACTTCTCTGGCTTCTCCAACTTCCAGTTTGGAGGATAAAGTTTTGCGTGACTGACAGTTCCCAGTCACTAGATTCCCTCCTGGGGGCTGAGATGTCCTTTGCTTCTGAACTCTCCCAGAGTTCCAAAAAAAAAAAAAAAAAAAAACACAGACAGACTGATCACATGACACAAGACAGACATCTTCTGGAGTCCAGAAACTAGAGCTAGAATTTGGGACCCAAGATAGCTGAGCCCATGTCTCGAGTAAGACAGCGTGACAGCCTTGGATTTCCCACAATGCCCTTGTCTGCTTAGATACTGGTGTCCAGCTGTGGGGAGGCTTCTGGGTCCTTTTAATATACACATAGATGCAGCTTTTGGGGTAGAAAGGCACAATAAAAACATAAACGACGCACAAACATATACAAAACAACCATCAGGTGTGTAAGTAGTACTCCATTATAAGTGGATAGTGATATCCAGTTCTTTTCATTAATTTAGTATCTGAGAAATAAATCCAAGAGTTTCAAATCCAAAAAGGGTTTCAGGAGTGAGGACTCCATGTCCTCTTTGCTATTCTGAGAGTGCAGGCCAGACTGGGTGACTGGGAGGGCTGGTTTAGTAATAGCTGCCCAGGTGAGATGGCACGTGGGAGTTGGGGTGGCGAGGCACACTGGAGCTGGGGTAGATGCCAGCGGTTGGCGAACTCCAGTAGGGGGTAGGTGGCCCGAAGAAGTTGGAGGAGGTAACTGGCATAGAAGGCGGGTGTGGAGAGACGAAGTTGACCTTCTGCTGGTGGGCGTGGTAGGGGGGTACGTAGGCTAAGTCCGAGGGGTACTTGTACATGGAGGTCTCGGTGGGATGGGGCTGCAGCGCCTGGGCGATGCCGTGGAAGTCGAACTTGTAGGCGTAGCGCTTGCCGTGCACCTTGGTCATGATGTTCTTGTCGTAATAGTAGCGCAGCGCCCGGCTCAGCTTGTCGTAGTTCATGTTGGGCTTGCTCTTCCTCTCGCCCCAGCGCCGCGCCACCTCGTCTGGGTCCGTCATCTTGAATTCGCCGTTGGTGCCCTCCCACGTGATGCAGCCGGCATTTGCGCTGTCCGACAGCAGCTCCAAGAGAAACTGCCACAGCTGGATCTGGCCGGAGCCTGTGGGAGACCGAATGGTGACAGTACGCACACGTCAGTGCCGACATCCATAGTCTTCCCTTATTTACAGAATTCCTGCTAAATCTGTGCATTACAGGCAGTCCCCAGGTTACAAACAAGATCCATTCCCTAAGTCTGTCTTTAGGTCTAGTTCGTAGGTAAGTCGGAACAATAATAATAGTACAGTAATAATGAAAGTAACTACATACGGCACTGTACGGTACCTCGAGTCGATGACTCACAGAAGCTGTGCAATGTTTTCGTGACTGTCTGCGTGTTAGTCATTATGAACCATTGTACTCAACTGAAATGTTTAATATAATAGGCTTTATGGCAGTCCGTTTGTGGGTCTGGGTATGCACCTCTCCGTTGCTGATTCAGTATGCTCAACCTGAACCATGTATTATAATGTATAATAATCCCAACTGAACTGTTTCAGCAGTTTTCTGTGAGGACACTGCAAAGTATTTTTATGTGCTAGAATAATTTCGGTTATTCCGGGTTTAAAATGGGACAAGATATAATTTTCAGGGTTTTTTTTTTTGGTTTTTAATGCCAGTAAAAATGTTGGTACAGCTGATAAATGACAAGGTATGTGTATAGAATGCTTGAGTATATATATATATATATATATATATATATATATACATAACATTTTGGACATGATGTACACTACCTGGATTAGCCAGCCTACTGCTAGTAGGTCCAAGTATCTGGTAGGGATCTGATGGGAGAGAGAGAGAGACAGCAAGAGAGTCAGCATGTGACACTGTGGGCTAATTCTGTTCTCTTTCATCGTAGAGATGGGTGGACGTTCCCAGTTCTTGTTTACCTGGCTGGGGTCTCTGTTGCTCAGTGGTCTTGGACACACTCTGTGAGACGGCTGGCGAACCTGAGTGTGTAAAGGGGGAGAAACGGGTCGGATGGATGGAAAGTCGCGCGGCCGCGGACCACCAGAACAGAACTTATTACAACAGCCTCCGACAATTCCAAAGAAAATAGGGCAGCAGCAGGTCATGCTTCTAAGTGCTTAATGGAGTTTTAAGCAGCTGGTTTCCAGGGGCTGGCTGTGGAGTTCTTAATCTCTGGAGTGCTGCCCTGTCTCCCTCGGCTAAGAACTGGCACTGAACCCATCCTTAAAACCGGACCATCAGCACACAACAGCGGCCTGCTCACTGCCAGCAAGCGCTGGGTGGCCATTTAGAATCGTGTTAAACCAGGTGTCCCACTCTGTGTCATTATCCTATAATATAAAGGTAAACCATTACTCAATAGCATTAGGGGGTCTGTCTATCCAGGTGCTTGGTGTAAATCAAATCAAACATGTCCAGACGAGTACAGCACTCCGCTGTTCTACTCGGGGAAGGAAGTGAGTGTTTTTCACTTACCTTTTCCACTGTGCATGCTGTTTGACCACCCACTGCGTCGCACAGCATCGTATGAGGGGTCTGCAAGACAGAATAAGAGACATTTTAATGGGTGGCCAAAAAAAACAAAAAAAAAAACAAAAAAAGGTGATCTTTGCACATGCACCAGAGGAAAATAATTATATCAATACCGTTCCCCTCGAGTGTGTGGTAAAACAGCAGCAGGAGTGGTGTGGTTTTTCCCAAGAATGGGAAAAATTTACGGTTAAATGAGGCACCATTGCACACAGTTTCGCTTCCTATTAGCCAAAAGTAAGCAGGACAGCTCTCTTTCACAACAGATGGGGACACTGAGCCGGCGCTGTCGTTACCATCCCTTCGGAGTAACCCGAATGTTGTAGAGACAGGGAAGCATCACACTCCGTGCCAGTAGATGGCTATAAAAAGCTTCCCCTGGTTCAGACTTAGTCCAAGTAGCACGCATTGGGATGCACTATCTGTACTGGCATGAAAAAATAAGGCCCAGAAAAAGGCACATGGGCGCCACACAGTGGTCGACATGCAGCATAGCTTCTTTTGCCCTATTCAGGGTTTTCTTCCTACTCAGAAATGTGACCGTTGTGCACCTGCTCATTGCCAGCTTGCAAAATTCACAGAAATAAGAACCCAGCATAAAAGACTCCCAGTACACTGCCTTGTACTGGGTTAAATGTGAGGAGGATGTGGCCCTCTTCAAAATCAACTATTTAAAGGCCCCCAGAAGGCAGTGCCACAAGAGGAGTGTCATGGTAACCAGCCGCGAAGAATGCAAAGTGAATGAGGCCCATCTTAAATCAAACCAAGATCAGAGGCTAAAGTGTGCATCCTTAACATTTGCTGAACTGTGGCGTTCCTCCAGTCACCCGTGTGATGACAGTGCCCCCTTCTGGAGGAAAAAAAAATGACAACAGCAACAATACACCCTACATTTACCCTGATCAGAATCATAATCAGCTTTGTCTGCCAAGTATGCATGCATACAAGGAATTTGACATGGTGCATTCGATCCTAATAAACAAAAACAAAAATGAAGGCTTTGTAAGGATAAGGATAAGTTATAGAAGATAAGCATAAAAATTTTATATTATAAATACATTTGCAATTGAACAATTGCTTTTCTTTTGGTTATTATAAATTAGTGATTCGAATCATGACCATCATACCAGGAATGTGACAGACTAATATCTCACACTAACTTAATGACTTCTGCCTATCTAGCTAAGGGCAGGCATAGAGTGGGGGTGTCTGGCACCCCAAAGAATTGTCAAGCTAAATGGAAAAAAAAAACCCAAAACAGAATTATGCTTATTACCTAACAAAGAGAGCACTGGCTTCATGCCAGTTTACACAAGCCCACTTCATTTACCCTGTGAAAGAAGCACACTGTATTACTGTAGCATTTTACGCTATTGTGAGGTCTAATTTGATAGTGGCGGTACCAGCTATGCCAGAACGACTCACATTCAATTTAGTCCAATGAAAGCAGGAATGTCTCTGATTTTTTTTCTTCCATTCACTAAATGTTCACTTAGTCCCTGGTAAATAGGGTTTACTTTAGTTTTTTCACTCTGTTTTAATGTATCCCTCATTCCTGAGCTGCCGGATTCAGACCGGGGTGGGGGTGTGGGGGGGGGTCCAAACCAGAAGTCAGCCTCCCTCCCATTTGGGTGGGGGGCAGCTGAGGAATAACACGCAGGCAGCCGGGACGCAGCAGAGCCTGTCAACTCCAATCGGGCCGGGCCGAGGCACACGGGCCGGGTGTGGTCCTGGGAGACTCGCGTTTCCTGCCCGCCTCGCCGGCAGACAACCCCTCTTTGTCTAACTGGCCCCCTCCCCCCCCCATGAAAAAACACACGGGGGCTGCCTCCCTCCAAGAGGGAGGGAAGGGTCAGGAACAGAGGGAAATTCGGGGTAGGGGCGATGGGGGTTTCAGGGGGGAGACCCGGGCTGGCGAAACACAACTCTGGAATTTGACAGGAAAACAATCGCGGCGGATCCGGCTACCGTCCGAGGGGTTCGATGGGGCTTCCTCTGCCTCAGACCCTCACTACTGTCTGAGGGGACATGTGATTTCTCCAAGAGGCCCGCCACAGCAGAGTTTGGGGAGGCGGGGGGTAGGGGACGATCTGTGGGCTTTCTCGGGAAGGTGAGGTCCCCCCGTAGGTGCGGCCGCACATGACACAATCCTTTCCGCCACTACTGGCCACGATAATGACACAGCAGGACGCCAGCGTAAATCACCCCGTTACTCAGCTATGCGAGGAGCGAAGGCCCAGCCTGCACTGGCAGAGGCACCGGGGCTTGTAAATGTCCTGCCATTTTACTCTGGTGACTTCTAGAGACTAGGACATGTCATTTTATCAAGCTGAGAAAC
Source organism: Petrocephalus schoutedeni (assembly GCA_026780765.1). NCBI lineage: Eukaryota > Metazoa > Chordata > Actinopteri > Osteoglossiformes > Mormyridae > Petrocephalus > Petrocephalus schoutedeni. The sequence continues at coordinate 59,650 of JAODKL010000053.1, forward strand.
CCCCAGTCCAAATAAATATACCTGGATTCCGTCTTCGGCTATTTCCAGTATGTATTAAAAACCCAACTTCTCCATAGGATCCTTTAAGTGAAAATGTGGAAAACCTTTATTTTTTTTCTACTTATCCAGCTGGATATTTGTGTTTCCGGGCCAACTATGAGGGCAGCCTGGCGAGCCTGGCGTTGGTAATCAGCCACGGCGTGTCTCGCCAGCGCCGTCTACGAAAGACACACATGAATGGTGGTTTCTGGTGCCAGTTCTTCGGCCCTCATGCCCCGTGCGTCAAGAAGAGAGTGACATAACCCAGCCAGACTGAAGTAAGAAAGAGAAGGACTGTCCGGTTACGATTTCGGGCAGTTAGGAGGGAGCCAGGCCACCCTGTGTTGTTGGATTTGTCCTCTGGGTGGGGACAAGCGCACCCCACCCCCCAACATTCTACAAGATCAAACGCCTGGTGCTGAATGCCAGTTAGACAGCAAACTGGCTGCAAAATCTTATCCAGCTGCCCATTATGCTAATTAAACTGGTGTGAGTGTAAAGAGCAGGGGGGTGGGGCTTGTGAATGAGATTTGTGGTGGGGCGATAGGGTGCCGACCTGGGCCCTTATCACGGAGTCAGCCTCGCCCCGATAGTACTGTTCCCAGGGCCTGGGCCTATCTTCCCTGCCCCGCCTGCTCGTGGGCCCCCCAGTCGGCAGAGCTGGAGTCGGCCTCCCTGAGCCCTGGGCGGTGCTGGACCTCGCTTTGGGCTACGCCATGCTGAGACAAACGCTGAAGATTCCACCCTCCTCCGCTGGGAGATGGCAGGATGGGCGTGGGGGGGGCCGAGAGGGGGGGTAGGGGGGGGGCGTTGCTGTGTCTGGGTTTGTGGATGGAAAAATGGGTCCCCTAGGGTGACACCTAATCCACGAAGCCGGTGCAGTCGCACTGGCAAATTGCTGCCTGCTTTATTGAAGATGGAGAAGATGAAGATTATTGAAGACTACTGCGTAGCACGTAGCTGCACACGTTCATGCACTGAGTCGGGGTCTCACTGTGACACAGACATTTTCCATTTCACAGCGGGACTCTCCAAATGACAATGCATGCTAAATTAAAACTGGTGATAATAATTATGAGCTGGATTGTACCCAGGTCCGGCAGCAACGACCATCCGCGAATGCAACTTTTTCAAAATCTGGGGTCTTATCTCTGCTCCTGGGTTCTCAGCTCCATATACGCATTTCTCTCTATTCAGATGATTTAAAGAGACAGCCACCCGGAGCAGTGAGCAATCTGGGGTCTGGGCAGTGGGGTTTGGAACAGTGGTAAGGCCATGCTCCACAGGCCATGTAGCGCTCAGTGGTTTTGATGGGCAAAGCAGCCGGTGAGGGGGGCAAAGAAAATGAATTGCCACCACAGAATGTGGGGGGTGGGGTGGGGGAGGACTGCTTCTTGCCGTACCACCCCCAGAATGTCATTTGTAAAAAAAAAACAGAAAAAGATAAACAAAAGCCAGCTCCCCTCCACTCGTCGGCTTTTGTCTGGCATGCCACCTGTCCCCCGGACTCCCCCTTCACACCCGTCCCCCCCCCAGCCCCTCTCATAGCCCACCTGCCTTTTTGTC
>JAODKL010000053.1:63072-88185 GCA_026780765.1 Petrocephalus schoutedeni
CCCCCCCCCCCCAGCCGCCAAAGCTCTCTCCCGGTCCTGCGGTGGCCAAACAGGGCTTCCATTGTGCGAGCAGCACAGTCCCGACGCAGCAATGAAATGCAGGTCCTTGCGTAAAAAAATAATTCCACACCTAAAGAGCGGGCAGGCGGGCGGCCCGGCGGCCTCTCGCCCGGGCGGGAGGCAGCTTTAGTGCTGTTAACCCTTTCCTGCCTGCTAGCCGCCATTCCCAAGTGCCTGGCGGCCGCGAGAGAGCCTCGAGCCGACGATCACCTCGCAGGGGAGGCCGAGCGTCGCCACGCAATCCGAGTTTCCCAGGTTTTGTGAAATGGCAGACGGAGAACTCTGCTTTCTAAGAAAATGAAAATCTCAACTGCAGCGGTTCCTCGCCCGTTGTCCCGTCACAGTTGTCGCAGGAAGACCAGGAACTGGAGGCAGAGACGGAATCAGAAAGGCATTCCTGGGTCTAGACTTCCTGACTGCCTGTCCTGATTCTGGGCCTTGTTTCCTGACACATCGTCTCTGCCACTCTGCCCCACAAACTGATCCCAGATCAGGAATACACCCCTCCCCCCCACCCACCCACCACCAGTGCCGGAGGTCTTCCTCTCCAGTGTTAATCTGCCAGTAGGAATAGCAACAGCACAGAACCACTCCAGACAACTTTCACCTCTCTGAGTCGATTTTTACGGTCCCCCCCCCCCCCCTCCCCAAGCCACCAGGGGGTAGAAAATACCCCCATTCCAGGTGAGCAAAGCCAGGGCAAAAAGTTCTCCCCCTCACAATTCACCTTGTAAATCCACCCGTCGCATTCGACCAGGGACATCTGGAATGAAAACTGAATTCCGTCCCTGTGGCCCTCAATCACTGCCATTTCAGCCCATTTTTCGAGGTCTGGGGGAAAAAAATCGTCTTTTCACAAGCACTTTGTTACAAGATACGTTCGCTCATGGCTTGAGTTTCCCCATGTGGCACTCCGGCGCATATGTGGTACGAGAACCAGCATGCATGGGTGCGATAAAACAAACAGTCCACAGGCTCTCCCTGACAGACTAATTTGAACAAATTCTCAAATTGCACCCAAATTGAAAGCACATTGGAATAGAGGTGGTCGCTTACGAAAATCTGGATAAGTCACCGACGGGGAAGAGAAAAATAACGCACAGACAATCGGCTTATTGCTGCTGCCAGTGGGAGAAAAAAATAGAAAATCCCGCAAATATCTGCCGTGTGCCCGGCCGACGGCCCTCTCGGCACACTCAGAACGCTGCATCCGGCACGCCATTAGCCTCTGGGCCAGGAATTCTTCATGGTCAGTGCTAGCTTAAGAGCAGCAGGCTTCGCTAATCAGGGCTCAAATAAACAGAAAAACCCTGCGTTTGCTCATGATGCACGCAGATGTGGGCGATATTATTGCAGGGCACGTACGGCAGCCCGAGTGGCGAGACCAGTGATGGACACCCGGCGGCTGCTAATCGCTAAACACTTCCAGCTCCGGCTGCCCCGTCACTCGGTGCTGCGCGGGGGCTCGTCTCACCCAGACCCCACATATTTTTGCCCTGAAGGATCTGGTCCTAGTTCTCCTAACTCACTGTCTGAGGTTGTGTTTGTTTTTGTTGATGGGGGTTGGTGGGGAGACGGGTCAAGTCCCTCCTTTAGCGACTTCCAGAAGTCGAGGATCACACAGCCGGCGTCTGCCCCCTTTTCTCGCTGACGCAGGTCTCATTTGGAGCCGAAATCGACGCTAATCTACACGCCTTGAACATCAACCTCATTGCACTTGGCCTGTGAGGCGAAGGAGTCTTTTTTTTTATTTATTTTTATTTATTTTTTTGAGGCACGGGACAGTATCCAAAGCAATTTAGAGCGCAGAGCTGAGGATTCTGAAACAACTCTTCTCCTTCCAAAACATACAGCTAAATCGCAAGCAATGCAAACGACGAGCTCCCTGCCTCTTCGTCCCATAATCCGCTAAGTCCTTTTGCAACTGCTCCTGGTGAACGTTTGACTCTTTGCGGCTATCCTGGATGCTGACCTTAGCGTGCGATGCACTGAGGAGACTGTTGTGCTTGTAGTAGTAGGGCTCTGACCCAAGCCCACGCTGGAAGAGGGACTTCGCCCCCCCCCCCCCCCCCACAACAAAGCTACCATTGCATCACAGCAGGTCCCGTCATGGTTTTCAGGGAACACCATCAAATGGCCGGGCGCCGCTGGTACCCCACCCTGTTACTGTCTGTGACATAATATCGGGGGGGTCACAGCTGCAGTTCATTTGCACTGATGGCTCACAGATCCTTCCCCCACTGTGTAACTGGGAGTTTGCTTGATCATTCTGCAGAAAAACTGGTCCATGGAACAGAGTCTAGTTTCGGAACTATCCACCGATTAGGTGACAATAAAGGAACTAAGATTCCAAGCACTAGCTAACAACCCAAATGCTGGTTATCAATAGAAATGTTACCTGTGAATCCAAGCCCTAGTCAACAATCCAAGTACTGGATGACTACCTAAATGCTCTCTATAAGGTAAGTTTTAGCCTCAATTCTAAATTCTATTCATGAAGGTGAAAACACAATCACTACCTGAAGTAGTAGTAGCCAACTGTCTAAGTGCTAGCTGACCATCCAATCACTAGCAAATGACCCAAATGCTAGTTGACAACATAAATGCTAAGTGACAGCTTTTTGCTGCCAATCCATGAACTTTGAAAAGTTGCACTTGCAGATGATATGTGTTGCCTTCCAGTCACTGATAGCCAACAATATGTGCAATGGGCTTCTCTAGCCATCTCTTAATGCTGAAAACACGCTAAGCCACATGCCTGAGAGCCCTTTGCTGTAAATCAGGCCCTTTGGTGTAAGCTAAGGATACATTTCCTGTGCGTAGCTTCTGAAACGTACAACATTGGCTTTGTTCCATGACAGAAAATACACTGAGCCGCCGTGTTTAGGGGTTACGGTCATTATAAAGATTCTTTGTGGTCACACTGGCTTAACTATAGCCACAAGCTAGGCCACTGTAGGGGGAAAAAAAGTGTACAGAAAAAAGTTTCTCATATTATATTCTGACCTTTACATGCTGATGTAATACACATCTGCATTTTTTTCTCGGGTATAAACATAAGAGGACAAACGGGTGAATTTTTTGCTCTTCAAATCCCAGCTAAGGCGCCATCGATGAGGAATGAGGGACTGCTGTGGTATGAGCTCGGGGGGGCGAGATTACTTACTTTCCCTGAGGTAACTGAGATGTGAGAGCAGGACCTCAGCATTGTACATGCTGGTGAGTCTCAGGAAGTCCTCCTTGGTCATCTTGCAGAGCTCTTTGCCGTCCGTGTTCTGGAACATGGACGTGTCGACCTCCAGCAGCCCGTACTCTTTGATGGCCCACTCCAACCACTGCCGGACATGGTCCTGGGACCACAGTGAGGGGTCTGCGTATGCAAAGCAGGCGGTCACGCAAGTGGCAGCAGACCCACGACACCTGACCAGCATCTATCCTTCGAAATGTCCTAGCTGCACAGACTTCTCAATGTCCTTTAACTTATTTATTCATTTATATGAATAGCAGAGCATTTTGGTTTTAACAATACCATAACCTTCTGGCTGACTGGCATTGGCAAGCGTGAGACAGATTAAGATTTACTTTGCAGTAGATATAAATGTTACTTATAGCGTTTTATTACCAAAGCATTTTAATGAGGGCTAACAAGGGAATGATCTGTTCTCGAGACTCTTACCTGCAGGTACGATGACTCTTCTCTCATTGGTGGTCATGTTGGGGGGCGGAGCATTCTTCTCATCCATGTAGCTCCCATATGCCATTTGGGAGGGGTCTGTCCCACTTACCATCTTACCACACTTCCCCACACTGCAGTCCACCGGGGACTCCCTGTGACGCACAAGCAGCACAGAATAAGCCAGAAGATAGTGATGTCTGGTGGCTATTAGTGGATAGAAAGTGGGAGGGGGTTTGGTGCCCGGGCGAGGAAATGTAGTGGCAGGAGACTCAGAGGAAATGTAAGCGAGGCAAACGTAAAGGTGATGCGAGCACCCTTCCTTGTACCTAGATCCGTTCATGTGGTCGTATTCTCGCTTAACATTCACTCGCACGGGCTGGGTGATCCACTCTTGCTGGGGGGGTAAGGGGCTCATCTTGTGGGGCTGAACATAGTCCTGTGTGCTGGATGCAGTCATGTCTGGCTTAGGTAAAGGCACGGCAGCAGCATACGATGGCTCAAACAAGGACTGGTCTTCGCTCACCACTGACAGTGCCTCCTAGGGGACAAGAGGGCTACATCAGCACTGAGAGGGAAGAAACACGCAATGAGATCATCTTTCCGACAGGTTCTAGCAAACATTCAGCTCATACAAACCCTCTGCCAAAAGCGGTGATCCAAACATTTCACAAGATATCCACGTAAAAATGTAGAAGTTTAACATTAAGGACTGAAACAGCTTGAAAGTTTAGACTCCAACATAAATGAGGCTTTCTCGTATTTTGCTGTTTCCAAATTTTTATATTATTTTGTTGACAACTGCAGCCAGACTCATTCTAACTTTACTTCTATTTTGTCAGAAGTTAGCTTTGATAGAACTGGGAAACACAATTCACCTTATCTGTGCTTAGTCACGCACAATGAAATAACCGAATCCTACAATAGCTAACATTATAAAATATTATGCAGCATTTTAATGTGTTGAACATGCAGAGTATCTGCATTAGCATCTGGCTAACAGCTGAGTTTTCTGCGATATCCATTTGACATTCCGATAGTGTCTGGCTCTTGTGCCACGGGGACGTCTGTAAAACTGTGCTGCTATAACAAGACCGAACTGTGCAGAGTGTCTTCTGTTACACTGAGAAGGGAAACAATCGCAGACAGAAGAACTCAGCCAAGAAGAAGGCGATAAACGTTTTAACCACCGATAAGTGCAATACGTCGTGCACATTCTCCACAGGTTGTTAAGTAGGACCTCTCTGTGTGCTACATTTTATAACCCCGATGGTTAGTGCGTTCCTGTTTCACATCTTGATCACCATTATCGCTAAAGTGCATGTATTCACACTATTAAAGGTTTTTATAAGTGTCCCACTAACCCAGTGGTTCCCAACCCTGTCCTCTGGGACCCACAGGCGGTCCACGTTTTTGCTCCCTCCCAGCGCTAACCCATGTTAGTATAAGTACAACACCTTCACCAGAAAGCACAGGTTACATTCCAATGAAAAACCTACGAAAATACACAGCCCTGCAATGCTATTTGGACCCTAGACAAAGTCACACATTTTACTGGATAATAAAATGAAGATTTAATTTCTTTCCATGGGGTATTTTAATACAAAATAACAGTACTTTTCAGTCAAAGATTTCCATTTGGTATTTAGGCTTCTTCATTGTGGCAAACAAACAAGTTACGAGCACATAATTCCCTTAACAAGCCAACTAATTAATTAAGTAGTCTAATACAGTGTGCATGGCGTGATAGATGACTACAGACTTGAAAATAATAAAAAAAAACACACCTGTATAAGTCAGGTCCATCTTTAACAAGGATATAATGAAGACCAAGGAGCTTTCAAAGTAAGATGATTAATTTAAGAGTACAAAAAAAACATTAAAGCCCTATACTTCCCTCTGAAGACAATCTGCTCCATTATTAAGAAATGGAAGAAGCAGCAGTCCATGTCGCTTTGGATAAAAACAATATCATAAATCATAAAATAGACACCGGCTAGACCAAGCCATGCCTCCAAACTGAGCATCCAGAATGAAACAGCTAAGGGACACAACTATGGGGTCAATGAGTTGTAGTTTTCGATGGCGGCAAAGGGACTGAATGTGCATCAGTCATTTCCAACACACTACATAAAAGGCATTTACGTTTGGCACAGAGCCAACACTGCACATCACCCAGGGGCTGGCACCCATGCGGCGAAGCATGGAGGTGGCACTTTGGTGCTACAGGGCTGTGTTTCATCCACATGGACTAGAAGGCATGTGAAGACTGGAGGAAGACAGTGCAAATGCAGACAAATACAATCGTAAAACCAACTTCAGCAGCATAAGGCTTAAAATGGGGGTAAAATGTCATATTTCGGCAGGATACCGATCTCAAACACAAGGCTAAATCTCCCTCGGAGCGACTTCGGAAGAAGGAACTGGGTCTTACTGCCACCCTGTCAAATTCCTGATATATATCCTGTGGACAATCTATGGAAAGACTGTCCACAAGTGATCTCCAAGAAGCATGAGGGAGCTTGGACGGACTTACTAGTCAGAAGAGGCAAAGACTGCCTGACAGCAGCCCGGAATGTGAAACTCCGGCCGACTGCACCAAATATTTACGTCAAGGGTCTGAATACTTATGCAAATAGAATCATTTTTCATAGAATTCATTTTTCAATTTAAAATACTTCTCATTATTACTTCTTATTATTATTTTGAATCACAATATGACACGGAAAGCAATAGTAAAGCATCATTTTGCTAGCCACTAAACTGATTTTGTCAAGGCTCTGTGAGCTTTGTCAAGGCTCTGTGAGCTTTGTCACGGCGATGTACACGTGTGCACATATAAGTGCACATATCATATTGGAGTGTGCCAACTCCCCAGCTCCGGACGTTCGTGCTGGACACAAACCAAATGAACACAACAAAGAGGTGACCTTGGCTTCCTGACACTCTCTGGACACTTCTACAATGACAGAGAACCGACTTTTTCTGTTCCAAATGGAATCTCTGTCCGTCTTTAGGGAATACACATAGCAAAGCATCAAACGCCGTCTGGTTCTGTATAGTACTAGTGGTTTACTTAATGATCTTCTTCTACTTGTATAACAGTATATAAACAGCCTTATTATTGAAATCTATACCTTTCCCATACTGCACAGTACTTTATTACTATGTAATCCTGGCATCCAATGCATTAGGTAAGGGGCCCAAAGTCATGTGATCATAAAATGACCTTTATTATTCGACGGATTATAGAGTCACGTTCGTTGTGCTAGCTGTGTAATACAGAACACCAGCTGGAGCAAGTCCTTGTCTACCCGCGGACGTCGGTAGGGTTCGAGACCCCCCGCTGAAAAAGCAAACGGATCGGAGTCCCCCCCGCCGAATGTGCGATTCCACAATGCATCCTTTCAGCAGACACGGCTCGCTTCTGCGCGGATTCCTGCCGTGAAGTTTAGCCTGAGCAGCGTTAGCTTTATTAAAGCAAACAAACAGCGAGGCGCAGGAAGACCCGGCCGGCGGGCCTTCCCCCCGCTTTGTTGCGCTAGCATGCGACGCCTCAGATCCTGCGGCAGATGCCTGCGTGAGATAAGAACCCCGGGATTGTTCCTCAAAAATAGGACAGGATATTACTGTGTGTCCGTCCCAATCGGCGCTCCCTTTCTTCCCCCGGCCTTCTAAAATGAAAACAGCCCCTCTACCCTCTCTGACATCACTGCCCTGTCTCAGACTTTGCTGACAAAGCTAGGAGAGGGTTGCCGACCCCAGCATCAAGTACCGAGAGGCTGGCCAATCCCAACCCCCCACCACCCCCCGTCAATCTACTCCACTCCAGGTTTCCTGAGGCGAATTTGCACCCCGCTTGGCAAATCGGTCGCACAGGTTCCCAAGAGTTGTCAGTTAGGCTTATGGGGTGGTAATAGCGATTATGGCACCTTGGCAGGGCTTTCGGGAGCCTGGGCCATCTGCATCCCTGATGGAGTTAACTGGTTCGGTGTGGCCCAGAAGAAGCTACACTACCATATTATAGACCTTGCAACTGCTGAGTTATGATGGGCTGTGTTGAGAAAAAAAAATTATAATAAAAGAGGGAAAAAGATCCGCTCTTTAAGACTGCAGCTTTGTTCATGGTATGGTGACTGCTGTCAGTGGGGTAGCTGTCAGCTGTAAAACAAATACCTCAACTCCGAAGTCACATACTCCCAGTTGCCAGAATTTTCTAGACAGATGTCATAAATCGTCTGAACGCCATACAAATAAGTAGCACATTTTAAGATGGCTTTACAAATGTTTTCTTCATATTCGCAACTATAAAAAAAAATACTGAAGGATTCCCCGCAAGAAAAACAATGGATTGGGCACAAGTTTTCCAAAGGCATTGTTCCAAAGGCATTAGCTGCAAGAACTTCAGGGATTCTGGGAAGGTGACCCCGATCTCGACTTTACAAACCTAATCAGGCCTTTCTGATTTTAGTATCGAGACCAGCAACAAGCTAAAGCCAGTAGCTCTTTTAGAACAAATGCAGGCATTCAGCCTATAAGAATGCCATTCTGCGTCTAGAGTGCTGAAGGTGGCAAGACTTTGCCAAAAGCGACCCTCGGACTGTCACCGGCACCGTTACTGAACATCGAAGGACATAAATTGTATTTATCAGATTTGCGAGAGTGGCCTTGTCAGGGCACCGACGCTCATTGGCGCTATCTCTGTAGCCCACATGCTCTCGCTGGCCACTGATAAGGGCTCAACAGTAAAGGAATGTCACCACAATGGCAAAAGAGCGTATCTGCAGTGTTACGGCAGTTACGTGGTACACTCATGGTGACATATCAGCCCTGGAGTAATTCATGACTGTCAGGCTGAAGATTCCATGAAGTCCACTGAGGTCGTTCACAGTGATTATTATTTTTAAAACAAGTCACCACAAATGTACAACTAGGTTCTAAGATAATGGTCGTCAATTGTTGGCATACGACCCATAATATGTCAACGGTACGGGTAGAATATAGGCATGCCCTGTGTTTTTACTCTCTTTAAAAGGCTGTTTGTCATTTTCTAACGGTACAGCTGGAATGCAGTCAAATCCCTCTTAACCATTCATAAAATAGCCAGAAAAGCCATCTGTAATAATAATAATAATAAAATGATAAAGGCCTTTAATAAAATCACTGTAATTCAGCTTACAAACATGATCACTAAGAGTTTATCCTAGGTTAGGTAGCTAAGTAATGAGTTTATTGCTTCTCTTAGATCGTAACAATCAAATTACTTTTATTACTGGTAAGCTAATGACATGAGTATAAATACCAAGGTCACGATAGCTTGTTATAACGTGCCAGAGTGAGTACCACAGCCAGGCGGACAGAGTGTGCGTCAGAGTTTAGAACTTGGAGCGCCTTCACAGCGCCACACTCCCAGACAGGACCGCTCACATCTGCAAAGGCACAGACAGCGTTCACACGCCCTAATGGCTGCAGTGCGACTGGGTATTTCGCCCTTTTTTTGTTTAATTATTTTTTTTTTTTTGAAGAGGAAAGGGAAACCTGTGGGGAAACCAGATTGTGTGGAACAGGAAGGCTAGGATGACTCGATAACTCCAAACTTTTGATGAGCTGGTCAGGATACGGTTACAGCTCAATCAAAAATCCAGCCCTTCGGCGGACTGCCTTCATTTCATAATATGTCCTTGGCTAAATGTAGCCTAATATTAAACTTTAATATTAACTTCGAGTTTTTTTTATGAATGAAAAGAAAAAAACTTCTGTTTTATTAATGGTACTATGACAGTTACAAAGATTTATGCGACTTAAACAGGATAAGATAAACGGACAATATATAGTTAAACAGGATTAGAATTATTTTCAAAATAAATTAAAATTACTAGCGTTAAGGGGCGGAGGCGTTTTTAAATAATTCTTGCTGCATTTTGTAGTTTTTTTTTTGTTTGTTTGTTATATATTTATTTATTTATTGCTGCTAAAGTGTGTGTCAGGACATCGCTTTATCAGACGTGATCATCAAAGGCGCGGCCGCTCGTTAACGGTGCGCAATTAAGTCTGAGTTTCTCCGTCTGCTAAAAATACACGAACAGTTTAGGATGCACACATATGAAGCGACGCCTAACATGCAAAAGCTAGGAAAGACAATTTCATTGCTTTTCGCCCTCGTACGGCCCACTCGCATCAGATGCACTTGCTGCGCAGTCGACCAAAAATGATTTAATCCTCAGCAAGCAATTATGTACCATTACACGATCTTGTGAACCTTGCAATCGCACCACGCCCAGCGCTGAACTGACACCCCAACCACAAGAAACCCACTCGTCTTTCTGTCAGGGAAAGCGCACGATTTGTTGTTGAGAGACTTTCCTAAAAAGTCGACATCCAACACATGTATGTAATTGTAGCATATGAAAAGCACGTCTTCTAGCTTAATAGATAATACACCACTACCTGGTGGTGTTCATTATTTGGCCGAAATTATTGAATAATATTGATATTTGAATTAATGCTATGTATTATGTAACATGCAATCGGCGTAAATTGCATATATGCATATATTTTTTAAAAACTGCTCACTAGCTACTACAGGCCTCTAGCAGCAAGAAAGCTCTGTTTTTTATATCCTAAATTAATATTACTTCAAATGTATAAAAACCGCCGGTTTGTCTCCCTGTTTAGAATAATAATTGCAAAGAGTTCTGTGGTTTTTGGACTGCTAGACCGACTTCGGCTCACTGTTTTACTGGCAACTGTAGGTTTTTCGCTGATGCATAAAATCGGGTATGAAACATCACTTGCGCATATAAACGGATGCTGACCTGTGTATAAACAAAACCGACAACATACAATGTACACTAAATACCATAATTCTGGAATCCTCCCCTTTCCCCGGGTTATTTGAAAACTTCAGTACGTATTGCGATGTCACCGTTTTCTGAAAATTGGGCGCAGTGCCACCGCTATTGCGCAGCCACGGTTTGACACTTACAAACAAGTAACAAAATACTGACCATCTCTATGTCGCGCATAAAATAACACAATTGATTTTTAAATCAACATAGTCGCAATGCATATCCGAGTGAAACCATTACCGCATAATAAGCCGTAAGCGTGTCTCAAACGGAAAAAAAAATAATAAAATAAGCCTTCAACTCCATGCCTTGCGCCTATTATCAAAATCGAAACTTTTTCAAGATGAAATGTTCGCTAGGCGGATGAAGCGTTCTACCCTTTTAGCAGGGTTTCGACTGCAAAAAGGAAACCTCAAAAGAAAAGAGGAAAAAAAAAGAGAAGGAAATCTGGTTACCGCTTTGGGAGCGAACGAGAAAGGCAGTCCGGGAGCATCGTATCGTCGGTGCGCAGAAAGACTCACGCTAAAAGGAGGCGCGACTGATAAACAGCAAAGGGACCGGCACCCACCGCTCCCCACCCTTACCTTAATAGTTCCGTCCATTTTGGGCAATTTTCACCGGACCCCAACGATATCCCAAACATGACACGCTCCTGAATTAATTCCAGCCCCCGGTTATGTGGCGCAGAGCGAGAGACAGTTAGCCGGGTGGTTTCTTTTTTTCTAATTTTGGGAAGTGAAGTCACTGCTTTTGAGAAGGAAGCGTTGTGTGTCACACACATCAAGCCCTCCCTTTCGTTACAACACCAAAAGCAGGATATTTGTCCCGAGGAGATAAGCGGAGAAAACAATGGAATTTTTTTTTTCTTCTTAAAATGTTTTTGCTTCGAAATGTCCACGGCATTGTTCTAATCGCTTTAAGTGCGATTAAGTCGTTTGCTTTTACATCGGAATGCAGCGTCGGCTGCCGGGTAGGTTTCTATGATTACTCACAAATTAGGAGGCTTAATTTAAAGGAATAACAACGGCGATGTTGTTGTGACTTTAAGAGCACCTTCTCTCGCATTTTCTCTCTTGCATCCAAATCTATGCATCAGACATTAAAACGCCTTCATTACTCAGCTTAAATCTTTTTTCAGAGTTTAAATTGTCTATTTTCTTTTATCCTTTCCTCGTGGGTCCGATAAAAAATGCGCAAGTCTGACACAGTACGAAATAAATAAAGTTGAAACTTCCACGGCATACAGCTGCGCTTCATTAAAATACCAATATCCTGACAGTAAATCAAACAGAGGAAAATCCAATCGTGGGATTATACCTGTTACGGGGAATTCAACAACCTAGCATTTACGCCGCTTGTCCAGACCTCGGCAGCTCCACTAAAACAACCATTAATAAAATCCGAGCCCGGGCAGCCCCCGCCGCACTCTCCGCGCGGGCTGCACCGCACGTGTGCGCGCTTTCTCCAAGTTCACAGTAGCCGCTCAGCTCTGCCTCCCCAGAATTGAAACAATATCTGCTGGACCCAAAAGCGGAGCCCTAGTTACGAACAGCTCCCACCACTCACAGCTCGTGATGTCAACCGGTCTTTGTGCCAAAACAAAAATTATGCTTAAACGAAAATTCAATCCGAGCGATCTTCCGATTGCCAGTCATCCAGATGTTGATATTACTGCTATCACTGGTACTAATACGTACTCTTAATTCGCTCGTTAGAATAATGTGGAATGTTACTTTGCATTGGTGGTGAAATGCAGTTAGAAAGTGACCGCTTACAGAGTTTTTTTCTGATCTGACCTAGTGTTCGTAGCGGCCGGAGTTCCCCTCCTACAGCCATTTCTCTTGTTCAAATTACCCTCATCAATTCAGCCGCAATTCCAGTGACATGGAGCCAGCAGTGAACGTGACCAGACCAACAGGACTCCGCCTAGGGGAGCGGCTGCAGCTAAGCGAAACAGAGCCCGGGCCGCCGCAACCGACAGCGGGGGTCGGCCTGTCTGCTCTCGACTTGGGGGTCTGCCCGGGGGGAGTCTCCCTTGAGACCTCCACATCTGGATCCTGCTAGGAGTCAAGGCTGCTCCTGCCTGAGGCCAATTCAGTGTATCCTAATTAAGGGAGACACCTTGTTTAGCTTTTTGGTGGCAGTCTTATTTTGCTCATATTAAATGTAAGTTAAAAACGGTTTAATTAAAGAGTAAAATTTGTCGATTTGCTGGCACATCATGAGTCTCTTGTGTTTAGCAATCTTTATTTATTTTGGATCTAACCAAAATTAACAAAGACTATCCGTACCAAAAAAAGTTAGGCCTATTTGATGTACAACAGACACGTGATTTTCAAATGCGCCAGGGTTTAAAGGTGTGCCTAGTTATGGCATTGTAATTTCACGTTTTTTCGTTTATAGACGGTTGATAATTAGATCGGCATTACCCACCGCTAATGGTATTTGCAAGAAAATGAAATACGCTAAACGGAAAAGTAACATTTCTGTTACATAATGCTTTCACCCATGAAGCTTAAAAAATAAACAAAACAAGAGATTTATAATTTATAATGATTTATAATGATAAAATAATAACGCATTAAATGCTAGAACAAAGTCAACTAAAATAGTGTTTGACGTTAATTATATTAAACCGCAAAGTAATTTCAATAAAGAAAAAGTTTAAATAAAAGGAAAACTCCTAAGTCAAATGTTAGTCATTTTTGCCTTTTTGCAATAATTTGAATAGTTCTTGAAAATGCACTGTTCAATGGATGGATATATATATTTATCTTTTTTTTTCGTTTTTTTTTTGGGGGGGGGGGGGGTTGAGGGGGGGGATGGCAGTTCTACAGGCATAACTTGCCAGGCCCTAATGAATACCAAACATTTTCGAAAGGCCAGTAAACAAATGAAAGTTGGTTTATACAGTGCACCACAGAACATCTGGATCTACACTGGAACTTGACTGCCAGACATTTCTCCCTACCATGAGCTACAGGAGGCCAGGGACTTCTCACCAACATCAAGTGGGAGGGGACAATAGGAGCTGGGGGGGGGGGGGGTGACTTTCACAATATTTCTCTTTTTCTTAAGATCCATTTTTATTATTCTTTTGGTTTTTTTGGTAACAGGTACACCTATTATTATTTACCAAAACATTTACCATATATTTACAATTAAATATTAACTGCAGAATTTATTGCATTGGTATATAAGCTATACATTATATGAGTGATTTGCAAATATACAAGTCATTTACAAGACCAGCATCCAGAAACAAGGGGCATATTGCATGTTTATATAAATACACCCTCAACAGGATCATATATTTCCTCTAAATGTCACTGTTGAAACTGTGGTAAACTTATGTTTAACCAGGAAGAATCTACAAATTTGCTCTGGTTACGAGCCTTTTACATGTTTCAGCCTGGACGTGGCGAGGACTAAGGCCCCAGGGCTGCACACTAGCCTTGAGAGCTCTGGTAAGCCCCTGTCCTCTTCATGGGTAAGGCAAAGCCAATGGGAAAATTGCAAATGCAGAAAGTGGAGACTGCTGCACACAGTCTCAAACTGTCTGGCCTCTTGCTTGAGGCCATAATTAATTTGAGATTTATTTTTATTGGAGAGGTCCAGTCTCGCCTGGCCTTACCCAAACAAAACTACAGCTAGACTGCAGACTCGCCTGAATGGAGCTGAATATTTCTTTAAAACTTCTCCTGAGGTGTGTCTGGTTTGCATTCTGAGCGGAATAATGCACATTTTTCGAAACGTGACTGAAATTCTGAATGGCAGATGCCAAGTTATGTACAAAATAGCCCCCTTTTTAAAAACTTTTTCTTTTTCAGATTCTGAGGTCACGTAAATGCAAAAATGGTTAAGAATGACGATGAATATTTTAGTTTAAATTGATCCCAATAAACAGAACACCTCACTATGACACATTCTAATGTACATATATGTGGGTATGTATACACTCAAAGAATGTAATAATATATTTATTAGGGTAATGAATATATAATCAGTAGTATGGATGCAGTGTTCTTATTGGGGGAAAATAACTGCAATATTAAACTTTAGTTTTCCTAATATTTTTGTTCTCCAGATTTGCTTGAAAATAGATTTTTTTTTATTATTTCAAAGCGTATTTTTACTCTTCAAACATTCCTCAATGGTAAGAGCCCCTGGAAACAAACCGAGAATTGTTCATCGACTGAACCGGCTCTGAAAACTGCTCTTTGTGCAAAGCCACACAAACGGTATTACTCAAAGTCAAGGGTGATAGGTCTTCAAAATAGAACACCATCCATTGGCAGAAGGAAAGAGTTTATTATGGAGAAATCATTAATTGCCTGGCCAGGACTTTCTGATGAACCCTACAACAAAGACACAAATATCTGAACAGCAGATATGTTAAACACTAAATATTCCCTAAACATTTCACAATTTCGGGGTCTTTAAATTTTCATACTGAGGCAGGCTATATTTATACATATCTTGGCAACACTTTACTTGAGGGACACAGATAATGTAGTAGTACACTCTTACTTAATGTATTAATCAACCAGAAACTATTAGCTATGTACTAATCCCATATCTGTTCATCATTAATCAGTCATAATGGTTCATTTATTTCATGCAGTTACTATATTTGCTTATGATTTGTACTCCAGGAGAAACTGAGTTACTAAGTTACTTGTGCCCCTTCAAGTAAAGTGTTACCCATTTTTTGTGTTACACATAATCCAGTAGACCTACATCTGCATTTGTGGAGATACATTTAAGTAAAAGGCATTGTTGAATTAGGACCATCACTGTAAAGCATCTCACAGTTTAGTTCTTGACTCACTGAAGCTGATACCATTCTTATCTTAATATCAAGCATACATTTCCAGAAAGCGCAAATGTATTGTTTCTCGAATGAGCATTTATTTAAAACTTCTGTCATACATTGATGGAAATAAAGGAGAAAAGAGATTTCACGAACATAATTCAAAGCTCTCAAGGCCTCTCTGCCCATACTGTTCCTTATGATTTGATGTAAAGAGTTCTAAAACGTGTATACCAGATGTCGGCTATTTGGTTTGTTTACATTCTTTTGAGACGGGCGGACAGGGGGGGAGAGAGAAAAAAACTGTATGATGTCAAATATGATAATATGTAAAAGTAATCAGGGCGCCACAATGTAGAAGCTAAAAGTCATAAATTTATTTTGACATTCAAGAAAAAAAATCAGATCACACTGTTGAATGTGACCACTGACAAGACACTGTTTTAAGTGAAAGAAATTAGAGGATGTAACTAGGACAACAAACTTAAAGTCCACTAACTACCTCTCCACACCCTGGTTTCAAAGGTAAAGATAAGGATTATTTGTATTTCACAGAATCGCAATCAACTCGTTAATTTTTAAAAATACAATTCAAGTTTGATCCCAGTTACATTCAAAGCAGAAATCACAATCATGAAGCAAAGGTTAGAGTAAAATTTTATGAGAAAGCCCAGACCCGTTCCCGAGTATTACCTGATTGAAGAGACGATGTTGTCTTACCTTGACGTAAGACGCGGTGTCTGGCACAGTCTGAAACATTGTCAAAAGGGCCCAGAATTGGGTAGGGATGTTCACTTCACAGGCCCTGAAAAAGCCCACAGAATTAGAAATTATACAAAGGAAAAGTACCACCTCCACTACTACGACTAATAATGATGATGATGATAATATTAATCACATGAGGATTATGAGGATGACACGAACCTCATTTTTCCAATAAAAAAATAAAATACAGCAGCATCAGTAATTTCGAACCGAGGCTATTTTCTGAACGTAAGCCTTACCAACGACAATCCAGAATTGTACCAGCGGACTCGGAATGTTGCGGTTCCTCATAGAATGATCACCCTCCGTCCGTCTGATCATCATAAGCTTATTAAGACCAATGAGTTGCCCTCTTAAACTGTTTGCACTCGGAGTTAATACAGGGCCTGTATACACCAAAGCGGGAAAACACGCGTCTCCGCTTCGCGCAGCCTTTCCGCGTATATTTAATAAGCGATTGAATAGGTCTCTGTCCAGTACTGAAACAGCGACGCCCCAGGGTCATCTCCAAAGTTTCTCAGATGTTTATCATATTATTATTTGTTTAGTTTTATTATTCTAGAATGTCAGACATTTTTGACCCATTGCCAAAAATACTACTCTTTCCCGACAATATTTGATGCTTCGGATTTTATTACTGGCACCCGTCTAATTCCAATATCCGTTTTGTTCCATGTGTCTTCACAATCTATTGGCTTTATTTTATAAATCTGTAGCGCTTTATTATATTGGGCTCGGATTTAAAAGCGCTCACATTTCCCCATAACTAATTTTACTCAACGCACAGTTTTCGTTATTTATTTAACTTGGGTATCTTGAGACACCACATTCAATTATATAGTAGCTTACTTCCTCCGCAGTGCCAACGTTTCACGTAACGAGTGAGACCGGTTGTGGGCCTGCTACACAAAATCAAGAAACATCACCACAGCAGTCGTACTCTCAATATTCAGCGCTACATTAACCGGCACTCTGATTTCCTCCGGCATATACTAACATATCTGCCACTATTTTCATGCCCGTTATTAATATAAGAATTTAAATGCGTTATTATTATTATTATTATTATAATAATTATTATTATTATTACTATGAGTCGTGGTACAACAGCAATAGGTTGCGAAACAGAAATAGACTAGGCCATCTGCTCCCACCATCAGGTTGTTGCAAAAGCCTGCCGCATATTGAAGCACTTTTCTATTTAATAAGTGCGGCTTACAAAGTCTGGGGTGAAAGGGCACTTCGGGGACTGCGCCTTTACCCTTTGGTTCAGCCTGCAGTTACCGAGACGGCTGGCATAAGCCATTTAGCATTCTTTGCCAGTCTCAAAAAGGGGGCTATTTAGAAATTTCAGCCTAACTTTTGCACTGTGATTTTTGCATTCTTTGACACCGGGCTATGATTCATTAATAATTATTTTTGCACTTTTCCTTTGGCAATAGTAGACGTATTTATCTTGATTAGGGTGTTTGTTTAGGCTATTCTCTCTTTTCTTTTCATACGTGTTTATACGTACCATAAATATGTCACCGCCCGGTGATTAAATTAAAACCGCACATTAAAAGCGTTTATCCCTCAATTTGACTGACAAATTTCGTTTAAATAAATTGTCGTCCCTTAGACATATCGGCCAAAATTAATCGACGTGCAAAGTGTATTGTTACGTAAACAGTGAAAATTATTGCGTAAAACCATATAAGCGTAAGACCATGTAAAGGACTACTAAAATAATGTTATTTTCGTTCAGAATGTTTAAAGTTACAAATGGCAAATATGTAATAACGACAAATACGCAAAACTGCCACTAAAGCTGCTACGGCAATAATATAAACGATTAATAAATGTGGGCTGTCCGGCGTAACCAGCTGCAAGAAAGCGTTTGTTCCGATATCAATAGACTAATACACTTCGGGTAACGAAAACAAGCGGCAAACCAGGGGGAAAACAACTTTCATGATCGATGAATAATTTTGTACTAAACTCCGTTAGACGATTCCTACAAAAGCGTTATGTAATTAGCCGTGCTACAAACTGTACGTCAAAGTGAACAGTGTTTGTAATGTTGGATAAATGTTTCATAAAATAACCTTTTATTTAGCTCCTTCGTGCGGCTGCCGTAAAGTTTCCCAAATGCATCCAATTCCTAAACGTAAAGGGGCATACATTTCCGCATCTGCACTCAATTAACCGGTCCGAGGCTCAGGAGGACGCTTGGGTAACTACCCCTGCTTTCCTGTAGCCTGTAGGCTGCGGCTCGATTATGTTACATTTTAAGCATTTAACCTTGCGTTACAAATTATTAGTTGCGCACGATAAAGTGCATACCGCACCTATTCTAAATGATTCCACGTCCGTTTCTTCCTTACACGTGTCTCGGCAGACAAATAAAGCAAGTGAAAATAAATCTGGGTTCAAGACATAAAAAAAAAGACATGAACAAACGGATCGTCCGCGATTAACTATAAGGAAAGCGGACGTAGCTTCAGCGCACATATTGCCGGTGGATAAAGCAATGAGCGGATGGCATTACGTGCAGGGCATCAGAAACGTAGGACTGTCAGACGAGTAAAAACGGGAAAATACTGGAACCGAAGCATCATAAGAAAACTGCTTTCTCAGCTGTGGCTGCGAGTTAGTAAAGTTACTGGTGGGGGAAAAAATGGAATAGCACTTTTCATCCACTCACCTTTCGATATTTTGCGGGCAGCTGGTAAATATTTCTCTGAAATTATTATCCAATTTAAATAATGAGTTCCTTCTAAGAAAAAAAAATAGTGACCATGGAGGGCTGCGCGTTATTTTGAGAGGCGCTGGGAGTGCGGGATGTATGAATGGGAATGCCGCTGTGATGCGACAGCGGCCAGGCGGCAGCCAATCAGGAGGGAGTGACGAGGCTCCCGCTGCATCCCCGTGTAGGAGGCAGTCCGGACTGCAAGACCGCTGAACCGTGAAATAAGGGAAATTTAGTATAAATGGGAACAGCACCGTAAAAGAAAAAAAAAAACACAGAAAAGCGTGTGGTCCATTTTTATATATGAAAACAAGCGACCTCCTGCCCGTAACACCGGCTTCACCTCCTCATTAGCGTCTGGGAACACGTAATAGTGCGTTCAAATGGCTGTCGTGAAATTGCTCTCATAAGAAAAGTATTTGGAATTGAATCACCTGATTTTAGTGCAAAGTTACAAATTACAAAGGACGAAAAAGTTCCACACACTGGAAAACAAAACATCACTTAAATGCAATAGGCTTATTCGTCACGTGGCGTATAATATCTCAGCGAATTTTTACAATTACCACTGCATTCATCCGAAAATAAATACCAAATAATACGAAATACTAAATGAAAACAAAACGTGCTCTTGAAATGCACAGTTCAAAGGTAATGTGTTTCATATCAAGCATTTCGAGATTTACAGCCTAGCTGAATATGCAGGTGTTTTTAGGGTTCGAATAAAACCGTTCTTTTAAAAGTATCGTATTTTAAAGCAGCAATGATTGGGAAGCAACTGAAACAGGAGTTGAGTATCGAACGGCAATAAAAGCTGGAGCAGCCATACTTATTGTTTTCAAACTGGCCTGCATGGGGCTGTGGAGTGGAGCAGCGTGAGCCGTTTGGTTGATCGGTCCCTGGGGAAGCCAGCCGGAGGGATCCGAGCGGCTCTGGCTTCGTGACAGAGACACGCGTTTCCAGCGGGCTTGTCTTTCCTGTTCTGTTGACCCCACTCAGCTCACTAACTCCATTTCCTACGCGGTGCCTTCATCAGCCGCGGAAAGCCACTCTGGGGGAAGTCAGGCGTGTCATTCAGGGGTGAACATCCCCAAAACCACCCTGCTCTTCTGAATCAAAAAGTTATAAGCTTTGATCTATAATCCTGCAAAACCCGAGTTTTACCCGATTACAACTGCCTGAGGTGCGCCTAAACCTTTGAAGCAACATTAAGAATTATCCTTACAAAACCGCATGACTAAAATAGTGACATATAGATACAATAAACAAGTAATAAACGGCCAAATAAGCAAATAAATGAGCAGACAAACGAATAAACAAACAAACAAATATCACCAAATCGATCCTATATACACATTTTGCGAATAGGCCCAATAATGCAAATATTTTGTTCGCAATGAAAATATTTTACATAAAGAAAGAACAAGAATTTTTAAATGCTAAATCGGATTTATTTTCAGCATCCGAATGGACGCTTTACGCTTTGCAGTGATTAAAACGGGGACCAGGACGGCCTGCGACGAACATTCCATGCTTTATGAAGCGCGGGCACTAAAGTGCCTCCTAGCGGGAAATCGGGAAAAGAAAACAAAACCTACGGTCGGAGACACGGTTTGATGGCTGGGAACATCAAATGGATAGGAATCTCTGCATCTGTGTTATTGATGACTTTTGGAGTAAAAAAAAATACCGCGAAAATCAGCGAAAATAAATATATCAGCAAAACTATAAGGCGTGGCCTAGAAATGTGAAAGACTCCATTAAACATACTAAAAGCAACGCACTCAAAGTATAAGATGTTATTTGTTGTGTTATTTGATGTCGTTTATTGTACTGCGCTATATTATGGCATACAAACTTGTGGCTCAAACAGCCTTGCACAAAAAACGCTTAAGCACTGTCAAAAGTATCTCAAATTCTTTTAAATATCCGGGCCAGGCTTAACGTATAAGCCATCACATATGTAATATTGCCTATAAACAAAAGTATGCTTCACACCCATTGTGGAATTCCGCAAAAATGCAAAATATTTGTATATTTGGGAGTTTGTAGCAATATACAGACAGCTCTGATCACATCAAATGAGGTAATGGAGGCTCTAAGTGAGGTGTAATTTTTTATTTGTTTAGCTTAGAGAGTTACCAAAGAGATGATCTTGCGATGAGGACAGTTCATTTTCCAACTGTTTCCTTGGGGGACGGAAAATGGGCAGGCGGCTCCAGCGACGCCAGGGTGGAATACGGCGTCTTTTCACGCTACCGTGGCATGGCAGTCACAGCACACAGCGGTGCAAACCTAAATATCAAAACCAAAACCGTGAACGTTTGGAGACGGTCCTACTTTTCAGTGAGCCAGAGGGCAGTAAATAATACAGCGTCCAGCTCTTCTCTTTCTTTTGCCCAGCAGGACATATTGTCTAGAATAAAATGACTGCAGATTCGTGGTTTGTAATATAAATTCACGGACAGTAAAAATCATCGATATTATATAACCCACAAAGAACATTTTTAAATGTGATAATTTCCTGCGGGAAATATTAAAGTAAATGCATACAATTGTTTTAGGAAGTTTATAACATGGCTATAAATGAAAGGAGATTAATCACGACAAGTTTATTCGCCTCAGGTCATCAAAGTCGATTAATTGTATTAGCGTGTAACCGGTTTTAAGGGTACCTAGGCCTATTTTAAACTGGAATGTGTAAAATCATAAAGAATGGAGAGAAAAAATGAAAATTTGGTGTCCCTTGACACCAAGTGGAACCGTATTTTTTTTAGGTTTTTTTATGGTCGGACGAATGAGGCCAAATGAAATATTGCGGGGTACGCTATATAGCACAACGTATGGATTAATTAAAAAAATCAATGCAAGGTATTTTTTACTTGTTGCCTCAATGTCTTACTAAATACATTACGGAACATGACGCTAGCAGCAGCAACAACAACAATAATAATAATAATTAGAAGAACAGCAACAATGCAAATAATGAAAGGTAGTGACACCTGTTCATTGAAACACTGGAAAAGTTTAAAACGAAGTAAATGAAGCAGAAATATGTATATTGTCAGTATTTATTTCTGCCCAGGTTTTGGTCCCAGTATCAAAGCGGCAGTTCGCTGGGTGTTGCAGCTTCACTGTTTTGCTGTGTCTGACATTCTTACGCATTTACCTTGAGGCCCCTGGCCCCAGATATGTCTGACAGCCTAAACCCGGTGTGGGATACTCACTAGATTACAAATTCATTTATCTGCGCTTTTAGACAGCCAGATCTGGATCTAATAAAGAAATGCATTATCATCGCTGTCCGATAATAAGTGTCTTTTTAATGTCTCCCCACTAGAGGGCTCTCTGCTCTTACGATAGCATGAGCGTCAAGAGCTTCTTGGGAAGCTAAACAGGCAACTTTTAGCTTGAGAACCGGCCTTTTGGTTTCTTTGACAGACCGATTGCGCCTTCTTAAAGCCCTTGAAACCATGTGTCTCAGTAGGCCTCAGTAACTGCCTGCTTTATAAAAATAAAGTATTCCATCCTTTTGGAAATGTCAATGTTTTCAAAATACTTTACAAAATGAGTAAAAAATAACAGCATGCCAAAAGTTGTGTAATTGAAGGCATTCAAAAAAGTCTTTGTCGATAGAACACAAGAAACCTCATAATGATGCGAGAAGTAGGCTGTGGTCGCTATTATATTTAATAGCTGCTATTTGATGTAGCTGTGAATCCACATTCACTGCAGATAGTCTGTGATGTCTATGTGGCGGGCGGCAGGCACGATGCTGGGCTCAGTGGGCCTCCCCCAGGTCTCTCTGGGCAAACCCAAACGTGTGCAATCGATTTGGTGATACGGGATACAGTCTGGCGTTCTGCAGCCAGACACGGGGGCCGGGCGCTGTTTTTCAAAACATTGGAAAGGAGAACAAAAATAGGCCAGTGCAACGTGACGCCGTCTCCACAGACAAAGCCCACAGACTTCAAAGTGTTTCGGCGGCCCAATCCAGGCCCGAGCCTCTTGTTTGCTCACCATGCCACGAACCCTACCCCGTGCACCCAGGAAAAACCAATGCATACCTCCATTCCTTCAAGAGCCAGTTTCTCTCTTCCGATATAGAGAATGTTAGCCTAGATTAGCTAGATGTTAGCCCCTGTAGAACACTTTCATCCTTTTGGCCCATTTCTTTGAGGCAGAAAGCAAGGCTAGGATGCATTAGTGTTACAACTTGGGTACTAGGACTCAACTGTAGGCAAAGTCTATACTTAGAATGGAAAAAGTATCCTTCTATGCTGCTTATCTTCTCATACACTTGGCCCAGACACCTTTGGCATCAGCCAGGCGATACATTATTTAGCAAACCTTTCAGTCAGAAGTATTATACTAGGGGCTATGACAGACTAATGGGTGCTAAAAGAAAGAAATTAAGCCAGTAGCTCTTGAAAGAAAAACTCCACTTGGTTATTTTCCCAAATCTGATTAGGTGTTGATAAATGTGTTGTGTTGCTGAGACCCGGTATTGCTATGGAGGGCTTAGGAGGCAAGTGTTTTGTAGCCCTTGACTGATAGAGGGCGCAGTTGAGCTGAGAAACCGCCTGCAAACCAACATACACACTTTTTGCTGAGTTTTAATATGAGCAGTCAGGCCAGCTGGCATATTTTAAAAAGTGAGATATCAAATCGACAGCTTTATTTCCAGACATTTTAAGGTAATGTTCTGAGAAAAAAGGAGAAACGTATTAATCAGATAGAGAAAAAAATTGTAAGCAGGCTCCCAGTAGAAGATGCAGAATGCTTTGGGGTCTAGCGGGTCTTCTCTAGATCTTCATGGAAAGTCATGAACTTTAAAATGTTTGACTTCTAAAGTTGAACTATTTATAGATGATAACACAGAGAATGTTCTGAGGAACACTGTATACTTCTCTGCTGGAAATATTTCTTGGGTCATATTTCAGTCCTTTTCTGCAGACTTAACTTTTTCTCCTGGTAAGATTGCAGTGTTATGTCAATATTAATTTCCTTTTATGAAGCTTGCCTTGTTATACTTTTCTTCCATTTACACAGCTGGATATATTACCTCTCCAGCTGTGCATCCTCCTGCAACATAAATGTGAGTTCCTCTTCAGCACCAGTTTCACAGGATTAGTATGGAAAGAGCTTCGTCCAATGGAAAGCTAAATCTCGTCATTGCAACCAATGAAAAGTCAGCGATGACTTCATCTGATCCATGCCAACCATTAACCGCTCTGGGGGATCACTGTGGAATCTTTCAGTTGCCTATCCCAATGCCCTGTGCCTAAAGGTGCAGGATTGAATCCGGAAGAGGCAAATTATGGTGGAGGGGCATGGTGGAGGTGACACGACGGGCTGCAGAGGGGTTTCATGGTTGGGTGGGGGTTGGCCCTAGTGGCTCCAGGCTGCCGGGGGTGGGCCGCGTCACAGCAGATTGATGGGAGTCAAGATTAAACACGGGCCGGGAACAAAACGTGCTGACACAAAGGCGATAAGGGCCCCGAAAAGATGTTTCTTTCTTTTTTTAAATCAGCAACAGAGAGAGGAGAGATGGCGAGACACAGAGAAGAAAGTGGGCCCGGCTGTTTCCACGCAGAAATTGGAGCGCAAACGCCAAGGCGACATCCGTAAGATGTCAATGCCGGAGCTAAAAATACTTAAAGGAGTAAAAGGCCAGCGAGCAGGTCCTGAGCACAGGGGCATTAGCAGGTTTTTTTGGTGGAAGGGGGGGCATAATAACACGGGCGTGATGGGCCGGTGGGACGGCGGAGGGTAGCAATCCGGCGATGTGAATTGCGGTGCTGTGGGAGCAGGGCCAGAGGGTCAGGCGTTATTTACACAGTCATGATCCGGGGCTCCCACTGTGCCCACTGCTCCTCAAACAGAGTCCAGTGCAGCATTCCAGCTATTAATTACAGAAGTGGCTCTCTAAACATTTCTTCCAGCCAGGCTTAAAGAGGATGAGAGTTGTCTTGAGGTTTATGGGATTCTGCTGTTCTCAGGGCCTGCCACGGCCAGGTTTCTGTCCTGGGGGGGGGGGGACGAAGCGGGTCTTGGGAAGTGATGGCACAGTGCTCCTTTAGCGCCTACAGCAAGGCCCGACAGAGAGGGCAGGGGTGCATGGATAGAGCATTGCCCCCCCCCCCATCTGGGCACTGTCCAAAATGGTCCTGAAGGGGCCACGGGAAACTTGACACACTGACCAAAAATCATCATCCATGTG
>JAODKL010000053.1:135777-163142 GCA_026780765.1 Petrocephalus schoutedeni
TGAAACTGAAACACCATGGCTCTGGATACACCGCAAAGTCATGCTGTCCTGCTCACAGATGTGCCAGCGAGACACACACCAACAATCTGTCCTCTTCTGAACTTTGATAGATCTCCCATTAAGTTGTGTGCATTGCAATATTTTATTGTACCGATGTGCTGTTGCTCTGCTAATTCAACCTTTACACTTTGCTCTTACTTACTGAAGGAATGGGCAGCCAGTGAAGACTGGCCCCCAGGTTGAGCATATATAAGCGTGAAACACTAAACACTATTCACCAGCTTTTTCAGTGCCGGGGGTCTTTAAGGTGATTTTATGAACCCTGTTCCTCTATTTAGTCTTATATTTTCTTATTTATGTAGAGCAGGGGTGCCCAGTACATCGATCGACCAGTAGATCGCAAATGTAATCCGGGTAGATCACGCGACATTCATGCTGTTTCTTAAAATGTTGTTACATTAGGTTACAATAACAACTACTTAGATCCCTTCTCTTCTAACGTACCTTGGAGATTGACTGTATTTCTGGTAAAATTAGGAAGTAATTTTGTTGTCCTGGTACCACGTGATGAACAGTTCAGCCTTTAGAGATAGGTGTGTAAGAGAAGAACATTAAGCACTGCTTCGTAAGCACAGCTGACGGAATGGCAGTTCTTTCTCCTGCAGATGCAAAGAGGCTCTTCACTGTAGTATCTGACGTGGCCTTCCAGGTATTGATTTGATCTCTGACTAACACTGCCTCTAAACATGCAAGGATGGCCAGCATTCGTATTCGCTGAAGTTTCAGCAATAATTTAAAAAATTGCTAACAATCTAAACATTGTGGCTTGTTCAAATCATCAGTAGTATGTAGATATGAACTCCAAGCATCTCCACGTAAATTTAGACTGGTCTTCGAGTATTTATATAATAACCCCAAGAGGCTCATTATTTTCTCTTTCTTTTTTAAATTTCTAGGCAACCATATTTTTTAGATTCTTTATTGGATGGTTTCCTGAGTTTCCATTTTTTTATATGGCAGATAGTGCATCGTTAATTAAGCAACAATGACCACTGCCACAGTGACGCAATCAGTAAAAGCGCTGTTGTGCAACACAGCCACAGGGTTTACAAAAAATATTGCTCTGTAATACTCTAAGTGTATATCACTGTGTGTTCATTTAAGGTATAGCTGATTGCCTTTGGGGGGCGTTCCAAACAACACTTAGAAAAATAAGCTCTCCATACAACAAAGAGCTCAAGATAAGGAGACACAAAGGCCCCCATGAAGGCAAGACCACAAGGAGGCTGAATTTGCTATGAAATCGAGGTGCATTTTAGGCTGGAGTGCTGTCAGACAGATTAGAGACATTTTGAGCTCCTTCTCAGTCCTGAAGCTGAACTTTATTTCGGTGCCCCAGGGTCTCCGAGCCAAAAACAGATGGGATTCCAATTTCCGACCCTCTCAGGCCTTGAACTTTCAGATGGCCTGATGTTAAATTGCCCGTGAGTCTGTCCACTGCCAACTACTATGCTAATATTGTGTTTTTTTACCCCCATATTAGGTGTGAAAATGAATGTGTGGACTCTGTAAGACTGGGTTGCTTAGCAGCGATGAGGGTTTATTGTTATTCTGGAATTAGTAATAAATAAATTTAGCATTCAAGTGCATTTTTACTCATGCTTCTGCAGAGGGAGTGGCTAATTTTGGCTTCTCTTTGATCTCATGCTTATGTATATATTGTCAAATAACGGTAAACAGATTAACAGCAATGGAAAGAGTCTGTACATTTAACTTTAACGGGAATTAGAAAATATCTGTTATAAACTAAAGACACGGGAATTACATTCTACAGAAAATGCCCCATTAATGGCCCTTCTGCACAAAGAAGTTTTTCTGCGCAAACCATGGTCAGTCTTGTTAAGGTAAAAGGTTACATTTAGAAAGAGAAAAACAAAAGTTGAGTGCTTAGGTGGACTGAAAAGTTGCACATTCATCACTCTGCCAGGAAAGACAGGAGGCCCAGATTGGGAAGGTCATGCTTTTTATGCCCAAGAACGTTTTATGAAACAAATTTTTGTGACAGAATTACAGGTCAAAGGTATTTTAAGATGTTTTTCAGATTTGTTCTGCAAATTTTACTACTGATAATGCCATGCCCTTTATATATAAATCTGGTCATCCCTGTATCCTTGCTCAGTGAATATGGCTTGAATATGAAAGCATGGGATTTCTTTCTTTTTGCAAAGTTAGACTACCCATAGTAATAATTTTTAGTTTATTGGAGAAGCTTTTTAATGCTTTCATCACCATTCATCATCATCTGTATCATTTTTCTAAAATAGCAACAGAGATGCATAAATACACACACATACACAGAAATAAATAAATGTATATATCAGCCATAAATCACAAGGTAAAACTGAAATTTGAGACATCGGATCATTTCAGGCTGTTCTGAGTGTAATAATAATATTATGTAATGTGTAATTAATAATAGTGTAATTAATAATAATAATAATAATAATATGCTTTTGGTTCCCTCCCCTGTCAGTCCCTCATGCCCAGAGGGCTTGCTTCAGGGGGTACTTTTTTGTCCTGAACGCCGTGTCCATCTGACTCCCCTGTCTCCTCCCTAGCGTGACCCTGATGAGCCACGCCTGTTGCTTGTTGCCCCTCGTTAGTCTTGATATTTAATTGTCTCATCATCTGTTCTGGTTATTCACGTCCCTCCTCCTGTCTTCCCGTGTCCTTCCCTGTATCAGTCCTCCTGTTTTTGACCCCTCATAATCCTGTTTGCTTCCCAGGCCCTATTCAGTCCTGCTCAGTTTTGCTTTCAATAAACCCCCCTTTTAGCTTGCCCAAACGCCTGCCTTTTAGCCCTTCGTCCCACGTGTTGTGATAGTCCCCATGCTATCCGACAAAGAACTTTCGTTAAATTTCCAAAGCTCATTTTCTCGCCAACATCTCCCATAGACTTAGTAAGTTTGGGAAATTTGCTCGTCACTTCTGCCACGCAGCGCTGACCCTGACGCCGCTGTGTGCATGGCCGTGTGACCCTCTATGATGCGCGGTACGCGGAGATGGTGGTTTCTCAGACGACCGCCTCCGGCTCACGGCTGGCAGCCGTTGCCCGGTGACACCCAAAATAATACAAAGAGGCATCTTATCAGGTGTGACTCTTTTGCTCGCACCTCTTGCTGATTTCCTTGCACACACCCAGTTACAGCTTTCGGCGGACCTGGGACCCTTTCCAACCCTGGGTGCTAAGCGTGAGAGTTTGGGTTATCCCCATGTCCCCTCTTCTCCTTCTTGTCCATGCTTCCCAGAGATGAGGGCCCGCTGCTGCCCGGTCCGATACCATCCCAGTTTCCATGGCACCTTCACGCGCTGCATGTCTGTTATGGAAAAAAAAAAAACTACAGACCTACAAGTAGATGGGGATTTTACTGGTTATTTTTATCTCACCAAAAAAAAAAACTTTCCATTGCTTTTCAAAAAGAGAGAGAGAGAGGCATATGAAAAAAGAGAGAGAGAGGAGGCACACCTGGCGGAGGCAAGCAGATGTTGGTGGGGCGAGGCCTGTGCCGTCAACCACCCCTCCTGTCTCACAATGCGGGACACTGTCCCTCTGTCAGCTTCCCACCCAAATATTTCCTAAGGAGACTCGGCTGTCTCTCAGATTGCCTGAGAAGAAATAAATGCGGGGACAGTCTTATTCAAGAAATCAGGAGAGATGTGACGAGGGGGTGAGGTTAGCTTGGCGTGACGCATGAGGTTCAGATCCACAGGGCTCTGGTCGTTTCCGAAAACCGTGTGTTCTTCTGGCAATAATATTGCAAGGATAATAAGTGGGACGTTACCCTGCAAACAACTGGCACCTGAAATACGATTTATGTCTTCTCATTTGAGCTGTCTGGAAAATTGGTTTTCTGAAAAACTGGCTGGCCCCAAAAGTTGCACGTTTTCTTGTTTGAATGAGCATATACCTCTCTCAGTTTCAACCACACGTAGGTTGTATATTTACTAAATCGGTGTTAAATAGTATTTTCTGAAGTACGCTTTCTGCACCTGTAACCCTGGAGCCAGACAATCTGTGTACTGCATGTGTAGTTAAATTGCATTTTAAAATTCACCATTGCACAGAACGATTATCATATGAATATGATATTTATTATTATAATGATCTCAACAAATCTTATCAATACTGCTCTGTATATATATATATATAACATCTTACCTCATCAATTAACTTCCATATGTAATACAGAAAATTAATGTAAACCGTTTAATTTATCCATTGTCTTAAAGTGGTATGCCCAGTGGTATACATTTGGATTTAATAATATGAAATCACAAATAAATAAAGAGAAAGTTTTAATGCTTAGCATTAAGAAACATATTGGCTTGTAGTTAAAGAGCAGTGCTGTTTGATGGCATGAGAAGCCTTGACAAGATATAGAGCTTTGGGTGCGCCACATTTGACAATGGAATTACACAGCACTGAAAATGCCCTGAATTCTTATACAGCTCTGCTTTTAGCACGTTCCTGTTTATGACAGCTGTGGCTAATCATGTTCTTTTTTAGTTTTTCAGGGGATCTTTAACACCTTTGCCTAACACTATGCACTATTGGCCGACAACAGCATCATTTAACATTTTGTATTTGTGTCACAGTACTGCCTGGCAAAATGAGCACAGCGAACATACATTTCTTAAAAACGGCTAGCTGAAGGGAACCCAGCCACTGTAGGGAACCAAGCTCAAGTTCTAACGCCGGGGACGATGCACAGCGACGTGAGCAAGCAGACCCTCACTGCCTTCCCAGAAAATGTGTTATTAAGCTATTTTATTTTATTTACCTGCATCTCAGAGGCTGGGCTGAGCCCTCCTCACCTTTTGTTTCTTGCTAATGTGTTTCCCCTCTTGCCGTAGACTAAGATGTCGGGGACGGGTGTTGACTATATTACCGATGTTTGCATGGGTCAGGGAAGAGGCCTCTCGGTTTAGGTCACCATTTGCATTTTTATTACAGCTGTCACATTTAGCAAAAACGTGGGCCGCCCAGGGCGGGACGTCGGTGTTTGGGGGCGGTGGACACGCGCCCGCTGACATCTCCGCCGGAATGAGAGCATCCTGTGCGGGCCAGGCCGTATTCATGAGGCGGACAGGTCAAACGGTGGCCTGTATTCTGGACAGGAAATGAGATGGTTTCAGATGCTAATGAGGGCCCTCCATTAGTAACAATGACTGATCGCTGCCACAGCGGGGTAGTGTGCTGCTAGTCACCAGGGCACAGGGAGACGCGAGCCCCCTCTCTGAGGAGGAGAGCAGAGGGCATTTGCGGGGGGGGCGGCGGCAAAGAATGCCAGCAGGCATCTGTGCTTTTGTTGTCGGCTAAGTTTTTTCATGCTTTTTGACTCAAACAAGAAACAATGCGCTGAGCTTCCTGCGCGTGCCGGCCCTTATCGACTGGCCCCTCTGCGCGCAGGCCGATGGCGGCTTACATGTCATTTAGCTCACTTCATTTACCTTCTAAACAGGTCACCTTCTAAGTGCCAACTGCTAAGACACTAAGAAGAGAATATATTAGGTCATTTCTTTCTCCCAAAAGAGCCCTTTCCTGTTTTTGACAATGTCTATTGAAAATAGCATCGGTAGATTTTCTGTATTTAAATATGTTAGCAGGTAGACTTAAATTTGAAAAGTTAATCTTCTTTTTTTTTGATTGGCACCTTTCTCTTTGATTTAATATGGTAGTATAGTAAGTTACAGTATAGTATAGTGACACTTTGATAATACTGTTAATTGTTTTTATAGCTATTAAGGAAATTATACCATTAAATGAGCAGCCCCCATAATGCCAAGTATATAGAAGGCAAGCCACACCTACTAACCACAAAAAACAATAATTTTAAGTTAATTACATACCTGGAGTGGTAAAATAAATGTTCAATAACTGACAAGAAACTGACTGAGTGAATGAAATGGAATTGAATGCTTTATAAGATTACAAATAAGCTATTTTATTCAATTATCCTCAGTCTCTTACACTGTTAATGCGTACGTGCTCGTGTTTGTACAAGTGGACAGTGTGTGTGTGTGTGTGTAGCGGGATAAGAACAGGTTTTGGTTACTGCCCAATTGCTGCATTTAATGTTTTCGCTTCTTTACAGCTGCAGGCCGGATGGGATTCGCCAGCATTCCCAGGACATCTGCTCTCTGCGCCCACGTTTCTTTTCCCAGAACCAATCGGATTGCTCGTGTGCCTCTCAGACCAGGCAGACCGGCCTCCGATTGGCTGTGAGAGCCAGGGCCCAGAAAGGAAGGCTGAATCCTGAGAATTTTCAGAAACAAGCCCCCGTCTGCCTTTGCTCTGTCCAACATCTGCTTCCAATCAGAGTACCCAGCCCGTCTCCCCCTCACTCCATATTTCACACAGCCCCCTCAAAGTGCACTAGCCCGTCCTCATTCTTGCTTTGTTTGCAACTTTCCTAACAGTATATTCAAAAAAACTGACCCGGTTTACTCTATACAGCCCAGAGAACTTTGGTTGTGCCCGTCAACCAGGGAACATTCTCATTGACTCAATCTCCAATACGAAGTGTGGATACCAACACGATTATATCCGACAGATGTCTTGTTTACTTTATGGGATGGTCTAAACAATGCAGTTTGACTTAATTCATATTTCAGCCCCGAATCCATTGTGGTGACAATCGACAACCAGACTTTATTCATGTTCTGATACTAACAAACACACAAACAGAGGGAAGCGTGAACAAGAGGCAGAAGTTGCCACACTGTCCATTCAGGCTTTATTGCGATGGCTCTCGAGTCATGTGACACCCGCGACTCTGAGCCACACACCAAAAATAACGATCAAGCCCAGAACGGGGGATCCCAACAAGCCATTGTTCTGCAGACTGATGTTTGTTGTGCCCGTGTTTTTCCGGGAAGAAGCGACGATGGGGAGAATCTGGGGAGAGAGATAGGGATAAGAGTGGGCTGGGATGGCGTAGGGGGTGAGGCGGGGGATGGGGGCTGGCTGTGAATGGAGGAAATGTAACCCCGCGCTAACGGGCCCTCATACCGTCTCTCTCGGCAAAGCTTGCCCCCACTTTCTCCCCTCCCTGAGAAAGCCGGTCTTGGGTCGACCGTTCTGCCAAGTCTCTTGGCTTCACCCCTCTCACTCTCCCTCCCAACTTTCCCTCCTATCGTCTCCCCCCCCCCCCCCCATTTTTGTTGTTTTTGCAAGCATTTTAGTTTCTCCCTTTATTTCCCAATTACACAAATGTTTTACTTTCTTGTGTGGTCCCTGATTTAGCTCTTCTCACACGACTTTCAACTGGCCTGTGTCAATAAACACGAAAACCTGCTTGTAATAACAGGTATTTTCTGTAAAATGTTCGGAAAAAAAAACGCTCTGCCATTTGCTGGGAGCTAACAAAAACAGATGAGGGCGGCGATTGGTCCCATTCTCATTGCCTCTGAAACCTATGTCCTCTTTGGCAGCTATGTGTTGGGTCCCAGAAGAAGCCAGGATGTCAGAGGTGAGATCTGGAGAGGGTGTGATATTGTGATATTGTATTTTATTGTTATTATGCTAGGAATCATTAAATCAGGGCGGTACAAGGGTTCAGTGACTAGCATGATGTCCTCACACCTTAGGGGCTGTTTCAGCTTTGTGTGTGGAGTTTGCCTGCTGTCAACGTGCCCAAACAGCAATGGTAGTTTCAAGTGAACAGCGGACTTTCAAGTGAATTGAAGACGCCGTATCCATGCTTCAGTGTGTGAGCGCCCTTTGATGGCCCATTTCCTGTTACGAATGTACCCAGACTTGCATCATAGGCCTCCAGAGACAGGCTCCAAGAATTACTATGAGCCTAGATTGAATGTGTAGTTCTGGGGAATGTATGAATGAATGATGTATGAACTATACATTTCGTACCCAGTTATCCTGATCTGGGTGATGGAGTGGCCTGGAGCATATTCCAGGGCCCAAGGCAGGATGCCAGTCCGCCACATGGCATGTACAAATCCGTGCCATGGGCAGTTGGCTGAACTGCATGTCTTCAGTGGAATGCTGGATGGAATCCTGATTACCTGGAAGTACCTGCAAGACAGAAAGACAGACAGAGGCTGGATTGAAATCCCCAATGCAGGAGATGTGAGGTAACACTGCTACCTGGTGAAATACAATGCCATCTACAGCTGTGAAATCATCAGGTAGACCTTTAAATTCTCTGATGCTTTTGACTTCACCCATAAACAGAAAAATGCAAGTTCAGGCCACTTGATCTATACCTCTGAACTGCTGACCTTCACCCCTTGATGACAGTTGATCTTTCGGGACTGTTCCTGCTGCCGTTTTCCTGATTTACTGCCCAGTAGTGCCGATGGCCTCTGCTGGATAAACCTGACACTGGCTCCTCCATAAATCTACCCTTTCTAACCACTCTAGAAGAATGGCGGCTTGGTGAACTGGGTTCATCTGAAGGCAAGAACTTCCAGACGACCCTCTGGCTTACATGTGCATGTGGAAAACAGCAGGGCTGCAACTGAAAGCTGCACCGAGGAAAATCTTTCACAAGATAACCAATGTCTAGAATATTGGGAACATTGTTATTATTAGTGGTAGTTACAGTAGTTTTAATATTATCCCTTGCTATGAGATTTGAACCAATGACATTTTGGTCACAAAGTCCCAAGGCACTCTTCCAGAGAGATACCCGTTTAAGATTGTAGGTTTTGCAGAATAAATACATTGAACTGGCTTCCCACTTAAGGTGTCTCCTGCCTTATACTCTGTGCTTCCAGGGCTAAACTTCAGGCTCGCTGTGACCTTCTACTGGATAAGTGATATGAAACATAAATGGATGAATATGTGGGTCCATAACGCCTGCATCTGTATGCAATGCAACTTTCTTGGAGCATTGTACTGTACTGAAGCAGCTACTTTTAAATACAGTTCTGCCTGCAAATAGCTGTAGATGCCAAAATACGCCAAGAAGTGAAAACCATAACAAACTGGCAACATTTTTAGCTTGTTTCCTTATAATTTTCATGTTCCTTACAGGCAGGGATTAGACTGACCATCACGTCGCATGACTATTGGTCATAGGCACAGCCAATGGGGACGGGAGACGGGGGCATACTTGAGTTAGGCTTGTGGTTGGACCACTGCCCTCAGCAGCCACAGAAGTGGCAGGGTGAGCGAGCTCAAAATACAGGGTTGTCACAATTAGCATCGGGGAGGGATGTGATAAATAGAGAAAATGTGTACGGTGTGTTAAAAATGATCTAGATAGCACCAGCTATTCCCTCCCTAAGCCTTTATTCTTATTGTACCAAAGGACCAATGATCTTCTGAAGGCTTACATGAGCTTCAAGCTCTTGCAAGATCTGCCGATACAGGCATTATGATTCCATTCAACCAATTCGAAATTTGCTAAAGCTCTTTTTTATTTTCTATTTTTTGTGCAATACCACTAATCCTTTTCACTTTCCCGTGACCCAGCCCATTATCAGCTGAAAAGCAGCGGAATTTCATAATGTTTAATTTTTCGTTCGGCATATTGTAGGAATAATTATATATATCTTTACAAACTCAGTGACAAAAACCACCTAGAAGTAATGGTTCGATATGGATGTTATTTAGTACACATGCAGACAAGCGATGGGTATGTAAGTGATTCAATTTGCAAGGAGCTGGCACGTCTAGTCACCAGACAGAGGATTCCCTGTAGATGCATTAAACAGCATTACCCAAACTTGACAGAGTTTGATAGGGGTCACATTGTAGCTTGTAGAACCAGCTTTATGAGCAAGAACTTGAAGCAATCATTATCTGTATGACTTTATCAGTATCTCATGTCATTGTGGAGGAATTTCAGTCCACTCTTCTTTATAACATTGCTTTAGTCCGTTGAGGTTTGCAGGCTCTCGTAAGATTCTGCCACAGCACTTCAATCGGGTTGAGGTCTACACTTGTGACTGGGCCATTGCAACACTGTCATTCTTTTCTTTTTCAGCCAATCTGCTGTAGATTTGCTGGCATGCTTGGGGTCATTGCCCTGTTGCACGAGTCAATTTCAGCCAAGCTGTAGTTGGCCTCACATTTGCCCACAGTATTTCTGTATGCAGAGGAGTTGGCTGACTCCATGACTGCAAGGTGCCTAGGTCCCGTGGCTGCAGAAGTAGCCCAAATCATCACCCCTCCACCACCGTGCTTGACAGTTGGTATGAGGTGTTTGTGCTGGTATGCTGTATTTGGAATTCACCAAACGTGGGGCTGTCCATTGTGACCAAATATCTCCATCTCTAAGACATTGTTCTGGAAGTCTTGTGAGTATTTCAGATGCAACTTTGTAAACTTAAGCCATGCTGCCATATTCCTTTTTGAAAGAAGAGTCTTTCTCCTGGCAACCCATCCAAACAAGCCAAGTGTACTGTCATGAACATTAACATTTAACAAAACTATAACATAAGTATAACATAACAAAACGTATAACATACCTAACTGAGGCCTGTAGTGTCTGAGATGTAGCTCTTGGGTTTTTTGCAATTTCTCTGAGCATTGCATGGTCTGACCTTGGGGTGAATTTGCTGTGACGTCCAGCAGTAATTTTTCACACACTGCTTCTGGATGTTGGCTTTGTTTTTGCTAAATAAATAATGACACAGTGTATTATGTCATGTGTTGTTGTTCACCTGAGCTAATTTTAAGACCTTCCGAGGACCAGATGCTTTTTTAATGTCCTGATATTTAAGACCTTGCACTTTCTTTTTCACAAAACTGTATATAAAGATGTATATTTGTGCAAACTATTGCAAAAAGAGAATCATGACAGTTTACCTGTGAGGAAATGAGATTATCTCACTAATCAAGGTTCGGTCGATGGTTTGTATCAAAGGGAAACTCCAGGTTTACTTTCATTCTCACCAGCTTCAACACAGGAACTCTGGAGCTTCAGCCTCAACGTGAAATAGGCTCCCCTTTCCCCATTGCCAGAAAGTTCCATGAAGCTCTGTTGAGCTTTTGAGTGAAAACACCCGAAAGCTCCTGGAGATAGCATCCCCGGGAGGACACCCTTTTTTCCTCTGACAGCTTCCAAGTGGTGCAGTGAGTAAAGTAATCCAGGGCAACCTTTGGCATCTGAGAGGTTAAAGTCTTGTGGGAAAGAACAAATCTGCTTGGGGACATGAATGAACTCATTCTCTTGCAATAACACAGTAAATATCTTAAGGGCTGCCTCTAGTCATAAACCTCTTGCGCATGAAATTACACCAGAGAACATTCCCGGCTCAGTCGGGGTGTCTGGGATATAGCTGGACATTTCCCACAATGCCACAGGGGCGACAGAGCCGGCTCCAGAAAGTGTCCTGCCCGACGGTTACCCGTTGGCCCCCTGTATTGAGCAAATGGTTCTGTAACCTTAAGATCGCTATCAGCCAAAAAGCAACTTGACTAGTGCAGAGCATTATTCAATGAAAAGTTCGTTCTTTTTGGCACTTCTAAAACACTGTAACCCTGATAGATAAGACTGTTTGTTCTGGTTGGCTTTTCTTAAGAAGCAAGTTTACGATTATATGTTACTGGATTTTGCCATAAATATAGCTAATGTACAGGCATACAGGCAAAACACAAATTCAGCTGGCAATGAACAACCATTTAAAAAACATTTTCAGAGCCAATTTTTTGTGTTATTAAAAGTTTGTCTTTTTAAACATGCAGTAGAATCCTCGCTGGATCATGTTTTATGAAAACACCTGTAGTGAAATCAACCTTAATGTGACATTAACTATGTTAATTTTATCATTATTTTTATTATTATTATTGCAGACCCCAGCCCTGGTGAAATGGAAAAATCGCCCCCCCAAAGAAAAAGTTTTGAATTATAATTCTGACCATCAGAGTTGTAGATATTTTTTTAATCCCGGTCACGGCTGCATCATCGATAAGTTGCCCCGACTCGTCAGCTTCCTGTGAACTGTGTGAGAAAGTCACATGACACCAGGGGCCCAATTAGTGAATGACGTTTTGCCCCGTCCCGCTCTGAGCGTCCCACCCACGGCACACGCACCCTGCTCCCCCCCCAGGGGAGGCTTCTTTGCGTGTATCCCACAACTGTTTCTCCAAAGAACGAGTAAGAAGGGGGGGGAAAAAAGGGCTGGAGGAAAGAATTCCCTCGACTCTATTCACAGCATGTGAGACAGGGGTGATATAAACAAAAAATGTGAAGTGACTCACATCTAATATAAACCAGAGCGTGGATACGGCTGGCAGCTGGGCACCACCCCACTGAGTCAATGAAAAGCGGAGATAGCAGGAAAGAGAGGAATGTAACTCATAATGTTAGTGCAGCCTGAAACAAAGGGGGCAATGAAAAAGTACACAAGCTTTTTTTTGTTTGTTTCCAGTAAGCTGTGTCGCAAACATGACGGATATATCACTGTGTACAAGGTTCCCCGTCCCAGTCAGATGCATCTAACATTGCTGAAATCGATGATACAAACAGTGGCGTCGCTCAGGCTGAGACATGCGTCATGGTGTGTTCACTGTGACCAAAGCTATGCTATTATCACGGCTAGACGCACTGGGTCGGTCTACAGAGAGTGAGGGGAGGTCTCTGCAGCACAGGCGGATGACAAAGGCTCTCCGTGAGAGCTGAAGGGGGCTGGGAGATACCCGTCCTGACAGTGGAATGAAAATGTGGATTAGAAGGTAAAGAAGCGCTTCCTAAGATTATTTGGAAAAACAGAGTAACACTGGCCGCATAGAGAAGCTGTGCGGAGGAATCTAACACTGCACTAAACATTTACCTCTCTGCTAGCTATCTGTGTCCTTCACTGGGAGAAGCCACACCCAAAAATACCATCAACGGGTGGCCAAACGTTAATCACAGTTTTACAGGGTCCTGTAAAAGAGGTGATCGAGAATAATCGTCCCCCTGACAAATGTTTACGCAGGGAAGCCATGGCATGACAGGACACCAGGCCACATCCCCGCGGTGAGGAACGATTAAGCCCCAGAGCGAGTCACAGAGCACATGGTTGCAGGCACTATTGTTTTGTGTTTCGTGTGAAGTGTAACAAGCACTACTCCCCCCCCCGACCCGGCCAGTGCAGTGAGAGAAAACAGGGACTATCTTTAATGGGGCGTCTGATGCCGCTCTGTAGGAAACTCTCCCAGACTTTTCCCACATCAGGGCCATGCGGGCCCCCGTCCCCAGCGGTCTCCAAGGCCGGATCGCTGGGAAAGCCGCGGGCCCCCAATTCTCACATTCGGCCCGCGCAGAGCAGATGTGCAACTGGGAACGGCGGCCGGCGGGGGCCCGGGGCCCGCGGCCGGGGGCAGCACAAAGAAAACACTGAGGGAGAGCTGGAGAAAAATTAACGAAACGCCGACAGGTGATAGCAGAGTCGATAAATGTGCCCCTGGCGGGGAGGGGTACCGGCGCGGAGGGAGGCGAGGCTGACCCGAAATGACTCCTAGAGGATTCCTGCAGCAAAAATAGCATCTGCGATTATGTGTTTTCAAGTGAATATATAACTGAATCAAGATATACAAATGCACTAAAATAATATCTAATACTGAATACAAAGTATTTGCCACTTTAAAAAGCAAGCATTGTTGCTATGTTATGTTAATATCTTAAATTATTATAAACTTAATAACATAAATTATATTAATAAGTTACAGTGATAACAATATGCTGTAGAACTTTATAATACAGCCTCCTTCACTGATAAAGCAGTTACATGCTACCAGCTATGTGCTAAACAAAGGAAATGATTTTACCCAGCATGCAACCTCAAGGTTATGCTCAATTGTTTTTTATTACATAGGATGAGAAGGCTGGGGTCATAAATAATTTACGGGATTGCGCCTGCAGTAATGTCAGCCAAGGTGTGACCCATACAGTGAGTGACTTCACTGGGCCGGAAGGTAGAAAGACGTGCAAATTGGTAAAAAGGGTTCATCTGTGTTTTCTGCCTCGCGCGCACGCGTGTGTGTGTGTGTGTGTGTGCGTGTCAGTTTGCTGTTCTCCCTGTGTCCTGTGGGTTTCCTCCAGGTACTCTTCTCTCTCCCCCAGTGCAAAGACCTGCGGGTAGGCTGATCTCTAAATTGCCTGTAATGTGTAAGTGTTTGCATTGGGATGGACTAGCATCCCACCAAAGGTGAGCCTCAACCCTGTGGGATCAGCTCCAGGGGGCCCTGCAACACTGATGCAGATAAGTGGCCAGAAGATTTCAGTTTTTTTTGTTTAATTAAACTACAGCTTGGTATATTATCCATATTACAGGATAAGCGGGTTGGAAAATGGATGGATGGATGTCTATAGCCAAAAAGAATACAGTTTATGCCTTTTTGTTCATGTGTACTAGATTAAAACAAACAAATATACAATTTCCATGAGCATCTCGGGCTTATAACTTATCTCCAGCTGTGCCCAGCCATGGTTGGGTGGTTTAGGGACCATTTGTGAATTGTTAGGTAAGACACTGGGCCGTAACTCTTATCGAAGGCTGGCTTGCTATCCAACTTGCTCCCCACCCAGTCCCTTTAGCATACATTTGCACATGGTACTCTTAAGCTAATTTATTATTTTAAGACTTCTTTGCACTGTGTTTTCTATAAATTTGTGATTTTTAACATATTCTTTAGTTTCATACAGTTACGTGCTTCCTGCTAAGTGTCTTGTAATACCATCCTGTTCTTCGTGTT
Organism: Petrocephalus schoutedeni; assembly: GCA_026780765.1. Lineage (NCBI taxonomy): Eukaryota > Metazoa > Chordata > Actinopteri > Osteoglossiformes > Mormyridae > Petrocephalus > Petrocephalus schoutedeni. Next base: position 150,488 of record JAODKL010000053.1, read on the forward strand.
TAACACCGAACCCCATCTAATTCGGGAATAGTTGCGCAGACTGACAATGGAGTGCTTGGAGTTCTGAGTTTCCTGGGTCCTGGATTGAAAAAGCATGTATTTCAAATCGAAGTTAAACTCTTCAAAAGCACAGCACATTAACACATTACATACTCTAATTGGGGTTCACTTTGCAAAGGGCAGACTTCGTGCTTCATGCATGCTTTAATTAAGCAATTAAAAAATGAATCCTTGCATGCTCATTTTTATTTTTATTTACTGAAAACCTCGCAATTCAGGTTCTTCTTCTCTAAGAGAGGGAAAGAGATAGAGCTATTAATAAAACACGCTTTTTATTTGCTTTACCTCATACCCCACACAGCCCCCCCCCCACTCCCAACCAAAAATATTTATATAGAGAGCGATAAAGCAAAAGCAGTTTTAGCCCACAAACACTTGCCCGCCCCCCCTTCCCTTACAGCAGTCGTGAGTGAGTGGGCAACACCAAACGAGATAAGGAGCGTAGAGAGAAGGAAACTGCTCCTTGGGGTCATTGACCCCGGGGTCGACAACAGCCAGTTGCTCGGCTCTGAACTGGACAGGGGAGGGGGGCGTTAAGCTAGCTGGCTGGCGGAAGTAACCTCGATTTTGGCCAAGCGCTGTGTTACGGAGGCCTGTGCGCTATTTTCGCTGTGATTGCACTTTCACAATCTACACAGGGAGCTGGAGTATCGACAGGAAGCCACCTTTATCAGCGCAGAGCGACACCGCTCCTGAGAGGCACTTATAAAACAGCGTGCAGGCCTGCTATATGGCTGTCCCAAACACTGACACCCCCCCCAACATATTATTCATATTGCGTTGTCATGGCTGCTGTTGTATGCATAAATTTTACATTGATAAAGTTCTAGTTAGTGTGGAAATATCTGAGGCGGATTATCAGACAGCTCACTGGAAATTTCCACCAGAGGTTATGGGAAAATCAGCTAATAAGAATAAGAATAAGGTGGGCATATTCATCCATTCATACTAGTCAGGCTTTAGAGGCCCTGTCCCAGGGGGCAGTGTGTGGCTCTGTGCCTGTGATCAGAAGGTTGCCAGTTCAAGCCCAGTCTCGGCACCTCTGTGGGCCCTTGAGCAAGGCCCTTAACCCCCAGCTCCCTGGGCGCCGCATGAGGTGGCTGCCCTTCACGGTTAAGCTTGCTCTCATGGAGGTGAGAAGAGAATTTCCACATGGGGTTCAATAAAGTATCAATTATTATAGGGTTCAAGGCTGGGGTACACCCTGGGATGTCAGAAACTAACACACCCACAAATCAACCAGTTTAGAAACGCCAGCTTAGTGAACATGCAAACTCCGCGCACGCAGAGCAGAGGTGGGATTCAACCCCAATCACCTCACCATGGATGTGTGAGGTAATAGGGCTAACCACTGAGACACCTGAAGTGGGTACTTTTACCTTCAGAACAGGAAGATCAACAACACTTCTCTTTTTAGAGACCACTACAACTAAGAAAATAAGATAAAAACGAATCACCTCATATTTGGCAAACGTGCAAAAAGTGTTAGTGTGTACTGGGTGGTACATTAGTGCAATGGGGGGCATTCTTGATTGGTGGCTCCAGGGTTGTTTATCCAAGATCCAGTTCTTCTGTGTGCTCCTTGTGTTTTCATATTTTTGGTTAAATCTGAGGCTTGAAAGCATCATTTCAGGCTATTCCCAGCATTTGGATGGACGGATGGATGGATGGATGGACGGATGGCTGGATGAATGGGTGAATAATCCATGTTGGATGGATGAAAGAATAGCTCATCTCCATTGAGCAGCACAAGAGCTGTTATTTATGAGAGCTGAATGCGGATTAGTCACATAACAATGTGTAGAAAGAGAGAAGCTCAGCATGGAGGCCAGCACCAAAACACAGATGTTATTGTGGGAATTCGCCACAAGAGAATTGGGGCACCGTGGTTTCACTCAGGCAGCAGGAATGCATGGAGACCAAGTCATCGTGCCCTCGACGGACGATTTTCAGAAGGAACGGTTTCAATAAAGGCCACGGATAGATGTAATGCACGAGTAAATAACGTGACACGAGACCGATAAAAAGCGCAATTTGTCATGCGATTCCCGCAGCATCTGGAGGCGTGTCATCTCATGCGAGCTGTCATCTGCCCGTCTACGGCGTTCTTCTTGGCAGACACCGCTTGACCGGAACGCTGCCGGAGAATGCAAATCACCTGGCTGGGGTCGACCATCGGGAATACCGGAAGAGAATGGAAACATGGAATACAGCACCCGGGGTCTAAATATAAAAGCAGTTTAAAAATTACATAAACACTACATGGTCAGGAAGACATCAATGCTCTGAAACAGCCGTTGGGAAGAATTGATGTATGTTTAGTGGTGGACATGTTTTCCATTTATTCGCCGGATGCATAAAAAATGATTTATTGATCCTCGCTACACCCTCTACTCTAAAGGCAAATTAATCAGGTGTCAACAGACAGCGTGGCCAGACATGGAACGTGGGAGCCAGTGGGGGGGGGGGGGGGGATGGTGCTGTTGGCACGGGCCAAATTAGAAACACACCCTTTCAACATGTCTAATGGATGCATCTTATCTGCAGGGTGGAGCATCCTAACCCCAGCAGTTCCAATCCCAGGCGTAACTTAGGGATCAGAGCGTGAAAAGCCCGGGCTGGCTTTGCACCAGGCCTCCGAATGCTGTATCGACCGTGGCTTTGATGTGAGGCTGGGCTACTTTGGCCACGGCCCATCACCGACCGGCTATTTTTGTCTGCGCTCAGGTACGATTGGATCCAGATGGGCACCTGATTTTGAACCCCCCCTCTCCCCAAGGATAGGATTTCTAGGTGGCGACTTTTTCATGCTGCCTTCATTAACAGCACCATGTAGACGTAAGTCATGTCAGTCAGTCCACTGGGTGACAGAGATGGCCATCTAGGGCACTACCTTCTAAAGGGGCATCGACTTCACAAACTGAGATGAAGCGAAATTAGGTAGTGAAGTTTGCTTAGGGGCGATGTGGGGTGGCTGAGGAAATTAATGACCCCCATTTGATAAAATGGTCAATTCAAAACTCAGATGGGATGTTACATGATAGATTCCATGTCTCAAAAAAACTACAAAAAATAATAAAAAATAACCACTGAGCTATAAAGAACAAACATGCAGAAGCTATTACTGAAGAAATATGCTTTGTAACTTTAAAGGTAAAAAGAGCTAGGTTAATGGGGACCTTAGCTCATGTGTTATTATAATCTCAATTGTAGTTGTCAGTATTCAGGCAACTATGCAGGTAGGCAGAGCGGCTAAACCCAGTGACTGCAAGAGGCACGCTGAAGCGAGGGTCAGCTTAACAGGAAACCTGCAGGATGAACCTCATTATGGCCGAACTTCCTCTAAACCTTTGTGAATTTGGCGGCCAAATATAGGCTGTCTAATCGGACATGTGTCTTTACTTCACAGGAAACTTGTGCCGATATTGAAAATGTGCAATGCAAGATGAGAAAAGCGGCCACAAGCTTAAAACCAATTACATATATTTATATATTAGACATACATCCAAAATATACTTTTTAAATGCCTGCCAGACTGTCTGGAACAAATGATAAGTTATGACAATTTTATCAGTTTTGGAGATTCCAGGATCATCTGGTTGAGGCTGCTTCTTAAGGAGGAAATCTCTGATCCTACAGTATTTGGCTCCGAGAACAAACCCTCATACATCCATGATGTATTGCTCTGTGGGATTAGCTGCGCAGGCTTTTGGCTTTCGAATATACACCAACAAAAATTAAGCTGTGATCCTTTTCCCCTCTATGACCACGAAAGTGTGGCTGGACTCTAATGCTCCTCTAATGCTTCTCTAACTTACTCCAGGCGGTTGTCAGGTGCCCAGTATGTCAGTTAATTCTCAAAGTGCATTTCACTTTCACCAAGTTCCTGACCACTGCTTACATGCCTGGATGAGCGTCAGTGAGCTTGAAACCTGTAGCTGCCAGCTGTAGAGCTTCTCTCGTATAAATGTAAATACTCCATGTAATGGCAATTCGAAATTAACATGTTATTTGTCATTTTGAACTAAAATGTCTGCGAAATAAATTAGGTGGGTGCCACTTCACAATAAAACTCCCTTCTGCCACTTACGAACGGTAGTAACTCATTAATAAAAAGAAAACTGTGTTATAACTGGTTTATAATTATCTATTAGGGATATACAAACCTAATTAACAACCTGATTGTAAACTATGCATAAACCCTTTATAAGGATAGTATTTTCTAAAGTAGTACCAATAAATGTAAATAAATGTGATAGGTCCTGACGAGAACACAATTCACACCATTGACAGTACAGAAAGATGATATGACATGATTTAGGGGCAGCGTGGTGTGTCGGTGGTTGGCAGCTTGGACGACTGCTTCCCGCCTTCTGAGTGCAAACAGTAGGCTGCTCTTCCTGTGCATTTTCCTCCCACAGCTCAAAGACTAGCCTGGCTGATGCCTCTAGTTATCCCACAGTGTTATGTTGCATCTGTGAGATTGCAAGGCCACATGTGTCCTTGTGTGTGCAGATCTCTTTCTTCAGTGCAGAAAACATAGAGTTAGGGCACATCTAGATTGTCCGGCGTGATTCTAGGCTCACCACAACCCGTTAGCACGTCATAAATGATCAGAAAGGATGGATAATTGATCAATCTATACATGGGCGTAAATTACGGGGGGATGGGGGGGTCGTAACCCCTCCAATAATCAAAACTGGCTAATACAACCCCCCCAATAATCATGTCTCCACCTAAATGGGTGAGGACCTCAACCCCCCCAATGTTCAAACCAAAGTTACGCCCTTGCATCTATATCTTCCTATAAGCAGAGAGAAATATTTTTGGATATATCAGTGATGCATGACCCATGCAGCTAGAATTAAGGCACCATTTTATAAAGGGACATTACATAGCGATGATCCCAGCTGATTAGCGGCCAGTATCTATCGGATTTGCACAGCTGACGTTTGAAGATGCCTTATCTGCTTCCCCATCTTGCCTTACTGCTCCGAGTGCCCATCCATTTTCACTAATCACTTATCAAATTATGGTGACCCTGATGAGTCGGTCGCAGGGTAGAAGAACTGGACGTGACTCACAAGGAAACTACAGCAATGCCAGAGCCCTGGTAGTAACTATTTCACACAAAAAAATAATTTTATGAGTTACTCATATTTTGTTTTACCCAGATGTCCTGTCAATGTGATAAGAAGGCAAGTCCCCCACCCTCAAAACAATGTGGAAGGCAGTGAATCTAAAATGCCATCAAAACCTCAATGTGAACCATGCCTCAAAATCGCAAACCCAGAAAACAGAGAGGAAACATTAAGATATTCTGAAAGAAGGACCACAACACGATGCCCAACGCTTCAGCAATGTCGTCAGAGCCGTGTAACCTGGAAAAATTACATATTCAAAGCAGTAATTCTTCTAAAATGTGTTTTATCTAAGGCCCCCTTTGCCGGCTTTTGGTTTTGAGTGACGTTATGCAGCGCTTCAGCCCGAAAGCCAATTTAGGTGTTGGTTGCATGTGTGGGTGTGAAGAGATATTGCGTGTTTTTTTCTTTTTTCTTTGCCTGTGCAGTAAAACCGCAGGGCCTGTGCTGGAGATTGCATGAAGAGAACTTCTGCAGAGGGCCAGCCGTGGCAAAATGGGCCTCCACACTCCATCAGGCCAGGTGTGTAAGTCTCGCAGCCCGAATGAGATGCTAAACCGGAACGCCAAGGAAAATGCGGCAGAACATCTTTAGAGGGTGCTCTGGACGTCAAACGTCTTGGGTGTTTGTCGTTGTGGGGGCCTCGAGTTTGATGAGCCAAGGCAAGGTGGCATCGCGTAGGAAGAAGCTTAAAAATACAGTTTTACCATGTACTGCACCTGTAGTAGTTGTGGAGGGGAGGAACTCGGGGGTCATATGTGATGTCCTACTGTGGTAATTTTGTGTCACACCTGAAACCAGGCATTCTGGCCTAGTCAGATGCAGAAGAGAGACACCTTTAAGTTGAGGGCTGTCCCCATCTTTGCCTGATGAGAATAAGGACCCTGGCCACTTGCTGTGTCACCTCTGTGCAAAGAGGTTCTTCGTGGGTCACTGTACCTTTCTCAAGGGTGAAACTCATTTCAGGAACTCCTCTCTAAATGAAATGCACCTTCCCAATGGAGTAGTCATTGCCATTGTGACTTGGCACTCAAAACGTGCTCATTGGACATAGCGGAGGATATCGTTTCCGAGGGTGGTGACACAAATGCTTTAGGTTAATTTTACAGTTAATTTCTATTTTAGGATTTAACAATCAGCCCACCCACCTTGACAATTTGCTTCTCAAACATCCAGTTAGTTTTGTTGCACTCATATAAGACATCTGTTTACCACTTTATTTCCAATTTGAAGAAGGACCTTACGCAACTGTCCAAGTTTTATACAGAGAATAAATGAATGAAAATTTCCTTCTGTAGAACACTCTATAATAAAATATGAATTGTAAGGTAATCTTAACATTGTGCTCTTCATTATGAATAAATAAATAAAACCTGGTTTTAGCTGTTTAAACTCCTCTGTAAATGTAATAGATTTCCTCCCTTGTCTTTCAGCGATGGCATTTAGGGATTGTTTGGGTTTATTGCTAGGCGACCATCGGCATGACAAAGGCTTGGACAAACAATGCTAATAGAATCCATCCAGCAGCCACATCGGGCGAGCGGACTTGCACGCGCGGCCTTCTCAGCGACCAGAAGCAGGTTAGGAAACATCTGGGCAACTGAGAACAACAGATGTTCCTGTCTGATAAACATTACGAAGATTAGCGGTGGCTAAAGCATACTCCCACTCCTGGCCAGACAAGGCTTTCCAAATCCAGGTGGACCTTAACCTTGGCCCGAACTTTTCAATGGCCAGGCAATCAAAACGAGCACATTTTCTCACACGGTGACAAACACCTGGACGAGGCCGGAATGTTGCCGGTGATTCGGGCCTATTGTTCGGGCCGCATTTTGATCTATTGTCAGCGGGTGTCTCTGGAGGGCCCATTTTTAAAAAACGTGTTTTCAAGCCTCCCCGCAGCCGCCCGCGTCATTTCCTGTCATGCTTTCATAGTTGAAGGTTACAAAGAAGAATATATGAATAGTAATTTGGAGGAATTCTATGCCTTGTTTGGTCTATGCTGTATTGTTGAGACAGACAAGCTTTGTTATTTGTTATTTTTTTAAATCAAAATATTATTTTTAGCTTGGATAGGCATGCACAATTTTATAATTTACAGATCATGACAATGCGGATAATTGCTGGCAACTTCGGTCAGCATAATATGCGATTGTCTGTTCGTTTATTTGTTATTTATTTATTTAATACATGGATTAAATGTATATGTATATTTTCTAGACAATCAAGACTTCAGAATATGCTTGTCTTTCATTTACCGTTCTGTTACATACCACTCTGTGGATTTGTAGCGCGGTGGAAGCAGTTGCGAAGGCAGTGATTAAAGATGGCAGGCAAAAGATGGTGTCTCCCAAATTTAAGATTCTAAGAGTCCAAATAGAAGTTTGAAGAGAAAAAAAAAACACTGGCCCGTTGTAGCACCTGTGTCACGTCCCTCCTCCCGCCATTGTGTCTGGGAGAAGAATTAATTTGCTGGAGAAGATAAGCAGACATGATTCGCAGACTACCCCCCAACCCCGCCCCACCCCCCCGTCCGATTGCCAATGACTAACAATCAGATACAGATTTAATTGTGCTCTTTAATTAATAATTACATTTATCATAGGGAAATCTGATGTTCTGCGGGGGTAAAGAGCTTGTTAATTTAATTATGGTTGTGCTAACTGATAATGGATGCTTTTAGCCACCAAGGTTATCTGTGTCTGTACCTCCTCTGTCATTTACCATAGATGTAGGTTGATTCCCAGCCCTAATTACACTCTTCCTTAGTCTCCCACCTCCTCAATTGAGGACTATCTGCTCTGTTTCTGAAAACATCAGGAAGATTTAGAGGCATTAGAAGCCCACCTATCCATCCCATCGATCAGAGCGCTACTGGTGTGGCTATTGAGAGCCTTTACTCATAAACTTTCTGCCATTCCTAGTAATTGAAGTTATTTTATAAACCATCCAAAAACAAAGAAGAAACTGTGTGGCTGAAAATGCAATAAAATACTTTAACATTTCAGGCTTAGAAAAGATAAGGGGACAAAAACCAATGTATTTAATAAGATGTAACCTTTAAAAGGCATATTATAAGACATGGGAATTTTAATTGGTGATTTGCTTGTTTTCTCACAACAGTAGATTGAATTGAACGGTATTTATGCTTATTGGGTTAAGTCCATGTGCTAATGCAATTCTCTAATGCTGCCATATTTACAGACATCCGCCCCCCAGTCTTAATTAGGTTATGTCATCTAGATAAGTCAGGAAGGACTGATCTTTGGGATCCATAACATTCTCTCCTTGAGATATCAACAAAGGCTAATTTTCATTGTTCCCTTACTTGTGGAATGGATTCAGAACAGAGGTGATTTCCCAGTGTCTCCTTGGAATACCCCACTACCCGGTGGCCATCTTTTAATTTCTATCCATCCTCCAGCAACTAATTTTGGGCAAGGTAAGGGAGCCTGGAGTCTATCCCGGCCAGCACAGGGCACAGGGCAGGGGATGATCCGGGATGCCAGTAAGTCACAGGGTACGTGTGAAAAACATGAAAACTCACACAGTGCTGCGCTCAGGAAGTGTGAAACGACAGTGCTACCCACTGAGCCACAAAGGGCTCGCTCTTGCTTTCCAGCCTAACATTTCCTCATGACTTAATTCCGCCTTTCCCACAACCTGCTCAAAATAAGCAACCAGATGATGGATGGATGGATGAATGGATGGATGGATGGATTAATTCTGCCTTATTCCCTCCCATCCAGCTCTTTCCACTTGGTCCCTTGTGCATTGCTTGTGCTTCCCCTTTAGGGACTTATGTGTTGCCCCAACCGTTATCTGTTACAGCCTGTTTACATTCAAATGCACCAATGACAAGTGCTGGGGGAATACAGCCACAATAAAGACACTGAAATCAATATACAGGCCACATAATGCTGGTCTCTTGTGTGCATATGGTAGGTGCAGGAATTCTAAAAGGCAATCACACCAGCAGCCTCAGCGCGCGCAGCGCCAGCACAGAGTCACGGGCTGCTGTTCATTGTGCCCGCGCCCCGCCAGTTTCACTTTTATCTGCCAGCTCATGCCTGACCTGGCCCAAGCTTTAAAAGTCCGCTGTCTGAAAATGACGCGATTACGGCAACTCTTAATCGCCCCACCCTATGTAAATAACCAAGCTAGGACCTCATATCCGTCCTTGGTATAAAAATAACAGGCTCACAATAAAAAAAAAAACAGCGAGTCAAAACCAAAAATGTGAAGCATCTGTATTCTTAGCCCGTATCTTCCTCATGTGACATTCTCAACAACTTTCAATGCGTGGATAGTTGCTCAGTATGTCCCTGGTATTTCTTGCTCTGAAACCAAGACTACTATTCTGCAATAGAGGATCTATTGCATATTATAGGATCCAAATCACAATACTCCAGCCATTCATAGCCCTGGAGTCTAACAGTGTCTCATACTGCTGACTAGTACTTTCAAAAACAGGTACCCCCCAAGCCACGCATCCATCCATCCATCTATCTATCCATCTGTCCATCCATTCTCTAACCACTTATCTTGGTTAGAGTCACTGGGGGCTTGGAGCCTATCCCAGGCAGCATGGAGGACAAGGCTGGGGTTCATCCCGGACAGAATGCCAGAAACAACAGTTATCAACAGTTACATCTCAAACACTGCATTAGTACTGGCAGCCACACTTTACATGAACTGTAATGCTTAAGGGTGACTTAAGTGTCACTGCACTTATTGTGTCCTGTTTCACGCTTGTCGTCTGGAGCCTCTCTATTGAACTATCTTGTATTGCACAATCTTGTATCTTGTATCTATTGGCTATTTATTATTAAAGTGGCGGCATCCTCTGCAGTTGTTACACATGTCCACAGAAACATCTTAAGTTTTGAATCTTGAGGCTGACACAATTATATACAGAGCCAGAAAAAAACTAAGGAATATAGACAAAAAAGGAAAATTTCTTTGGTGATGAGAGACAGCCCGTGTCTTTGAATCTGACCTTAACGTAAGGGGCCTAAAAGTCACATGATAAAGGGAGATGGGGAGTATATGGGGAAAATGCCAGAGGGCCAGGCTGCCATTCAGAAGAGGGGGTAGGCTTGGAAAACTGGGATGCTTCTTCCATCATCATTACAGTGTAGGGGAATCATGCTCTTTCGTCTTTGTCCTTTTTTAGTGGTTGTTGAAGTATCGCCTCACTTTGCCATGTTGGTGAAGAGAATTGTCATGAATGCAACAACAACGCGTGTCCTTCAACCCATGTGACATCGTGACATGGCAGGGGGCAGCTACGTGAGCGCCCAGGGAGCAGTGCTTGGGGACGGTACCTTACTCAGGGTACCTCAGCGGTACTTGCGGGTCGGGGACTTGAACCAGCAATTTTTCAATGATGCAGTTGCGTCCCTAACCACTACACTACCTGCCTGCCCCCAAAAATGTTGTACATGGTTACTTTGCTGTTGCTTTCTCTCACCTCACTCTCTTTGCATTGTTCGTTTTTAAATTGTGTCATATGCTAGTATCACTGCAGAAGCATATCTCTACTGGCACAAAGGACTCCTGACACCTCGTTACATTGCTTTAGTACTGCAGCTCTCTCTGTGCCCAAGCAATATCAAATAACATAACAATGAAAGCAATAACACCGGCGCTAGCCGGTAAGTACATTGTAAAGCGACACTGCTCTATATGCAAAACACTGTTGCAGTTTAACGGAATGGCAAGATAAGAAAGCAAATGTATTTGTTCACACACAAATTAGTTTGTAAGCCGTAATCACTCTCCTCATAACACTTCTGCGCCGGAGCGTCCCACAAGCGGTATCAGCGCGATAGCCGAGATGTCAACAATGATATCAAATATCATTTATCTGAACAAATGAATAAATTAGTGCCACTTGATGGGATTTGAATAAGGGCTGAGTCACGCATTGATTGCCATTGCGGGGAGGGATGACAAGAGAGCAGTGCCGCGCGCAGGGGCGTACATGTACCGCAATTTGGATAATGAGCGATGGTCGTGGCTCCGAAATGATTACGGTAAAAGCACGGAGCATGTCGAGCCATAATCCCACAGATCATATCTCTCCTCCGTTTTGCATTTGACAGAAGCTGGATTACAGGCCATACACAGTCATAAAGGTTTAACCCAGTAAGTTTTTATTTTACCCTGTTGGAGCCCTAATTTTTATTGGGTAATGTTAAACGTGAGTTTAACGACTAGAGAGGGTGGAGGGACAAACCCAAAAACATCTGATTAATACTCCTGCTGCCAAATTTTATGAAAGAGGTCAGAAGATAACTCAGAGTGGCCAGGAAAACAAAGAGAGGAGATGTGGAGGCGGGACCCACGTTGCTGTGTGGTGCTGATGTCAAAGATGAGACGCATGGGGGAGGGGCACCGTGACCTCTACCTGAACTCTCAGGCTGCCAGTCGATCCTGACCTTGGCGCGTCATACGAGCAACCTTCTTCAGGCACGAGGGAACGCGGAGGAATGTACAGAGAGACCTCTCGCTTGCAGAGCATCTCCGTTCTCATTTCTGCCTGTCACATGTAGCCTTGTCAGAAGGTCAATTCCCCAGAAATAACCCTCTTAAAACATTTTTTATTTACCGTGTTAAAGAAATTGCCCTAGGCAGGAAAAGAGGGGAGGGGGAGAGCCAAGTATAAGTATGCGTCTCTTAATTCTTTTTCTGCTCAGTCAGAGGGACGTTTTGGAAGCTTTTCCTTTTAACGTCTTTCCAGGGTTCAAACCAATAATTGCAGAGGATCAGATGCTGTAGTATTTAAGTGTGCTCTATTCACAGACATAAGCACAGTCATTAACATGAAACACCATGTTTGAGGAGAGTCACCATGTCTCTGTTTGAACAGAACAAAGTGTATCGGTCCCCAGGCTCTGCTCTTAAAAGGCTGACGGCTGAAACCCTCTTTGGCGTCTTTCTGCATGGATAGCGGGCGACCCGGCACTTGGAGCGCCGACCTCTCGGTGTCCCCACTTCTCTTTTTTTTCTGTCTTCCATGTTACAAGGTTACAACAAAAATGAAGGGAATGAATGAAAAGTAATTAGAATTTCCTTTTCAATTCCCCGTGTACCCGAAGTGGGAGCCGCATGAGCTGCAGGGCCCGGCGAGGCCCATTTCGTGGGGGCCGTGCCAGATCTGGAGGCACGCACATACCCTTTCACACGCGCCCGAGCAGTCACGGGGGGCACCTCTAATCAGGATGGAGCGGCAGAGGGTCTCGCTCGCTCAGATTGGGATAACACCTCTAATTAATACGAGCGCTTGCAAATCCCTTTAGAAAATAATCTGTACAGGTCATTTATTCTGCTGGGGAAAAGGTAAAAATGGGGAAGAACAAGGAAAGGAGGGAGAGAACATCGGGCTGCCTCAGAAAGCCATAGTTTTTCTAACCCTAACCCTAGCCCCAACCCTAACCCTAATTCAGATC
>JAODKL010000053.1:163242-175120 GCA_026780765.1 Petrocephalus schoutedeni
AAAAGGGGGGGGGGGGGGGGGGGGCGGGAGGGGCAGGGGAAACAGATGATTATAAATAGGAACACCCCCCACTAGGCGGCGGGTCACGGCCGCACAGCTGAGACAATGGAGGCTAGCCATGGCAAGGCAGGGAGGGGTCAGAGCTGGCGCGAGGAGGGGGTGCGCGTGCAGCCCGGCTGCGGGGGTGTACCCGGGGGCCCCCGCCCGCCCTCGCCCTCGACTGCGCTGTCTGGATGGTGGATCCTGGCATCGTTCTTCCCTGGTTACCTCAGAGAGGAAATCCTCACCCCTGTCCGTCGTCTCCATGATGATGCTGAGGTGCTGAGGGCTTTATTCTTGCACCCCCCCCCAAAAAAAGGACCTGGTGGGATCATAAAGACAGCATCGCGGCTGTCCAGCTGCTCGCCCTATATGCCAGCTTGGCTTTCTGCCATCCTGCACAACATATTTATGTTGGTTACGTCCTGGATGAAACTTTCCACTCGCATGCGACGCCCCTACACCGCTGCCAGGCACTAGAAGGTCACACAGATGGCAGCCTCTGATATAAAAATCGAACTGCAGAAATATGTAGCAACGTAAATAGATAAATAAATGGAAGCAGTTATAATGAATTATAAATGGGGTACTAAGTGGATCTGTTACCCTCCACTTCCTCCCACCGTCCAAAACCATGCAGTCGGGCCGTCTGTAAATGATTCAATTCAATTCAGTTCAATTTATCGTTATATAGCGCCTTTCACAACAGTGGCCCCAAAAAGTGTTTGTCCTGCTGTGGTCCAGAATCCCATCCGGATGTCCTCGGCTCAATGTCTTGTACAGGGGTGGATTTATTATTTAAGGGGTCCAAAAAGTTACTTTGGGGCTCCCCAGTCTAGTGACTACTTATGGCCAATAGGGGGCTCCTGCGTGGTGGTAAACACTGTAGATAACGTTGGTAGATAAAAACAAATAAGATGAATTTAAGAAAAAATAAAAAACAAGATTTCTTGATTAGAAATACCAAGTCGATCTTAATCTTATACCTTAACCTTATACCAAATCGATCTTAATGAAATGATACGATGCTTCCATTAATAAAATGGAATCATTTGAACACTGGTAGGAGTTGTGAACATGGAGGGGGAGGTAACGGCTGCTAAGAACAGGGCATTAGCAGCGCAGGAGCATCCCCGTGTCTGTGGATGAAAGGCCTCGGCGGCGGCGGGCTGCCCACGCCTCCCACAGACTGACTGACGTCTGGCCCCTCCGCTCCTTAATCGATGCTTTTTGTCGTGTGTGTTTTCCCGACCGACTCCATTATAGGGGGCCACCCAAAGTGATGAGATAACAAAATACCGGAGTCCAGGTAGCTTGAGGGGCGCCGGGCGAGATGGGAAATGACAGTTGTAATTCTGGTGATGGAGCTGGGACGTCCTGGCAGCCTGCTCCGGCCTGGGCATCAATTACTGCGCCTCAATTGGCTGTGACAAGTTCAAATACGGTACAAACGCAGATAATAGTTGGTAAGATAATGGAACCGTTTCTGCGGGGTGCAAGTGGTGGCGCTGTCAGGGAGACTAATGACCATGGGGGGGTGGATGGGGGCCTGTACAGTGAATAAAGATATTTAGGCTATAATGGACAAAACAGCACACTGAATTTCAAGTAGACACTGTATAACCAAAAGTATGTGGACACTCCTATTAATCAGAGGAATTGGCTCATTAAGCCACACTTACTGCAGACAATTAAGATATACAATAAAGCACACAGCCACATAATCCTACAGCAACAAAAGTTGGTTGTACAGAGGTCAGTGACTTTCGCCTTAGTACCATCACAGGATGCCCAAGTAATTTGGCCAAATTTCTGCCCAGGTAGAGATGCCGAGGTCAACTGCAAGTAAAGTGAGAGTGAAGGGCACATGCTCAGTTATAAAGTTGTAGGATACACAAGTTGACAGAAAAAGACCTAATCACCCAGCATCAATACCCAACCTGAATGGCAGCAAATCCCATCAGCAATGTTACAACTTCTGGAAAGCCTTCGCTGAAAGGTAGAGGCTATATCAGCACAAAGTGTGCCCAACTTCATGTAAATACTCTTGGTTTTGGGTTGAACAAGCGGATGTCCACATACTTTTTGGCCACATAATGTATGTGTAATCAGTGCATTAATATTTTGAAGCGCACACAGTTTTGGTTATGTAAAAAATGCTTTAGAGAAAAAGGGCAGAATAGCTCGTTTGACTTTTATTTTGACACAGCACCCAATTTCGGGGCAGCTCGTGTTTTGAGTGGTGAGGTTGGCCGTTAAAAAGGTTATGGTCCTGGGATATGCATCGCCGGTCTCCTGAGCCCTCATGCCTTACAGTATTTTAGGTTCTGCTCTAATGACAGCGGTGCTGGAATGGCACTATACCTGCAGGCTTGTAGGTTCGATTCTCACCGATTCTCACTATGGATTTCTTCCTGGAGTCAACTATCCGTCTGGCCTGTGTAAAGCTGCAGCTGATGCCTCTTCTGTCCACGCTAAGGTTTATGACAATAATTGTTTTCTGTAAGGATTCAGGGGCTTGAAGGTGAACGCTGTGAATGTTCAGGAAAGCTCCAGGAACCAGGCCGGTCAACAGAAAGAGAGGCTTAAGGAAGATGCCACCTCAGGGGCCCGGAAAGGTCCGACGGTGGCCTCTGACAGGCAGCGTAATAGGCAGAGTTAGAAAGGCCGGCCTAGTAGCTGTTAACGGGCAGGGTTGTGATCTCCAGCCCGTTAAAGACCCCCTTGAGTTATGAACTGTAACCGGATATTTGGGATAACAGAACTGTGGAGTCCCGGTGTGTGCCGTGCAGTGAAACGGCTGCTCTCAGGAGGTCGGGGCAGGAGGTCGAGGGGAGGGAGCAGCAGGGGAGGGAGCTGGGAGTGGTGTGGGGGGGCGGGGGGATGCAGGACACAGGTAGGGCATGTCTCCACTTTGGAGGTAGGCCTCAATGATGAGAAGGCCAAAATGGGCTGAGACAAGCTGTCCGCTCTTCGGTGACTTTGGTTGAGTTCGGTTCATATTGCAAGACCCCAGTTATTAATTGCAACAGGTCAGCTGAGTGTGTCATTTTCACTTGCTTTCGAGAATCACGATTTTTTTAGGTTTAGGTGGTTAGTGGCAAGGATCCTCAACTCATTGCCATAATGGGAGAGGAGAGCGTCTTCAGAGAAATCTGAGCATGCACGGTAAGTTGACCGACTGACAGTTGTATACTCATTTGAATACAACATGCAGCAGTTTCAAAAGCCAACCCAGCTCAGATGCTAGGCAGGAAGCCGCTTACGAAATATACTTGACTGACAATTTTTGTTTCTCGTCTTTTTTTTTTTTTTTTCCAGTGAACTGAGATGGCCAATGTTTTTCAGAACATCTAATCAGATAAGACATAATAAAAATTTACTTTAACGCCATGTGCTGGCACCTTTACTGCAACCATGAGCAACCACAGAACTCTCACCACGAAATGTACAGGTCAGAAAGGAATTACGTGCTGAGGGGGTGGATGGCAGGGGTGATATCAGTGTCAAATGCTAGAATGTTCAAAAGCTTAGGCTTTTATTAAAGGCTCCTACCCACGTGGCTTGAAGATGTGGAAAAGCCTGTTTTTAATTAAATATTAATGGAAAGTTGGCAAAAATAAGAATGTTCAGCAATTGCAGAGGGTAAAGAAAATGTCATTACAGCTGCAAGCATCAACCCTCAACTAAACGGGAACGCGAATAACACACGCCTAAAATTACCTGCTATCATTTTAACTAGTTAAGTGGTTTTTTTTAACACATGAAAGCCCCGGTTCATATTTCTGAATTAGCACACTTAAAAAACTTGTGGCAGGATCATCAGGGCATTAATGATGAGGTACAGATTACTCCAAAAACAGGCTTATTTATGTCTCAAATGCTAAAAAATAAATAAATAATAAAACTCCAAGTCTCAGTTTCTGCCGCACAACTAAGCAAACGATTGTGCATTTGTTTTATTTGTCTTTCTTGCGCAGGCATGGAGAGGACAGCCATTGCTTAGAGGCATTCTTCTGGATGGATGGGGCACGGGAGCAGGGTACATCATTTATCTGTCTCCTGAGGTCAAACCCAGAAGTTTGAGTTTGACCCCTCTGCTAAAAGGATTAGGGCGCACACTCCCTCCACCAATCCGTTCATGCCAGGGTCTTCTCACCCACGTGGTTATCGCTAAGGCCACACAGGAATCTTCCCAGAAGGCATCTTTATCTGATGCTGATGAATTGATCAGTTTGAGCTCCAGTCAATTCACTGAGTCACAGCTCAAAAACAAAAGGCAGCTTTCGGGGTCTTGCGCAATATAGCAGTGTTTTTTTTTTTTTTATTTCTCAATTTTTTTTTATGCATTTTGGGGCGTGTGTTTTCATGTAGACCTGCTAAATGTTTGAGGAAAGACAGCATGCATATTTATGTGCAGTTTATATCCAGTTGATTACAGCGTACCCAGTACACCTGGATGCAAGCAACATTTGAAATGTTGATTTACTTTGCCAAAGCAACCATGATAATAGCAGTATAATAAATACATAAATATCTTGTATCTCACCCGCTGCCCGTTCCGTCTGTTTGGGGGCTGCATTCAATTATTTTCACCTGAAGTACACCAACCTGAAGGTGTCCTTCTGACTGGCTGAGGCCGTTGAAGCTGTACAGACTGCTCTCTGGAAGGGCCATGGTGCCAAACACATGTAGGCCACACAAAGAGGGAGATTATTTAGGTATCTAATTCAGATATTCTTATTCATAGAAAGCGATGATACCTAAAGGTGGTTATCCCTTTTGCTTAATTTGCTAATAACTAACATAGTTAATGAAAATTAAACTGCAGTGACAATAACATCTGGAGGTTAAGGGTTCATAATTAAACTTAAAGTGTTGTTATAACCTGGAGTAATATCTGTGTCATTACGTAGCCTGTATCAGAGTATTTATCCCTCTGGAACCTTTGTACTCTGTAGTTTGTCCTGCTCTGATAATAAAGGTGACACTTTATTGATTTATGTGGGGAATTCCCCTTTTGCCAGCACAGTCTTGCTCCCCATGACACACAGACACGCACACGTAGGTGAGAGCGAGCTGGGCGGTGAGGGCCAGCCACCCGTGGAGCTGGGGGTTAGGGCGCTTGCACAAGGGCCCACAGATATGAATCTTTCTCCAAGGCGAGGCTCAAATCGGTGAGCTTCTGATCACCGCTGCCCTCTAACAATGCAAATTACATCTGTCAAAGTATACGCTATATTAATATCTTTACTGGTTAATTGTACATGCAATTAAGTTTAATATTAGATGTTGCAAATACATTAGCTAAATGTCAGATATTATGACGATGGAGACACTTAGGGGTAGATGCGTGGCATGATACTGGGTCCCCAATGCAGACCGATCCAACTGTGTTCCAAATATTTCGGCGTAGGGTGACACGGCACAGTGGCGCAGTGGTTAGCGCTATTTCCTCACACCTCTGGGACCAGGATTTGAATCTCTGCCAGGGTTCCATGTGTGGGGAGTTTGCATGCTGGCCCTGTGTCATCATGGGGTTTCCTCCACTTACTCTGGTCCCCCCCCCCAAAGCTCAAAAACATGCTGAGATTAACTGGAGTTTCCAAATTGCCTGTAGATGTGCGTGTGTGAGTGCGCCCTGTGGTGGGTTGGTGCCCCATCCTGGGTTGTTCCCTGCCTTGTACTTGTGGCCTCCAGGATATGCTTGGGACCCCCTGAATAGGACAAGCAGTTACAGAAAATGGGTGGATGGATATTTTAGGGCCCCTGGCACTCGGGGGCCCTTGGAATCAACCTAACTTTACCCCTATTGCAGTGCCCCAGCTTAGGAGTAGAGGTATAGTAAACCAAGTGCTCTCATTAACCAGGCATTTTGTTATAAATTACAGTTTAAATAGTTTGTGTGTGGGTAGGGGGTTGCTGATAAACACTCTGGCTGCAGGGCCAAAAAATAAAATAAAACCCTTCCCTCATATCTCGCCAAGTCTTCCTGCACCATAAACGATGAGCTCAGCGATTTTCTCACGGCCACAGCGGTTAACTGAACCCCCCCCCCCACCCCCCCGACATCAGCCCCTGCCCACCTCCTTATCAGCAGGTAGAAATGGAAGCAGACCCCCTCTCCCCCTCCCTTCTCAGCTGATGGAAACTAAATGTCACAGTCGATGTTTACCCTACTTCTAAGAGCGCGGTAGAAAGCGGGTTGGAGGCGGTCGGGGGCCAGAGCGTGCTTTACACCTCTCGTCTTCACGGGCAGCCAGTAAACAAATGTTGGATCCCAAGGGTGTGATGCCCAGGGGACCACAGACATTCACTTGCTCCCTCCTGCCCCTGTCTGTGGATTTATTTTTAGCCTCAGAAGGCACAAAGGTAGCATGAAGGAAGTAGCTGGTACTGAAATAACAAGCACCTGTTGCTCAAACCACAGTGTTTACAAAGAAGTCAAATTAGAATGTCACCCGTGGCAACTGCGAATTTAATCGTCGCCCGCGACTCTCGCCTGCAACACCAAAGCGTTCTTACATGTATTGCCGCGATAAAAAGTAGCACGCCGCACAGGGCGTTCTGCCCTTAGAAAACACCCATAAGCTGATCTATTTTAACGACTATTTTTTTTTTTCTACTGCAAAACCAAACCGAAGGAGATAATGCAAGGAAATGGTGAAACGGAGCTCAAGGCAGCACACTTTATCTACATTTGTGATTGTTTTTTTACATGTTTCTTTTTTTTCTTCATGAGAGCAATGGTGGAATACGTTGTTAGCGTGGCATGCTCGTCTGTACTTGTGACGGGTCTGCCGCTTTATCGCCTGGGTTGAGAGATGGGTGGGTGAGGCAGGGCGCTTTGTGTCCTAAGGTGTCCAGACCGCGGGGCTGTCGCCATTCCTCTGTGCTCGGGCTTATTATACTTCACACTTGGCTAAGCTATGCAAATAGGTGTCATTCTGGACCGGGTGCCTCGTGGAGCCGGTCGCCAAATTCGCCAGGCGCCACGTGATGCGGATAGATGCGTTCCCCAGCGTGTGCAAATAGGTCTTTGGTTAGGGGCCAGCCTGATGAAAACGTTGTCTTAAAGGGGTCGCTGGTGCGGGGGCTAAATCACTGTGCTGTGACACCTCATTTTTTTTTGGGGGGGGTGGGGGTGGGGGTTCATAAACCCTCGTGTTTCTCACTTTGTGTGTTTACAGTGTAACATGATCCTGGGAGTAGTAAATCGATTCTGTTTGCAGGGAGGATCATCTTTTCCTACTGCAAGCAGGCCTATGGCATCTTCAGAGAAGGCAGTTTAAAGTGATAGGTCAATCCTGCCTTCTGAAGGTCACAGAATCTGTGTTTAACGTTCAATTTACTTGGTTAAATGGTAGCATAGTCCTTATATAGCATGTGAAGATCAGTCTTCTTGAAATGCTAGGTCATATAGCTTTATGTCTAAGAGTGACCTGATGAACTCAGCAGGGACATTGGAATATAGCTGGGTTCTATTAGGTTGCTAGGTTCTTATTAAGCTCTTTTTGGCCACTTCAGGGTGAAGATGGCACACTGTACCTTTTCCTGTATTTAACTCAAACACCACTGGTGTAAAGGCTCCACTTTTGCAGATAAATTATTACACCCACCATTGGTAGACTCCTAATATGGAGGCCATCAAGAGTGGATGTACCCATTTCATTTTCACATAGCTTTTCAATCATTCAAATTTAACAAGAAAAAAAAGAAAATAGCTTTTATAGTGGTTGCCACTTGCACAAGTACATTGGATTGCATCTTTTTGCGTATACCCAAGGAAGAGCAAAGCTTGTGCTCAGAGCGTGGTGTCAGGCCATTTATTCCAGACCCCTGGAACAGTTTGGGGGGACAGGACCCTTGCACATGGGCCCTATACAGATGTGATTATTCTGTTGAGGCTTGAACCAGCAACATTCCAATTATGGGCACAGAGGCCTAACGCGCTAAGCCACACACCTCCCGCATTCTGACTCATCCACTATGTGTCCAAGTATCCATCACTGAAATATCCATCACCCAAGTATCCATCACTCAAGTATCCATCAGTCAAGCATCCACCACCCAATATCTAATCGTTCTCGGCCAGGGCTTTCTCCACACCAACTGCAGCATCCCTCCCTCACGAGTGTTAGGTCCTACCCAGACTTTCATCGCTCCATCTACACCCCCCCCCCCCACTCAAGTATCCATCACTGAAATATCCATCACTCAAGCATCCACCACCCAATATCTAATCGTTCTTGGCCAGGGCTTTCTCCACACCAACTGCAGCATCCCTCCCTCACGAGTGTTAGGTCTTACCCAGACTTTCATCGCTTCATCTAAACCCCCCCCCCCCCACACTGTTAGATCCCAGCGGAACACCCCACTGGCTGGCCGCACGCAGGGTTTATTACAGAACATCTCATAAGCTCAGCTTCAAGTGTCCTGGCCTGGAAAGTATTACCCAGTTTATGATTCCGCAGGTGTTTCAGTTTTGCTAATTAGTTATTTGTTTTACACCCCCCCGCCCCACCCCGGCGTTACTTCCACTTTCAATCATCAGGAGGTGCATCCGTAAAACTATCGGGGTCAGTCATCCTGGGACATCATGCTGTGAGCGATCGCCCAAGCCACCGGATTTCCATGTCAAGATTTCTAACAATTACACACTTATGAAACATTTAGGCTGAGGTAAGCTCAGTACAGAAAGGCAGAATAGACAGAATGACTTAGTAGCAGTGGTGGTTGTTTGATATTCAGTTAAAGGTTTTTCAGTTTCAGTGGTTTTAGGCTGTAGGTCCAGTGATTAATCAGCTTCATTCAAAATCAACCCTTAATAGATATCATCCTAACACTTCTTGTCAATAAAAACCAAAACATCTTTTTTCTTATTGATTCACATTGGTTAGAACAGCAGCCAATGGGAGACACTTCAATTCATTTAAACTCACAGGAAGTGCAATACATCCTACGCTGAAATTTACTCTCAGTGAGCACAATCCTGGAAAAAGCAAACCTTCCCTTCTCTCTTTCTGGTTAAGAGTGAGGCAAGTGGTTCCTCTAGTGGACAGACTTGCAACTACAGCTTTCGAAGGGCGGCAAGGCACACAGCAGAACCGCCACAGCTATTTGCTGCATTAAAAATGCAGTTCTACACATCTGCATACATTTTCTAGTCTCACAAGTATCATGCTTTTATACCAAAATTCTCATGCCATTCCACATTTTCACTTTGTGGTTCTCAATTCACTTGCATTTACTTTTCCATTACTAGGACACAAAGACACATAAGACAAAAAATAAATGTTAATGGACAGGCGTAGCTATAGACTGCCATTATTTGTAAAGCAGCCTTATTCTGCCTTTGTTTCTCCACTGTGTAAGTGTGGATAACAGAATCCCCACCTTCTAGTGGGTGACACTGCCCTCGGGATCCACTCGTGGAATAAATTGCACATTCTGAACAATGGTTCATAGTCAACAGTCTCCATCCAGCAGTCAGAATAGCACTATTTTTGAAAATAGCCATGTCAGGAAAGCTAAATGCTAACCCCCTTTGATTGCCTGTAGCATGCGTAAGTTTTCGGATAATTAGTCATTCAGTATACCTTAATTGCTCAGCACGATGCTAGAGCAAATGCGTACCTTTGACACATCAATCTATTCTATCATCGCACAGGTTGTAATGCATGTGCACCAGGGGAAGATGGCGTGCATGCTGTGAATGTGCGATCTCAGTGGTGTCTGTGCTTAACATGCATGGGTGCTTCATGCGATAGGAGCGTGGTGACGTGGAAAGTGTGGGGAGATGTATCTGAAGCTAGGTTAAAGGAGTAGCCTTTAAAAACTGTATGCCTCTGCTGGGGGGGGGGGTTGTATTTGAAGGGCCTGGGACCTTTTCTGGAAAATGAAATTGTAATTGAAAGCACATGTTCCTTGGTGGGGGCAGAGCAAGGCAGCTATTGTGAGTGAGCTTGCTGTGGACAAAAAAGAAAAAAAATCAAACGTTTCTTTTTGGGGCAGTAGGGATCATTAGCTAAGATTTCTATGTAGGACCCTGCTTTACAGAATGCTCTGCTTTTGAAAGTCAGGTGAGGGGAGTTGGGGGGGGGGGGGGGGGCTTCAAAAACCATGCTAGCCAATAAATTGAGCACTACACCAACAGCCGACCGTAAATAAAGCCTCACCGTAACCACAGAGGCCTACTATATCCGACATCACCCTCTATTTTGGTCACAGGTTTGTGTTACGTTTGCAGGCAGCTCCGGGGCAGAGCAGGGAAACCAAGGAAAAGCCCCAGGCTAGATTTTTTTCTATGATGCTGCGAAGTTACCTATATAAATAATCAAATAATGAAAATAAAGTGAAAAGTACGAAAGGCATAAAACTGCTGATACAGCGCTTGAAATGAGTAGGACGTTTTGTTTGTGGACGAAACAGGGTCATTGTCTTGTCTCATGGCCATGGCAATTGTTTGGAATCGGGATTGTGATGTCAGCCCTGACGGGATGCTTCTCTATTTCACTCTGCATTTATTTTCTGTGTGAGCACATGGGAGAAGGGAAGCTTACCTTGTCTGTTTGCTGCCACTCGGATTTATATCAACTCGTTAAAAGAAATAATAAATATACAGACTGTCTGGCTAGAGCAAGATATCTATTTTTCTTTGTTGGATTCCAGCCACAGAAGTAACAGTTATAGCCTGGCTGTTTTAGTTTTGTATATAATAATAAATTAAAAGCTTTAAAACTGATAAAAATGAATGAATCTTATGCATGTGTGCGTGTATCCCGGGGTGAATGCGAGAAGAGAGATTATTCTGGAACTGGATCTGACGTTCGGTCCGGAAGTGCCCCTCCGCACCAGCTGAATTCTGTGTCTCATCAGAACTACCTGCCAGGGATTAGCCAGGACCTGACTGTCTCATACAGAACCAGCATTTTCCTGGGTCTTAATGGGAAACAGCTGGCCTTTCTAGCGCGTAGGAGCTCAGCCTGGCTCATTCATAACCTTCAAGCCCCTTAATGAAGGCGGATCGTTGAGCTGGAGGGAGGGTGCCGATACTGCTGGCAGTGGGGGTAGGAGGGAGGGTGGGGGGAGAGTCAAACTTCCCCCCACTCGAGAACACGATATATGAAAGTTGGGGCCAGACGTGACCTGTTTTGGGACTTTAAAATGGTGCTTTCAATTTCACCTTCTGTCTCTTCAGTGGCCACCTGGTGGCTCTTACCCTTTGGGGAGGGGGGCACCATTGGAGTCATGGGCGGGGGGTCCTATAAAACCCGACCCAATAAATAGTGTTAAGTATCTGTGCGAGTGAGAATCACAGACCCCTGAAAGCTCATTTTCTCTCTCATGATTCTAGACAAAACAGGGCTCTATGTAACATTACCAAATTGGAGCCTTCGATCGCGTGCGGCTGCCCCGCGGACTGCGTCTTGCTGCCCCGCGGACTGGGCGCGGCTGCCCCGCGGACTGCGTCTTGCTGCCCCGCGGACTGCGTCTTGCTGCCCCACAGACTGCGTCTTGCTGCCCCGAGGACTGCGTCTTGCTGCCCCGCAGACTGCGTCTTGCTGCCCCGCGGACTGCATCTTGCTGCCCCGCGGACTGGGCCCACAGGCACGTTTACCCCACACCGTGCACTGCTGCCAGTTGCCAGCGATATATATATTCACTCCCACAATCGTACTCATTATCCTGCCCTGAGCCCTGATAAGATATGGAAAGTGGCAGACACATGTTGAACTGAGGTTGACTTTGGCGCTGGAGAGTTGGGTTTTGGCTCTGGCTTAAAAGTGAAGATATGGACACACTTTGTTTAATTGGATCTATCTGCACATTGCACCCC